>VZRQ01000298.1:1238077-1269052 GCA_013397975.1 Machaerirhynchus nigripectus | reverse complement strand
CCCCGTGCGCTCCATGGCGGCCGCCGCCGGCCCCGACGAGGCGGACGAGGCGGTGCGGGGGACCTGCGAGGACGCGTCCGTCTGCAAACGGTACCGGAGCCGGGGCGGCGGCCCGGCCGGGACAGGCGGCGCTCGCCGGTGTCCCTCCGCACCGGCCACGGCCCCGCGGCGGGGCTGGGGAGTGGGGGGGGGAAGGTCGGGCGGCTCCTGGGGAGCGGCGCTGGAGGAGAGCGGGAGCAGCCCCGTCCTCTCCCGGTGCCGGGGCTCTGTTTGTGTGCCCCGGGCCCGAGCGGCCGCAGGGCCCGGCTGGGGGGGCGCGCTCGGAGCTGATCCCGGTGCAAGCACTGGGTGTGCGCGGATGAACCCGCCGGGGCAGGACAGAGCGGCGCTCGGAGCAGCGGCTCCAGGGACCCGCACTGTGCCCCAAACCTCCCCCCCGCTGCTAAACCCCTGCCCGCGGCTCAGCACTGCGTTTGGTTATAAACCAGAGTACGGTGGTAGCCGGTATCTAATAACGTTTGGTTGTTTTTGATATCTCAGGGAAGAACAATCTTGGTATTTTTCAGATTTCTTTCCTTCTCCCCCTCTAGGCTGGGCACTGGGAGGGGGATGAGTTTCGTTGCCTTGTTATGCCTGGGTATGAATTTATCCCCTGTTATTGCAAAACTCTTTTGGGTTTTGTAGCAGTAGGTCGTTGGGTGGTTGATTTGGTTGGAGAGTTTTCCTTTCGGAATCAGTTATAAACCTCATAAGTTCTGTTAGAACAGAGTAACATTGTGCTAAACTGATGTGTAGAAGTTCTGGAATAAGTGCAAACACCTTGTTATGTAACAGTGTGTAGAAGGAAAGCCTGATTTGTGTGTCTGAGGAGCTGGAGACAGACAGTTCATCTTCTGGGTACCTCAGGAGGGAATATCTGAGATTTGGGTCTTTGCTCACAAAATTTCATCCAGTAGTGCAGAGGCCATTAAAAAGATGCTTGTTGAATATGGCAACAGCGAAATTTTTAAACTAAACTTTATGTAATCTCTTAATTCAAATATTTCCACACATGGAACAGATTTTAAAGCCATGTCTGCATGTGCACACCCAGGCCAGAGGGACCTTTTCACCATGTGTGTATTTTAGGGTAAGTTTTGGTAGCCTTATTTCATAAGTCTCTCTTTACTCTGCTGCTGGACAGGTTTGCTGTAAGCGTTGGCTACTGGAACGACCCTTACATCCAGTATTTTGTGAGACAGCCTAAAGAAAGGAAAGCACCTGAGATCAACAGAGGCAAGTTGGAATGGGAATGGGAGCACCTAACTGGTCCTGACAAAACCTCTGTACACTGGGTGTTAGGGAGGGGAGGGAGTATGTGAAAGAATGAGACAAGGTTTCTTCACGGGAATAATTCCATGCTGTATCTGATCTTTTAAATATCAATCTCTAAGTCAAAACTCTGCTCCTTTGCTTTCTGTGTGTCTCAGTGTGCAGAGATCTCCTCAAAGCAATCAGAAATGTTGGTTTGACCCAGGACAGTTGGGTCTCTGCAAGTGTAGAATTATTCTGCTCTGCTTGAGCTGAAACTTGACTAAAACTTCTATTTACCCAAAGAGTTGAGTTTTATCAGTGCATGAGATTTTGTTTGTAATTAAAAAAGAAAAACAAAAGCCCTTAGGTATCTTAAAAGGAGGGCATTATTCTTCCTACAGACTGCCTAAAGATCTTAATGAGTGTTAAAGAATGAGTATTACATGAAAACGACAGCTCACCCAGGCTTTGTGTGTGTTCCAGGTTATTATGCTCGTGTGCACGGAGTCAGTTACCTGATCAAAGCTTTCCTAGAGAAGACAGAATGCAACTGTCAGATTGTTAATCTTGGGGCTGGCATGGACACCCTGTTCTGGAGACTGAAGGTAAGGAGAACTGCAGGGAACAGGCCTGGCTGAGGACATGGGGCTGTGGGGACCCGTGAGGGGCTGCTCTGTGCTCGTCCAGGCTGGCTCTGTCACACAGGGCAGGCGTGCAGCAAGGAGCTCTCACAGAATCCCAAAATAGCTGGAGTTGGAAGGGACCTTTGGAGCTCATCCAGTCCAACCCCCTGTCCAGGCAGGGTCACCTGGAGCAGGTGACACAGGAACGTGTCCAGGTGGGTTTGGGGTGTCTCCAGAGAGGGACACTCCACACCCTTCCTGGGCAGCTGTTCCAGTGCTCTGACACCACCATGGAAAGAGGTTCTTCCTCATGTCGAGGTGGAACTTGCTATGTTTTAGTTTATGGCCATTGCTCCTCGTCCTGTCACTGAACAGTCTGGCACCATCCTCTGACAGCCCTGGGAGAGATTTGTATGGATTGATGGGATTCCCCCTCAGCCTTCCCTTCTCCAGACTGACCAGGCCCAGCTCCTGCAGTCACTCCTTATCACAGAGGTGCTCCAGACCCCAAATCATCTCTGTGGCCTCTGCTGGACTCTCTTCAGCAGCTCCTTGTCTTTCTTGGAGATCAGGACTGGACCCTCCAGCTGTGCCTCACCAGAGCTGAGTGCAGGGACAGGATCACTCCCTGACCTGCTGCCACATTTTTCCCACGCCCCTGGGATTCCTGGGATTGTTAGTTTGTTTATGTAAATCATGAAATCACAGCATGGATTGGATTGGAAGGAATGTGGGAAATCATTCCCATGGGCAGGGACACCTTCCACTATCCCAGGCTGCTCCAAGCCCTGTCCAGCCTGGCCTTGGACTCTTCTAGGGATGGGGCATCCCCAGCTGCTGGGCAGCCTGTTCCATATATAGGTGTGTTTGTGTGTAATTCATGGAGATTCAGTTATTCAGCTGTTATATGATGGTGTCACTGTGGGTGAACACACCTCTGAGTGAACTGTCTCCTCACTAGCGTTTACATTGGTAAATCTGGGTTCTGGGGGGAAGCCTGAGGAGCATTTTGCTTCGTCACAATTCATTGTATTCCATCAGTGGAAGGGAGACAATAGTGATTTTTTTCTTTTTTTTTTGATATGTGAAGCTTTTCTCTTACCTGCACTCCTATGAAAGCTCTGTCAATAGACTGTTTTGGTAACAGCGACTTAAAAAGCCGCAGGGGGGCCTGTAATTCCAGTTCTCTGTCCTTGTGGAGAGCAGGTGTGGTGTAATGCATGTACAGAAGCTGGGAGCCAGTTACTGGCGTGTTCAGTGCTCTGAGTGCTGGTTTCATCTCAGAAATCCATGGGTTGACAGTCAGAAAGAGCAGCAACATCCATCACAAAGGGATTGCTGCACAGGGAGAGACTTGGCACAGCTTCTCCATCAGGCTGGGAAATGGTGCCAACGTGGAGTGATGAGCTTTTCCCCTCTTTTGTAGTCCAGGCAGACTGGTGTGCTTGTGCTCTGGCTGTGGGCTAGAGGAGAACTGGAATGTGATCACTGCCTGGGTGAACCTGTGCAAAGTGTTCCTGGTTCTTGCCGTGGAAGGCTGTGCTGAAAATCGTGGTAAATGCTGTGCTAGTTTCCTGTTGCTGTGCTCTCCCAGATCCTTGGTTGGAGTGTGTGTTTCAGTGATCTGGTGTCTGGGATTAGAGTCCCTCTCCTCTCTGGAGACATCCCAAACCCACCTGGACACGTTCCTGTGTTACCTGCTCTGGGTGATCCTGCCTGGGGAGGGGTTGGGCTGGGTGACCTCCAGGGGTCCCTTCCAACCCCAGCTATCCTGGGATTCTGTGATTACATAAAATGTTAAATAATTTCTTTAATTCTTAGAGGACTTTCTAATGTCTCTCAGCTGGGTTTTGTTGACTTTCAGGGGATTTTAAGCTGTGGGACATTGTTATACCACTGTTAGAAATGCCAGTGTAAGCCAAACCAGAACCGTTCAGGATTTGAGGTTCTGTCTTGTCCTGTGCGTGTGAAACTTGAGTGTCCCTAATGCTAGTGTCTTCCTCCATTCCCAGGATGAAAACCTTCTCCCTAAAAAATATTTTGAAGTGGATTTTCCAATGATCGTTGCAAGAAAAATACATAATATCAAGTAAGTCTGAGGCTGTGTTCAGCTGTGGGAGGCTGACTCCAAGTCAGTGTCATTATTTCATCTCTCTGCTGAGAGACTCTTTGTGTTCTGGGATGTGAGGGTGGTGAGCCCCAAAGAAGCTGGGGCTGCCCCTGGATCCCTGGAAGTGTCCCAGGCCAGGGTGGATATCCAGCCAGGAATAGTGGAAGGTGTCCCTGCCCATGGCAGGGGTGGCACTGGATGGGCTTTAAGGTCCCTCCAACCCAAACCCTTTGGGATTCTGTGTAGAACAAAGGCTCCTTATGCAGGCAGGTGCCACGTGTGACTCTGCAGTCACTGTTGCAGGTTGGGGAAGGCGATGTGTGAAGGGAGCCAAGCAGAGCTTGCTCTGTGGCAGGGAAAGTCTCCTGACAATTAGAGGTGATTAAGTCTTCTCTTACTGTTGAAGACAGCACAGAATTCCCAGATGTGCCTGTTCAGCTGGAGGCAGGATAGCTGCTGCTGTAGGGGAACATCCTGTTTGAATGAATCCATTAAGGCTTATTGAGGACACATTACAGAGTACCTGGATTTCTCTTGAAGATTCCCTCAAAGCTTACGATCAATTGGGTATAAAACTCAGCTCCAACTTCTACAACTTGCAAAGGTTTTTCTTTCCAGCAGAGGGCAGAGATATTCCCTTGGCTGCTTTTCACACACGCACACACACATATATATGTTAAGAAAAAAGCTGTAAGCACACTGTTAAACAGGCTTAACTGCTCTGAGATGCTTCTTCCTTCTTCCCACAGATCAAAACCTCCCCTGTCAAAACCAATTATGGAATCCCATTCAGGGGACTCTCTTCTAATAGGTGAGTCATCTTCAAACTCAGTCAGTGATGTACTGCAGCACTTTTAAAACTTTTCTGATCATTTTGTTCTGCTATGTGGGCAGGCTTTTAATGTTTGAAATGCTGTTTGGACAGAGAATTGGGAGGGAAAAGAGGCTTTTTTCTTCTCTTACAGACTCCTGCCCATTTGTTCCATGTCATGTTAGAAATGTCTTCTCTTTAAGTGGTTTTATTCTGGCAGAAAGTTACTGGGTTTTTTCTTTTTCTTTCATATGTTGCTCGTTTTCTGTCACAGGAAAGGGAGAAGTGCTATAGAGAAGCATAGATACTGGATTAAAATATCTGTTGAGTGTTTATCTGCTTTCTGTCTCATTAAGAGCACAAGTCTTTACATTTAGCAGAGTTTTCACAGCAGAAATACAGCCTGCACAGTCCAGGCTCAGGAGCCAGTGCTGTTTGTTACATTTTAGTATTAAAAGGATGATAATTTCAGGTGGTGTAACGTGATTGTACTCTCTTGGTTTCTAACCTCATTATGGAACAGCCTCATTATGGCCAGGCTGGATGGGGCTTGGAGCACCCTGGGATAGTGGAAGGTGTCCCTGCCCATGGCAGGGGGTGGCACTGGATGATCTCTAAGGTCCCCTCCGAACCCAGAGCATTCGATAATTGTATGTTCGTGGCAGGACTGCACTTGAAAACCTTTTCTACTTGTGGAAAATTCCCTGGGTTCCACTGAGTTCATGTTCTCAGTGCGGATGCTGAGCTGCAGTAGCTGCTTTGGACAGTTTAGGAGGGGCAGTAGTTACCTGCATCCACCATAGCAACTGCTGTGTGTGAGCAGGTGCGACCCTAACGCAGAGCCTGCAGTGCTTGGTGCTCCCTGCTGTGATCACCTGTGGCCCCTTGGATGGGCACAGTTCTAGCCCAGGTTCTGGGCACGTTCTGCTGATTTTATTGCTGCACGTGAGAAGTCTTCACTTCCCAACCCTGCAGATGTCCTTCGAAGGGCAGAGTTCTCCCTTGTACCCTCAGGCCTCCAAAGATGAAAGCCCAGTGCCCCAGCTCAGAAAAGGGCTCCTGGGGACCCCTGGGTTCCAGGCAGGCCCTCCTGGAGCATACCTGACCCCAGTGAGATCTGCTGCTGCACGAGCACTGTCCCAGAGGCACCCACTGGGTTTGCCCCAAGGGCTGGGTGGGGTTTGTGTTCCTGGAGAGCTGCAGGTACATCTGGAACAGCAAAACACCTGCAGCCTTATCAGCCTGCACTGTTGTAATCTAGGGCTATTAACAGCCAGTTCCCGTAGCACTGGGGGTACTGGTGAGACTGGTTTCTCCGAAGTTGCTTCTCTGGTTCCTTCTCAGTGCTGGTTCTTAGAACCTCAGAGTAGCAACGTTGCTGTTCCCAGGCTGGTGTAGGCTCTGCTGCCTGGAGATCTTTGGTGGCACTCAGCATGTCCAGAGCATGTGGAGGTGGTGGAAGTGTTGTGGAGCTCCAGTTTGAACTGTTCCCCAGCCACAGGTCAGATCCAGTGAGATCCCTGTGAACTCTGGTTTCAGGATCAATCAATGGAACTGCTTCATGGGGAAGTGCCACCAGAAGAGGTGCTGGAAGAAGTAGATAAATCAAACAGATGAGCAGAGAGTTCTTAGAGATCTAAAGGAACTTGACAATCAATTTACTCAGTTGGTCTGTGCCTTCTCATTTAGCACCATTTCCAGCTGGAAGGTTATGGCTGTGACTCGGATGGGCTCCAGGGGAAATCCAGGGAACCCCATGCCAGTAGGACTGATGTCTCTACTGAGTAAGTCATAGGAACTCTTAACAGACAGACTTAGTGGAACACAGGAATCATAGCAGGTGTGGAGAAAGGGTCACCATGGCTTTTGGAAAGGTAAGTTGTGCTTCTCAAATCTGTTGGAGTCCTCTAAGTAAACAGAACTGTTGGAAAAGGACATCAGTATAGTGCTTGGATTTCAAAAATGTGTTTTGACTGTGTCCCTTGCCAAAGTGTGCCAAAGAAATGGCACAATGGTTGTGGGGAAGGAATGGTTCTCATATGGATGAGGAGCTGGGATGGAGGGCGAGCATATGTTGTTAATTTTCATCATGGAGGAGATGGAGATCTGTGCTTAAGGATATGTTGTTGTTCAACACCAAGAAAAAATTGGGAAAACAGAGTGATTAGTAAGTGGCAGCTTGTTGGCAAATCCAAACTCTGAAGAGTGGTAAAGAACTGTAGAAGTATCTTGTGAAATTAGTGACTTGATGATGATTTCAATGTGGATTAATAGAAAGTGATGCACATGGGGGGAAAAACAGTTTGTGCCTCACATGTAAATGATTATTGCTGCCTTCCTGCAGGATCTGGGTATTAGAATAACTAGATGGATGAAAGCATGAGCTCAGTAATGGTCCAGAAATACGAAGCAATTTTAAGCATTTTTGAGAAAAAGCTAGAAAACAACTTAGGTGCCAGTGTTGTTAGGTGTTTACTCTCTTTGACTTCTTCCTTTGGAGCTGCTGTTGGCCTCTGGAAGGCTGGGTATCGTCCTAGGGAGACCTTTGGTCTGACCTGGTACAGCTGTTAGACTGTGGAGTATTCTGGGAATACCACCTGGCACAGGAGTGTAGGGGGCACAGGGGAGCAGCACTGCCAGGTAGGGAAATGTTGCTTGTTTTTGTGGGGATGTGGACCAGGATTTTAGGGTCTTGGAGAGGAGGTTGTCCCTCCCTGTGCCTGCTTCCCCACATCAGTTCACACTCCTGTCTCTGGTATACCAGGAATGATTTGTTTAGGTTGTTTGGAATTATGTTTTTGAGTTGTGCTACAATGGATTGCCGTGATTCAGGTTCCCTCACTGCTTTTCTGCTCACCCTGCATGTTCTCATGCCACGAAGCTGTTGCTAATACACAACTTCACTGGCTTCAGGGCAGCATGTGCTGGGCTGCCAAAGCAGGGGCAGCATGGTGTGCAGGTCTGGTACAGAACTGGAGCCCAGGAATGCAGGGACATGACCCCGTCACTGAACAGCTCCGTGCCTTCCTGGGGAATGCTGGAGCTCCAGGGAAAGCAGTGACATCCCTGTGGCAATATCCCAGCAGATTGTTTCCAAAGGTCAGTGGCACTGTCTGATGGATGTTGCTCGTGCTGGGAGGTCAGTGCTGCACCTTTGTTACGTTGGCAAGAGCAAACTGCACCTCGTGAGCTGTTCCCTTTGTGTGCCTCTCACACCTTCTGCCCTGTGTAGGCCAGCTCGGGCACTTGGTTGTTTAAACTTGGTTGTTGCTTCTCTCCATCCCCAGACTTTCTTGTGACCCAGTGCAGGTGTCAGGGGGACTTGCACGCCTTGTGTGGGGCTGACCCTGTGCTTCAGGACAAGATGAGTGTGTGGCAGTGCCCTGCTGGGCTGGTGTAGTGAAGCCCGAGCTGGGGGAGAGCAGCACGCTCTCCTGCAGAACAGGCTGCAGGGGCTGCTGCTTTGTAAAGCTGCCAAAGATACCTTAGCATGAAAACCCTAATGAAATCAGTTTGAGTCAATAGTATCCTGCATGCTGTCTCTTGGAAAACCTCCAGGAAATTGTTGCACTAATGTGAGAAGAGAGTAAGAGAAGAAAGCTGAGTTCTGGTGGCAGAGGAAGAGCCTGGGGTGCCTGGAGGCTGCAATGCTGCCCCAGCAGCCGGGTTAGGGCAGCAGGGAGGGCCTGAGGCCACCTTCCAACACAGCAGTTACTTCTCCTCACATTTCTGTGGAGAAAAAATTAAATGTGGTGAGGTCAAAAGGCAACTATAAGCAGCTCCTGCTACTACTCAGTTACTACAAGCATGTCTTGTTCTATGACTGTGAAATTTGAACCAGTTGTGTTGTTACCTCTCTGCCAGAAGTTACAGAAAATAAACATAAAAGTGTGTGCCCAGAGCAAAGCATTCTCTGTTGATTATCCCTGGAGAGCTGAACCCTGTGCCTGGGCCAGGAGAGCCTGGGTGGGGTGGGCTGGGGTGGTGGGGCTCATCTTTCTCCCCTTCTCTCTCCCCTCCTTTGTATTTCTCAAATTAAATCTGAGTTTGGTGTTTCTCAAACCTTCATTTCAGCCAAGTACAGAGAGAATCTTTGTGCATGGCTGAGTGTGAGCGTCACACAAATCCCCAGGGCTGCTCTAGAGGAGGACATCCAACCAAACAACCTCACTAAAAAACAACACAAGGTGTTGGTGCCTGGGTAGGAATTAGTGCCTGGAATATGGGATTTTCAGTGGTTTAAGCCACCAAAGGCCACTGGCTGTGCCAGCATTTGGGCAGCTGGCCTGAGTCACAGCGTTGCAATAAGAATGAATAGAGGGGTTTTAACACACACCCACAAAACCAATTCAGTTAAAACAAACTCTTGTTCCTCAGAAGAAATCAATGGGGGCCACATGACTCTGCTGCCAAGCTGGAACTTGGTTTTTCTTTTCCAGCTGCCCTGTGGATGGGCAGGAATTGTAAAATCCATTTGCAGCAAGGCTGCTCATGGGCAGGAGATTGCTCACTTTGATACTTCACAGATATCCTGAGTGCAAAGGGACCCACAGGGAACATCCAGTCCAACCCTGGCCCTGCACAGCACAGCCCCAAGAATCTCCAACTCTGCAGTAAAGAAGGAGCTGGTGCCAGACCTATGTACCAGCAGTACAGCCCTTTTTGGGATGTTTGTGGATGGATTTCTGGCCTCCAGGCTGGGGACAGTGGCAGTTCCAGCTGTCCCCAGCTGCCATTGCCCTGCAGTCAGTGAGTGTTTGCTTCCTAAGTGGCAGGTGATGGAGCAGCTGAAGTTTGCCTAGTTAAGTATGATCAGACTGAAAAGGGGGAAATTTAGGTTAGGTATTGTGGAGAATTCCTTCCCTGTGAGGGTGGGGAGGCCCTGGCACAGGGTGCCCAGAGAAGCTGTGGCTGCCCCTGGATCCCTGCAAGTGTCCAAGGCCAGGTTGGACTGGGCTTGGAGCACCCTGGGATGGTGGAAGGTGTCTCTGCCCATGGCAGGGGGTGGCAGTGGATGGTTTCTATGGTCCCTTCCCAGCCAAACCATTCCCTGATTCTGTGATAAAAATGCTCAGATCAGTGGGGTGTGAGCAAGGCACGTTTACTTCCACCCTGGAGTGTTTGGGCTCCTTCTCTCCTGGATCCCTTAAAACGTTTTGTGGTTTATTTCTGGCTTTTATTTCTGTTCTTTATTAATGTACTTGTGTGTCGAAGCCTCTGAAGCTGGACAGGGAGCTGGCATTGATTCCCTACTAATTGTGGTGGCTGACGCTCGCTGTGCCGTATCCATGGACAGAAACCAATCCCTATTTAAATACTTCCCTGTGTGTGGTGGGGTTTTTGGGTGGCTTTTTTTGATGCCATTATCATGGCCTTGATGTAATCACTTAAATAGAAGGGTGTGGGAAGTAGTAAAGCTATTACAGAACATGCACATGGAAAAAGCCTTGACTCAAAATGTTGAATCATTTGCTGCACAACTTTTTTTTCTCTTTTCTTCCCTTGTAACTCTCTTTCTGAACTGTTCTGATTCCTGGATCTGCTCCCAAGTGTTGCTGGAATGGCAGCTATTGTCACTTCCCAGTGCCACTTTCAGGGATTTGATCATTTGAAAACTAAACAGAGGTGCATCCTCTGGAATGTTTGATCACTGCTTGATGTAATAATTGGGAAAACCCACACTTGGCCCCCAATTTTTTTGTACTCCTCTCCTGAAATGGAAACCCCTTTCATCCTACCTCTTCAGCCATCTGGCTTCTCTTCTCTCCTCACTCAAGCTGTGCCAGGGGAGGCTCAGGTTGGACATCAGGAGGAATTTCTCCATGGAAATAGTGGTCAGGCACTGGAAGGGGCTGCCCAGGGAGGTTTGGAGTCCCTGTCCCTGGAGGTGTCCAAGGAAGGCCTGGATGTGGCACTCAGTGCTCGGGGCTTGCGACGAGGTGGGAATGGGGCACAGCTGGACTTGGTGGTCTTGAGAATATTTTCCAGCCTCTGGGGTTCTGTGACGTCTGCTCCTGTGTGACACTGAGGAGCTGTGCCTGCGGTGTGTCCCACAGGGAGCTGTGCCAGAGCTGCTCCTGCATTCGCACCCTGAGCGCCCGTTCCAGAGCCCCTCTCAGCTCTGGTGTTCTTTCACTGGTTCATTATTTTACTGCCTGATCTGTCTCACTCCTGTGGTACAGGGGGGGAGTGCTGGGCTGTTCTGTCCTAGTGCCTTTGCTCCAGAAAAGCTGAGGCGTTCCAGAGCCATCCCTGTGTTCCTGCAGGACTGTGGCTGTAGGGGGCTTTGATGGGGCACTTGGGAAGTGCCTCCTGAGGCCCCTGGGCTCCTCTGGGTGCATTCCTTGGTGCTGGGTGTCAGAATTATTGATGGCAAGAGGCTCTGCTGTTGCTGCTTCCCCACAGCTGTGCAAGGATGGCAGGGGCTCCTTGGACTCTGGGATTTGTCCCTCCTTCTTGCTGGGAAGCATCCACAGGAATTTGCTGCCTGTTATATCCCAGGGGAATATCTGTTGCTCAGAATACCTTCTCTAATTTGACTCTTTCCATAAATACCACCACTAAATCCTACCAAAAGGCTAAATGATACCTTTTTTTGGCCCCAAGTCTATGTCTGCCCCCCATATTTATTATATAACTATATATATAGTTAATTTATATAGCTGTATCTGTCGTAAATATTTGAAATATTGTCACTCTTAGCTTAGTTTTTCAGAAACTGATCTACTTTTATGTAGCTATGTACATACATTGGGCCATCTAAGAAGACTGTCCGAACAAAACAAAAATCCTGCCTTTAATCCTCACATTTTTCTTCTCTCTGCATTCCTGGGAACCATGGTAACGGCTGGGATAACCTCTCTGCTTCAGCGTGGCTGCAGAGGGAGAGAGGAGGCTTGGTGCAGGGTCTGATGGTGATGGAACACTGTAAAACACAAGTAGGAAGGGAATTAATATTTGAAAAAGAAGAGCTTGCTGCTCATGGTTTGGTATCACAGACCAAACCTTGGCTCCCAATTCATGTGTTACTGTGCTTTTTTAATTCATAATTTCAGCATCCCTCTCATTTGTAACGTTAGTCTCTCCAAATTCCTGCCTTGCAGATTCCCACAGCCTGGACTCCAGTCGATATTCCATAGTGGGAGCAGACCTTCGTTTCTCATCAGATCTGGAGGAAAAGCTAAAGAAACATAGCTTGGATATACAGTAAGATCATAGGGGTTTAATTGTGGGGTTTTTTAGTGAGGGCTTGTGGAAGCCCTTGTCCAAGGCCAGGTTGGACAGGGCTTGGAGCACCCTGGGATAGTGAAAGGTGTCCCTGCCCATGGCAGGGGTGGCACTGGATGGGCTTTAAGCTCCCTTCCAACCCAAACCGTTCCAGGATTCTGTGATTTCAGAGTTTTATCTCTGTAATTATTTTCTGTGGCCTCTTCTTAAATCCCTGTTGTTCCCTAAACCTTTTGGTGGGACTGCAATGGAGTCCTTGGGATCTGAATCCCAAAGCTCCTCTGGGGTTTTGTTGTTCGACATGAGGCTTTGGGGGGACAGGAGTTGAGTTTTTGAGTGGATGATGGACAGACCTTTCAAATCTAAGCAGTATAAATAGCAACGATCTGGCTGGGTGGGAGAGAGCATATGGGGAAGCAGAATGCATCAAATTGCCATTTAATTCTTTACACTTCCATCCTCTGAAATGTTGCCTTGCTTGCCTACATTGCTGCTCCTTGTGGAATTTCTCCTGCTTCTAGTGACTTTTTTCCCCCTTTCATTCCAGCAATTAAAAGCAAACTCAGTAATTGTGAAGAAAATCACTTGTGTAGATGTCTATTTTTGTTGTTTTGTGGATGGAGGGGGAAGAGGCAACGTGCAAACTATAGATTACATTTTGTTAGATAATAATATGTGAAGATTGTTTCACAGATACTGAACAAATTTCCCTAATTAAAATTCTTCTTAGAAATTTTTTTAAAGAGAAAACATTTTTTTTTTCAGTTTGTAATTAATTCCTGATTTCACTGATCTCTACAAGAGTGTGAACTGTGTGTACAGGGCACAATTGTCCTGCAAAGGTAATTTTAACACACCTCAGGTCATGCTGTCAGAGAGGACTTAGAGAATGCACACTGTTCTGTGCTCAGGGCTGACTTTGGGGAGATTGTTTCCTAAAA
The DNA here is from genome assembly GCA_013397975.1 of Machaerirhynchus nigripectus. Taxonomy (NCBI): domain Eukaryota; kingdom Metazoa; phylum Chordata; class Aves; order Passeriformes; family Dicruridae; genus Machaerirhynchus; species Machaerirhynchus nigripectus. The sequence goes on along the minus strand of VZRQ01000298.1, from coordinate 1,256,047 downwards.
TCTCTGGTTCACAGCCACGGGAGTCCCCTGTGGTTAATTAATTCACAGCTGCCAGAAAGCCTGGTTTTAGTCAACGTGATGAAGAGATTTCATTCAATCTTCAGTGTCTAGTTCGTAAGAAATGGAGCTCTTTCAGAAATTCTGGGGACATGAAATGACTTTCTTGCTCTTGATTTTTCTTGTTCTTTTGCTGGAAGTCGTGTTCTCCTTTGGTTTTGTTTTGCAGTTTGCCAACGCTGCTGGTGGCCGAGTGTGTGCTGGTTTACATGACCCCCCAGCAGTCTGCAAACCTGCTCAAGTGGGCAGCAAGCACCTTCCCCGTGGCCATGGTTATCAATTATGAGCAGGTAAAACCCAAAGGGCGTTTTTAGACCTGCATTGTTGTCATAAAAATTGCTCTCGTAGGTGGGAGTTATTGAGAAATAAGAGTGGGCCACGTCCTTTTGTAGAAACAGCAGTTTCTGCTGAATTTCTGTAGTAATGTGTTTTAACTTGTAGCTTGGTTAGCTCATTGTAGAGAAAATACAGCTATTCTGAAAGACAATTTCTGGACTATGTTGAAGCAAAATAATTGTGACTTAATCCGTACGTGGAAAAAACCATGGAATATTGATTTAGCTTAAGCAGAGGAAAAAGAAATGATGCTGAGTGCTGGCTCTGGGTGTATAACATTACATAATTACCTCTGTGTTCTTTGGCAAAGTGGAGCAAAAATCACATCAGTATGAACTCTGCTTCTCCCTGTGGAAGTCAAACACTGCCTCGGGGGAACTAGGTGGCTCCAGGAATTAGTAACAGGATCTTCCAAGCTGTAAATCACTGCTGGAGAGCTGAAGCAAGTTGCTGCCAGCTGAAAGCAGAGGCAGTTCTCCTGCCAGCCCCAGTGCCCATGAGGGCAGTGGCACTGTCCCCTGGCACTGGGGCTGTGCTCTCCTGAGGAGAAGGCAGCGGTGGGGAAGGAGAGCCGGTGTGAGGATGTGCCACTCACTGTTGCCCTGTACATTCATGACGTAGGCAATCCAAGGGTTTAAGCGGGTTCCTGCTTTTCCCCGTGGTTCCGTTGTGTTGGGAAGGGGCAACACTTTTGTCTCCTTCTCTACCTGAGGTGAACATGAGGGACCGCTTCGGGCAGATCATGATCGAGAACCTGCAGCGCCGGCAGTGCAACCTGGCCGGGGTGGAGCTCTGCAGCTCCCTGGACTCCCAGGTGAGGGGCACAGAGCTCTGAGGGGCTGAGACTGAACTGTATTAACCTGGCTGCGAGTTCTGGTCTGAGTGTGCCCTGTGGGGCTCAGCAGTGACCAGGGCAGGGTGGGGCAGTTACTGAGCCCTTTGCTGGCTACGTTATCGTGGAATCAGGGCATGGTTTGGCTTGGAAGGGCTTCAAGCTCATCCAGTGCCACTCCCTGCCATGGGCAGGGACACCTTCCACTATCCCAGGCTGCTCCATGCCCTGTCCAGCCTGGCCTTGGACACTGCCAGGGATCCAGGGGCAGCCACAGCTTCTCTGGGCAACCTGTGCCGGGGCCTCCCCACCTTCACAGGGAACAATTCCTTTCCAATATCCCATCTATCCCTGCCCTCTGGCAGTGGGAAGCCATTCCCTGTGTCCTGTCACTCCATCCCTTGTAAACAGTCTCTCTCCAGGTTTCTTGTTGGCTCCTTCAGGTCCTGGAAGGCCACAGTTAGGTCACCCCAGAGCTAGCTGAATGTCGGTGGTTGCACGAAACCTCCTGGCCAGAGCCCAGCCCTGCCCTCTCTGCACAGATCAGCAGCACACGTTTGGGGAAGAGTTTGGGAGCTCTTCAAAGGACAGGTCAAGCAGCTGCCCTGTGAAATCCTTAGGGGGAGAAGCTGTCCTCTGGTACTTTCCCTGGAATCCTATTAAAGCTGTGCTGCCCTTTGTTTTCCAGAGGGAACGACTGCTGGAAAATGGCTGGGAAGACGCCCGTGCCATCGATATGATGAAGGTGTACAGCTTCCTGCCGCAGGCTGATGTCAAAAGGTACCACTTTTGGACCCAAAAGTCATCTTCAGATGCCATTTCCAACGTCCTTCCCATCCATGTGTAGCGTGGGATCATAACAGAGAGGAGGCTGCAGGCAGGTGCTGCCCAGGCAGACACAACGTTTCTGAGTCTGAAGCTCTGCAGAGCCTCCAGGATAATGTCTGGATTGATGATCCAGGGGGTTTACGTTGCCAGGAGCAGACTGGCAGTAGCAATGTCTTATTTGGGTGTGACATAAGGCATCTCATGACAGAAATTTGCAGATAGAAGATGCCACAGAAATGCTGTGTTGACTTTTTGCCGTCCCCGAGACGTTCCTTGCGAAGATTTTGGCTGGGGTTAAACCACGACACCTTGAAATCGTCTTCATGAGGGGGAGACTGCTGGGTCTGCAGAACTCAGAGCACAGAGGGGGAACTAAAAGCTGTTTAAGAGTCACTAATCTGCCTGGATTTTGTTAATATTTCTGCATTAAATGCTAAACAGTGGGAAACTTTAAGGAGTAACTTATGGATATAATGTGAAATGTGAATTGCTGTGAGTCATTCATAGCTGGAATTAGCTGAGCAAGTTACCTTGGTCAAAATATTCACATATTCTCAAAGCCTGGAACTGAACAGGTGAGAGTGGAAATCAGAGGTGGTTTAAACAGGAACAGGGATGTGTGGTGGGACCATATGGCACTGGTGGAGACACAGAGCTCATGCTTTCTTTGCAGCATTTTTGGCTACCTTGGATCTGTTAAGCTCCTTGCACTTGTTCCACATGCCAGGAAATAGGTTATGTAAACTCTGTCCTCCAGTATTAGTGAGGCAAACAATGCTTTTTCTTTAGAAAAGTCTTTACCAGAGTGTTCCTCTGCAGCACTTCACACCTGGGAGTGCATTTAGGAACTTTTGCCCCTCAGCCTCTTTAGATCCTCAGTAGCAGCCATGGTATTTGTGAGGAGCTACACAGATGAGTCCTGGAATATGGAATTCCAGGGATGAGGAGTTGAAAGCACCCTGTGGGTCACTTATTTCATACATTGACAAGGGTGGGAGCAGTGGTGGCATCATGGACAAACACCTGTAATTATTCCCTGGAAAGGTAACTGCCTTTCTGGCAATAGTTTTCACTCTCATGGAGTGAACAGTTCAGTAAAAATCCTGCTGAGAGTCCAGCTCAAATCCTGACTTTTTATTTTATTCCTACAGAATAGAAGCCCTTGAATTCCTGGATGAAAAGGAACTGTTTGAACAACTGATGCAGCACTACTGCATCTGCTGGGCTTCAAAGGACAGCAGCAATCTGGGTAATGTTCCCCAGCACCTGGGGGTGATCCTTGCCATGGAAATGTCCTGTGGGAAGGCTGGGGTTGGGATGTTACACCAGGTGTACCACAGAGCCCCCCTGTTCCAGGACTGGGCTCTGCTGCTCCATCCTTGGGGTGGGAGCACCTCGAGGTGGGGATTGTTTCTCCACAGCCTTTGGAGGGTTTATGGGCATCCAAGTGGGGAGTCTGTCCAGCACAGGGGAGTTGGAATTTTTCCACCAGAAGATGCCGTATGGGTTACTTTAAATAACTGCCTGCTTTATCCCATCAGTGCTAATTGAAAGGTTTACAAATCCCATGCATGGGAAGTGCCATATGGGCACACGGTATATGAAGGCACAGTGTCCTGACAACACAAAAATAAATTTGTATTACTTATCCCAGGCTTCTCTGCACTGTCCCCATTTGCAGCCATCTGACACTGAAGTTTTCCACGCTGCTTTCTCCCAGGGGAAAAAATTCCCTCTGAAAGTAACTCTTTTACATGTGCCTTTTGTTCTTAAAATTCTGTCTCTCTCAGGCTGGAATTTCTGTGAAAGAGAGAGACTAGATTTAGGCTTTCTGTAGCATTTGGATGTTGCTGCTGCTCGAGAAATGATAAAATGAGGGGAATTGTTTGGGTGAAGGATGGGTGGCCACAGCCTGTATTTGTCCAGATTAGAAAGACAACTCTGTTGCAGTCACAGTTTGTCTCTACTTCTGGCTGCAATTTCAGGGACTTCAGTCTTCCCAGAAAACCTCTGCCTGCCACTTGTATCATTCCCTCCCCTTCATCCTCTCTGCCCTATCCTTGCTCCTGACAGAGTATCCAAGAACAGATTTTATTGAGTGTTCCTTAGCAAATGGGAATATATTTGGTCTCTGCAGCCTGGCTGGGCAGCAAAGCCTCTGACAGAGCTGGTAAAAGGAGACCTTCAAATAAAAACTGGTAAAAGGAGCTCTTCAACACCCTGTTGCTGCTGTTGTGACAGAGCTGCTGCCTTGTTGTGGTGCTCTCCTGAATCCTCCGTACTTCTGGGCTCAGAAATCCATGTTTTCTATTGTATTTCTTCAGGCTGTGAAGTGGCGACTGTAACACACAACTTATTTTTAGAGGAGCTGAGGCCCAAAAGTTCACCTGTTCTTAGCAGCCCCTATTTTGGGGATCTCAGCATTGTTCTTTGCTGTGATTAGAGAAAGGCTTAGGACAGTTTGGGGTACTGAGGTTAAGGGTGCTGGGTATCTTAGAATTTAGAAAAGACAGTTATCTCAAAGGAGATAATCAAGTGTCCAATGGACATGGCATAGATATGCCTTAATCTAAAGTAGGGGAGTTTTATCCAGTGTGAATTTACTGCCCTCATTAATGGCACTTTCCCCTGCTTTCTCTTCCTAATTTCATGGGCAGACCCCAAGGTTCCTGAATATTCTGTGCTGTTCCTTCTGCCATGAATAACTCCAGTGCTCCTGCAGATTGGCTTCATCAAATTAATTGCTGCATCACAATCAAAAAAGGGTTAAAAAAGTACAGCCCAACCTGCTCCTGCTTTCCTCACACCAAATCCTTTATGTTTCAGCTTAAATAAAATGAAATACCTCTCAAAGCATCTTTCTTCCTGTATGTAACTGACCTGGTTGCAGTGAAGGGCAGGTAGGGTGAGAATAAACCCTTGTTTCTCCCCCCAAATCCCCCTTTCTCTTCACACAGGTCTGGCAAACATCGACTTCTGAGGGCTGCAGGGAGGGGAGCCCTGGGGAGCCCCCATGACTGCCTTGGCTCGGGCCAGGACGTGGAAAGAATGGGATTTGCACGTGCCAACCCCAGGCTGTGGCTGGGACAGCTCCTGGTGCTGCTGGGGACAGGCCTGGTGCCTTGGGGTGGTTTCAAGGAACATTTTCTGTGAGCAAGACTTGCCCCCATTCCCAGCTATCTAACGGTGGACTTTCACAAGGTGTCAGTAATTCCTGTCTAAAGCTTGCCTTCCTTAATTTAAAACTGAAAGTAAAGTGTTCTTGGATTATTTGATTTCCCTCTTCTGTGTTTTTGTGGCTGTGTAACACGTGTTTGTGACAGGAAGCTGGGAAAGCAACGCTGGGGAGCTGCAGCAGAGGGTGCCTGCACTGTGCATGGCTGAGCAGGAGGGGAATTCTGTGCATTTTCCTTCTGTTCAGGTCTAATTTGGATGAAGTATCACCGTGTTAGCTTCTCCAGGCTTCACTGTTGTGCAAGGCTGTCACTGTGCTGGGTGTTCTTGGAGGGGAAGGGTAAAGGAGAAGGAGGGCCCTGACTGTGTTCAGTGTTGTACAAGAAACTGGAAAGCAGACTCGATTTAACTGGGAAGGGCTTAGCTTGTGGTTTCAGCACTGGCATGGTGAAGAAAGAAGTGAATCTCAATTTGCACTGCTTCTGGTAGCATCTTTACTCCAGTTCCTCCTTCTCTCTTTCCCCTTAAACGAAGCAAAGTAAAATCCCAACAGCAATGAAAGAGCCCTTGTCCTGTTGTTTGAAACTGAATCTTGCAACCTTCCTATGAGAAAAATAATAAATGTTTAGTATTTATAATATGTCTCCTGTCTTACTTGCTAGAAATGACTGATTTCTCTCTGGTTTAGTGACATTTTTCTTCTCACCAAATGCCTCACCAGGAGTATTTTTTTTTAACAGTTGCTGGCAGGCCCGGGAAGGCTGTGGCTGCCTCTGGATCCCTGGCAGTGTCCAAGACCAGGTTGGACGGGGCTTGGAGCAGCCTGGGACAGTGGAAGGTGTCCCTGCCCATGGCAGGGGTGGCACTGGATGGGCTTTGAGGTCCCTTCTACCCAAACCATTCTGTGATGCTGTGAAATGTTTAATCCTTTCCTTCAGGGATTAAAAATGAACCCAACCCCTACCACCCAACCACAGCCCTACAACCCCTCTGCACTGCTGTCCTGAGCCATCACTAATGCCCAGTGCCACCAAGACTTGTGCTCATTTCTTGGCTATTAAATGAAGAATTCAGAGTTGCATAAAAGCCCATCTCTACTATCAATTTAATTTTGGCCAGACCCCCTTTGGGACCACATTCCCTGAGCCTCCTGTAGCATCTTTCTGAGTGGGAGCCAAGCTGGAGTTGTACCTGCCCTGGAACATCCAAATGTGTTCCTTGGAGCTGGTCCCACCTGGGAAACACCCCCTGAGCTGCTGTATTTTTCATCTCAGCGGGTTTGAGCGCGGCTCATTGTGGAGATGTCCTGGGCTCCATCAGTCTTTTGTGTCTTTTTTTGTCGTAATTTAATCCCTTTGTGGTTGGGAATAATGTCTCTGCTAGCATGAGGCAGATACTGGTGCTCATCTGTTCTATTTTGGGTGCCTGGATAATTTGCTCACCCAAGGGGAGCCCTGGAGAACGCAGCCCCGGAGCGGAGCTGCTGCCATGGGATGAATGGCACCACAGTGCCCTGGCCACCCTTCCCTGCATGAGCTTGGCTTTCCATTCCCAGCTCTTCAGCATCCAGCTGGGAGAAGGGAAATCACTCCTGCAAAAACTCCTTCGGAGCCTCTCCTCACTGTTGCCAACAGTGGTGAGGAAATTGGGTCACCTTGTGCTCCAGGGTTACAGCAGGATCAAAGGAACCGGGATCCCTGGGAGCTCGTGGGGGGAGGACGGGGGTGGGCAGCCCAGTGCTCAGGGTTGTGCTGACTGAAATGGATAAATAAATCTTTCACCTCTCTCCAGGGAATATTTGGATGTGGAGGGTGCTGCTGGAGCAGCACTGCTTTGCTGGGAAGCTGCTGGTTCAGAAAGGGTTTCCAGGCAGGAGAGGTGGCCTCTGCCTTCTGCTGCTGCTTCCTGTGGGATGTGTGGCTCTGGTGTTGGCCAGGGCTCCCTGGAGCTGCTCCTGGATCTCTGCCTCTCCCTCCTGCTCCAGCCTGGCCTTTTTTCCTGGGGGATTGGTACTGATGGGGCAGCAGAATCCATCCCCANCCAGGCTGCTCCGAGCCCTGTCCAACCTGGCCTTGGACACTGCCAGGGATCCAAGGGCAGCCACAGCTTCTCTGGGCAACCCATGCCAGGGCCTCCCCACCTTCACAGGGAAGAATTCCTTCCTAACATGTTACCTGAATCTCTCCTCTTTCAGTCTAAAACTGCTCCCCCTTCTCCTGTCACTATCTGATTTTACACTATCTGTAAAAAGTTGCTCTCCCTCTTTTATATGAGGTCCCTTTGGACCCTGGAAGGGGCTCTGAGGTCTTCCTGGAGCCTTCTCTTCTCCAGGTGAACACCCCCAGCTCTTCCAGCCTGGCTCCAAAGCACAGGGGCTCCAGACCTCGGAGCATCTCCACAGTCTCTTCTGGATGGTTTGTTTGAAGGGGGAAAAAAAACCCATTTAAGCTAAAAAGTACTTAACTAGGAAAGTTTCCTCTTTCCTACTGAATGTCATTTCTACATCTGTGGATGTGATGACAGCAGGAGATGTCATCAAGAGGAAAATTCTCCCGGATGTCTCCAGTGATGGCAAGCCTGAGATGTTCCTTGCTGTGTTGCTTTAGTTGGGACACTGGGAAAATTTCTCCATGGAAAGGGCTGTCCAGGCCTGGCACAGCTGCCCAGGGCAAGGGTGGAGTCCCCACCCCTGGAGGGACTGAAAAGCCGTGTGGATGTGGCACCTGGGGCCGTGCTCAGTGGTGGCCTGTGTCTGGTCCCAGTCCCGTCCCTGGGTGCTCCCAGCCCTCTCTGCTTCCCCAGGCCGGGAATGGGCAGCTTTGCTCAGGAGGAGGCTGGGTCCTGTTGCCATGGCAAAGCGAGGCCATCTCCAGTGGTCCCTGCCTGTGAGCTGCCTGTCACTGTTCCACCGGGAGCCAGGAAATCCTCCTGGCTGTCCGTGCTCAGTCCTGGCTGTGATCCTTGCTTTGGGTGATGGCCCTTCCCTGCATCTATGTTCCATCCATGTTACCCATCCCTGAGCACTGCCTGCTCACTCTTAAAGATGGATAAAAGAAGTTCCCTTCCAGGAAATTAAACTACCTAGTTCCTGACAGGGCTTGCCCAGCTTTAGGGACTGAATGAAAAGCAGTGGTTGGCTCAGTGCACAGTCTTCCAGGCCCTTTGCAGAGTTACCAGCTTCCCATTTTGAGTTTACACAATTTTTCAGGTCTCTGGGCTGCTGGGGCACAGCAAAATGTGCTTATTGAGGATGGAAAAATTGGGTGGGCTGACAGGACAGCCAGGGAGCCAGGGGCCAGGTCATTGCAGGGGAGATGGGCAGGGATGTGTGGGACCAGGAGCATCCATCCCTTCTGTGGGAGCTTGGTGGATTTTAATGCTAAATACCAGAATTAAGAATGTGAAATACCAGAATTAAGGTCTAAATGGCTTCATCCTGGTTGGATGGTTGTTTTCCCCTCTCAAACACCAGTCTGTGCATGCAGAACTGACACAAATCCATCCCTGTTTTCCAGCAGGCAATGCTCAGTCCCCATTAAGGATCCCTGGAAATTTCCATCTGCACTGAGGCACCACGGCAGCGACTGGAAGGAAAACTCTTGCACAACGTGGGCTCTGTAAAGGGGCAGAGGTCACCTCACCTGTGCCACAGCTACGAGCTGCAAATCATTCTGCAAGTTCTCTTTCAGCCCCAGTTGAGTAATCCCGGGGACTCTCAGTCTCCAAGATAAACATGGGAAGATAAGGCAGTGTCGGAGGAGCTGCTTTGCTTCTTTATGGCTCTTTCAAAGAGCTGACCCCGACGCTGGATTTGCCGGGGTCTTTCCTTGCAGCGCCATGTTGTGCAGGACCAGAATATTTTGTAATAACTTTTTTATAGATATCCAGTCAGAATTCTGGTCTTTAAAATGTACCAGCACTGATTCACAGAGGGCACTTGAAGAATTTCAAGAGCATGGAGTGGCAGGACAAAGAGGAATGGTTTCAAACTGAAAGAGAGGAGGTTTAGATTAGATTTTAGGAAGGAATTCTTCCCTGTGAGGGTGGTAAGGCCCTGGCACAGATGGGCTTAAAGGCCCCTTCCAACCCAAACCAGTCTGGAGTTCTGTGATTAAGTGTTAACAGTATTTGATGATGTTCTTTAGTGTCTACTTAAGTGTTTTTTGGAGTTTGGGTGGTTTGGGTTTAGAATCCCAGAATGGTTTGGGTTGGAAGGGTCCTTAAAGATCATCCAGCCCTCAAATCTGCTTTTCTATACAGACCCTCATTTGGGTGCTTTGGTTTACATGGAAAAGCAAATGAAAGGTGGCAGATCTGCATGGTGAAACGAGAAGAATGAAACACGGGGTGGGTAAAGTAGGGTATTCTGGCTTTCCTGCCCAGGCAGAGGCACACGGAAAATGTTCTCTGCAATTCCTAAAAAGGATTTTTGGAAGCCTTGGCTTGTTTGGTGCCACCACTTCCTGTACTAATTGACACAGTTGCTATTGTCACTTATTTAACAAATCGGTGCAAGCCCAAACAAGGACAAAAATAAGTGTCTGCTGATATGAACAGATTTATCTCTTCTCATCCCCACGCCTTTTCCCACGGGCAGAGTTTCCGTGTGTCTTATTGAGCAAACCTTAGTGCCAAGGATTCCATCTCCTCCGTGAGGGGCAAAGGCTGCTCAGAGCAGGGCTCTTGTCTTTGCATGTTCATGGCACCTCTGAACACGAGGCAGGTGCTGAGGTTGAAGCTCCCACCAAAGGGAAACCCTTTCCTCAAGGCTGTGCTTTTCTTTTGTCCTGTTTCAGGCCTGTGCTCAGTAATAATTAATTCCCTCGTTGCCTGAATGTGGAGCATTTCCTCTGCAAGGCTCAGGCAAACATCCCCGCTCCCTCAGGAATGGTAAATGTTTAAAAGCCAAGGACAGGGGTTAATCCTTGCGTTTGGGCTGTGACCTTGCCATGCTCTGAAGCCACCACTGTTGGGAGACAGAGCACGGACACGGTGGCACTGCCCCTGGCAGCGTTCCTGAGCCAGCAGTGTGGCAGCAGCACCCTGGATCAGCCCCTTGGCTGCCTTTTCCCTGGCCAGGGAGGTGTCCTGGTGCTCCTGGGACTTGTCCGTGCTGCTGGTGCCGCTGGGGATGTGGGATCTGGGATGTGGGATCTGGGACAGCTCAGCTCCTGTCAGCGCCGGCAGTGCCTGTGTGGCGCCGTGGGAGCTGCTGGAAGGAAGGAAGGAAGGACCAGCTGAAATCTGGATATGTGTTACATTAATTTCTCATAATAAGCACCCCAAAAATAAATGAAATCTGGATTCCTTCTGCCCAAGTTAAAATTCTTCCCAAAGGAGCACTTGGCTGGTCATGCTGGGAGGTGTGGTGACAGATGGATTCCATAGACCTGTTGGAAGCTGGCCCTGGGAGAAGGTGCTCTGCGAGCTGATGGGATTAAATCAGGTGTTTCCCCATCCCACAGGTCTGTGCAAGGGGTTCATGGGGGCCCCAAAGACCAGGCAAACCCAGCTCTCATGCTCCACATCCCAGTGATTTCCATAAGCTGATGCCAAGACCCCTTGGCTGTAGGAAGCAAGCTCTTGGGAGGGGAAATGGGTTGATGGAGCTCATTTATAGGTACCTGGACTGGGATTCTCCTGCCTGACCCTTGTCTGGTATGGCCACAGGGACAGGCAAGTGGAAATTTCCTTCCATCCCCAGTGCCTTGTGACAACATCATAAACCACCGCGGCGTTCTTTACCCTGCTTACAAGAGAGAAAAGTCCTTATAAACCCCGATCCTTAATCACCCACCACAAACACGGGGCTGCAGGAGGTTGCACAAGGCTGCAGGGCCCAGCCCTGCAGGGCTGGGCTGATCCCTGCCTGGACTGTGGGCACATTCCTGCTGCTCCAGGGAGCTGCACTGGGATCACCTGGGCAGTGGCGGCCATGCCCTTCACTGGGTATGTGTTACCTTCATCCCTTGTAATAAATACTCCAAAGATCACCTAAACCTGGATTCCTTCAGCCCGAGTTAAAACCCCTCCCAATGGAACCCTGGTCTGGTCGTGCTGGGAGCTGTGGGTTGTGAGATGCTGGTACCTGGGGGTCCCCCCTTATTCCCTCTGCCCTGGCTGAATCTGGCGTTCCAGGCAGTGGTCCCTGCTGGGATGAGGAGGATTTAGGGAGGGTTTAATCAAAGTTTGATCAATGCCAGCTTTTGCAGTGGCTGGTGGATCCCCTGGCCCCCTTGCCCGCATCTTTATTTGAGAGCAGTGCAGGAGGGATATGAACCTCCAGCTTTGGGAGCTCTGGGCAGGATGTGGGCTGAGGTTTAGAGGAACTTTGACTGATGGTCTTCACTCACAGGGTGGTGAGGCCCTGGCACAGGGTGCCCAGAGCAGCTGTGACTGCCCCATGCCTGGAAGTGTCCAAGGCCAGGCTGGACGGGGCTTGGAGCACCCTGGGGTGGTGGAAGGTGTCCCTGCCATGGAGGGGGGTGGCACTGGGTGGTCCAGTTTCTTAGAGGTCCCTTCCTACTTAAATCAGTCTGAGATTCTGGGAGAGCAGCATCAGCTGTTTCCCAGGATGCTGCCCCTTGGCAGCTCAAACAGGCACAGAGGCCCCAGGGCCAAGCACAGGTGCCACACTCTGGGTCTCTGCATGGCAGGAACCCCATCCTGAAGCTTGGCAGAACCCCTAAAACTACACCATCAACAGCAACGAAAAACCAAGGAAAAAACCCCAAGCCTTGAACCAAGGCTTGGCAGTGATAACAAGCTTTGATATCCCTGGGGGCCGGCCCAACAGCTTTTATGACCCCTTTTTTTTCTTAGCAGTGCAAATCCAATCCGTATTTAGAGCCTCCCATCCAGAGCTGCCTCTTCAAACAGTCAAGGGGAGCCTGGCAGCCTCCTGGGGTCCCTGTCCCTGCACTGCGAGCCCCGGGCCCTGCACACCCAGGCTCTGCCTTCCAGCATCCCCAGCTCCCGGGTGGCTCCCGGGGCCCTGCCGTGCTCCAGCCGCCCATGGCCGGTGCCAGGTGCGGTCCCCACCCGGTGCAGGACGTGATGGACATGGAGGTCAAGCCCAAGCCCCTCCGGCCGCACTGGTACGAGCGCCACGTCCAGCCCTGCGTGGCCGAGCTGCTGGGCAGTGCCCTCTTCATCTTCATTGGCTGCCTGTCCGTGGTGGAGGACTCGGGGGGCACGGGGCGGCTGCAGCCCGCCCTGGCACATGGGCTGGCCCTGGGCGTCACCGTCGCCGTCCTGGGGGACATCAGGTAAGGGACACCAGCACCTGGGGCTGTACGTGCTCGTGCCTGGACAGGGGAGATGCCCGGGGTGCCCACTCGCTGCCTTCAGGCTCTTCCCTGCCCAAATCCCAGTGCCTGCAGCACCCCTGCCTTGCCATGGAGCCCCTGACTGGCAGCGTGGCCAACTGGGGGGTGATGGTGGCGTTGGTGGTGGCATCTTTGGTGGCACCTGTAACACCGTGGGTTTGAGGGTGTTCGCCTGGCTTTGGATTGCCGTGTTTCAGTGTTTCGCCCCTTTTAATAAAAATGATCAAGCTGAAACAGGAACATTCTCTTCTGGGAGTTGGAACTAGGAGATATTTAAGGGCCCTTCCAAACCAAACCATTCTCTGATTTTATGATTCTCTGGGAAGCTGAGATGATTCCTTTTACAAGGATGTCAGAGCAAAACATTTTAACCCAACTGTGCTCCTCCCCTGGGTATTTTCAGGTGAAAAAAAGTGGTTTCAATTACTCAAAAGCAACATTTAGACAAATCTGCTCATTGAAAAAGATGTTGAGATACAGATTTATCCCCAAGGAAGAAGCTGGAACAGTCCCTGGGGAGTTTCATTCACTTCCCTTGTGTCGGCTCCACACAGCCCAGGGATGGGATTGCTCCAGGCTGTCCTGGGTGGCTTGGCCAGGATCACGGGCTAACCCCAGAGTCCAGAGCAACGGGACTGATAATTTATCAGTGCCTGATTAGGAGGTAAGACAGCCCAGGGTGAGGTTTGTGCAGTGGGGACTCCTGACCCATGGTGCCTGTGCCCAGTCCCACTGCACCCCAAATCCTGGCATGGTGAAACCAGGGGAGCAGGACAGGGGAGTTTAGGGTGAAGGGCTGCAGAGGGGTCCTGGGAGTCCCCCATTTGCTCTGAAGCCAGGAGGAGCTGGATCAGGATTCTGCACAAGGGGATGTTTTAGCCTGAAGTCAGGTTCACACAGAATCCTGAAATGGTTTGGATTAGAAAGGACCTTAAATCCCACCCAGTGCCACCCCCTGCTGTGGGCAGGGACACCTTCCACTATCCCAGGTTGCTCCAAGCCCCATCCAGCCTGGCCTTGGACACTTCCAGGGATCCAGGGGCAGCCCCAGTTCCTCTGGGAACGTGTGCCAGGGCCTCCCCACCCTCACAGGGAAGGATTGTGTCCAGACAGGCTAGAGAGGCGCCGTGCTCAGGAGGGGTTCCCCAGCCAGGCTGCTCCCCCAGGTGGGGTTTGTCTGCAGCCAGATCCTCCCTGTGCCCCCAGGCTCCCTCCCATCCCGGGGCGTTCGCAGTGGAGCCCTGTCCAGCCGAGGCATTATCCCTGAACAACACAACCTCCTGCTTTCCCGGTGGGGCTTAATCCCAGCCGAGGAGCAAGATGTGGTTATCGTTCCCAGACTCTCTGACTCATCACCAGCAATTATCAGGCTGATCAGTTATGAAACCTGTTCATTAGCCTGTGTCTCATGGTAATCAGTTTTAATTACAGGGTCTCTGCATCTGTCTTGCTTGTGCTTTTCGAGGTGAAGGATTTAGGTCTGGTACTGGGGGCCCAGCCCAAGAGCCCTGCTCTGGTCGCTGCCTTCCTGGGGGCTGTGTGTCCTGCCAGGTTGGGTGCCAGCCCCACCAGCGCATTCCTGCAGCTCTGTGAGACCCCTTCCGCCCACACCTGCCCTGGCGGTGCTGCAGCAGTTCCTGGAAGCACCTGGGGGGCCTCAGTGACACATCCCCAAATCCTGCCCCTCAAACTGCCCCTGCCAGTGCTGCAGGAGCAACTGGGTGTCCAGCAATGGGTGTCCCCACTGCTGTGAAGCAGCAACTGCAGAGAGAGGAAACAGCTGGATCCTGCTCTCCTGGAGCATGGAAGGACTGGAAAGCATTTGTGGTTCCAGGCCATGGTGAGCCCCCGGGAGGGAACCCCGGGCTGGGGGTGAACCCCCTGCTGATGCTCCTCTCTCCTTGGCAGTGGAGGCCACTTCAACCCTGCCGTGTCTCTGGGCGTGTGGCTGGTCGGGGGGCTCAACATGACCATGCTCATCCCCTACTGGCTCTCCCAGCTCTGTGGAGGGATGATCGGAGCTGGCCTGGCAAAGGTACGGACCCCGGGGGGGTCTCTCCACCCAGGGCTGGGGCACAGGGACTGCCTGTGCTCTGCCAGAGCTGGCCTGGCCTTCCCAGCCTGCTGCAGCCCTGGGCTCTGGGGCCAGGCTGATTAACCAAAGCTGCTCTCCAGAGGTTTGCTGTGCCCCACTCATGAGGCACAGAAGGACTCTCGGTGCCCCTGCAGCACTGCCATGGTCACACACGTCCTAAGGGCCATTCAGGTTCTGTGCTGCCGATTCCCAGCACCGCCAGCACCGTGTGCTTTGGCCACCACGACCCCCTGGGCAACTGGGGGAGCCTCACCCCGCCGGGAGCGGTGCCTGGTCATCATCCCAGGAGATGCCGAGAGCCTTCTCACTCGAGCCTGTGTTTGCCAGGCGCTTGGGGCTGGCTTTCCTCCCGCAAGTGCTGAGTTTAGCTCCTCTTTAACCCGCCTGCCGCCCACGCTGCCCCAACAGTGAGCCCATCTGCTGGCACAAGCCACAGTCTGGAGCGTGGTGGGCACCGATGGCTCTCCCCGCAGGCTGTGGCACCGAGCGAGCACTTCGGGAACGCCAGCGGAGGAGCCTTCGGCGGCATCACGGCTGACGAGCAGATCCCCGGTGTCCTCGTGGGCGAGATCGTCATGAGCTCCTTCCTGCTCCTGGTGGTCTGCATGGGAGCCATCAACGGCAGGACCAGGACCCCGCTGGCCCCGCTCTGCATCGGCCTCACCGTCACCGTCGACATCCTGGCGGGGTGAGCTCGCCGTCCCCTCTGTCCGTGTCCCCGTGGGACAGACAGTGCCACACAGGGCCATCACTCCAGGGGCTGCTGTCACCAGGAGGAGCTCAGGATGGGACTGTCGGCTGTGGGGTGGAGCTGGTGCTCCGAGCCGGGGGCAGCTCTGAGCACCCAACATCAGGGCACCCCAAATCCCAACCAGCTGCACCCTGCACCAGGGAGGAGACAGCGCCCGGGTCCTGGGTGGAATGGAATGGGGTGGGATGGGACAGGCTGGGATGGGACCTGCCCTTCTGCAGCACAGCACAGGCCCTGCTGCCCAGGGAAATTGAGGCAAGCCGAGCACACCGGGAAGGCCATCAAGTGAGCCCAGTGGGCACTCTGGCAGTTTTGGGAGAGCTGATGGGCTGGGTGCAGGATCAGCCTGGGCTCGGCCTGGAGCAGGAGCGGCCGCAGGCTCATGCCGGCACGTGGCACCAGAGCCGGCGCAGCCGCCCCGAGCACCCGCCGTGGGTGATAAACCCCGGGCCTGCCCCGGCTGTGTTTGCCATGGGAAACCCTGAGCAAACAGGAGGGGTTTGTGTCCCTCGCGTCCCTGCTGCTGCTGGAAGCTCTGCCGAGCTCAGCCCAGCTCCGGTGCCACCGTGATGGGGGATAACGAGCACATGCAATTAGGAATTAACGTGGAGTTAATGGAGCGCTGGGTTAAGGCAGCGCCCACCCACTGTGGCAGGACCCTGGGCCGTGTTTACACACGGCACAAATCAGCAAATATTTACCCCTTTAACCTGTAATTGCTCCTGTCCCTCCCGCCCTGCTCCTGTGTATGATCTGTGAGTGGCGTGGAGCCTTCCTCGTGTAAAGCCTGGCTCCCGGTGTGCCCCAGAGTAAGTCAGCACTGCTGCTTCCACCCCAGGCTGGGTCTGCCCCGGGAACTCACCAGCTTGGGAGTCAAGGCCAGTGCTGGTCAGCAGCTGCTGTTGGGGCCAGGCTGGTCCGAGCTGCCGTGGAAAAACATCTCCCATGGAAAAGCACCCTCATCACGGAGCAGCCGTGCCGGGATGTGGGCCAGGCTGGTCCAAGCCCATTGCGCACCAAAGCCCTGGGAAGGAGCCCTGGGAGGGGGATGCTGCTGCCCCCACCCCCCTCACTGCCCCATCCCAGCACTGAGGGGATGGGTGCTGCTCCTGTGTCCCGCTATGATGACACAGCCGCTCTGTTCCCCTTCCAGGGGTGGCGTGTCCGGAGCCTGCATGAACCCAGCCCGAGCCTTCGGGCCAGCTCTGGTGACAAACTACTGGGACTACCACTGGGTGTACTGGGTCGGGCCCATGGTGGCTGCCCTCCTCGTCGGGGTGCTGGTGAGGTACGTGACACCCGTGGTGACACTGGGAGTGGGACCCTGCTGGCTGACCCTTCCTTTGCCCCCTGTGCTGCTGCCCTGCTCCATAGGCCAAGGCTCCAAGCAGATGCTTTTGCAGAGAGGTGTCCAAGGGCTGGAGACTCCTTGCCCTTCTCCTTCCCACGCGGACAGGATGACAGCAAAGATCCAGCCTGTGTCCACATGCACCTTTGCTTCATCCGTGTCTTGTGTGGCAAATCAGCCTCAGGCTGGGCCAGTGCTGTCTCCGTGTCCTTGTGGCATCCTTGCTATGGCAGAAGTGCTGACCCTGAATTTCTGTCTCTTTTACCTCCCCAAAGGCTCCTGATGGGTGACCAGGCCACCCGCCTGCTCCTGAAGTGACACCAGCAAAAGAGCCCCATCCGTGGGCAGCAGGTGCAGCCCAGCACAGCCGGGATGGAACCTTCTGCCCCTGCTCCTTCCTCTTCTTCCTGCTCCCCTTGGAATCTCCCTGGCACCTGTGGGCCAGCCATGGTTCCTCTGTTGCTGGAGGGAGGATGGAAACCTCCCAGCCAGACCATGGTCCCCAGGGCTCTGCCAGCCCCTCCACTGGCTCACCGGGAGCGTCCTCTGACCAGCACCGGTGTCCATGGTGCCCCAGGCTCCTCTGGCACTGCCCATGCACAGTGCCCGACCCCCCAGAGCTGTGCCCGGGCATCCACAGAGGCAGGGAGTCCTGTGCCCTCTGGGTGGGCACCACTGCCCCCTACTCAAATTGGCCGGGATGATGCCAAGCAGCTCCTGCCCCATGGATGCTGCCACAGAGGGAGACAGCAGAAGGGAGCTTTGGGGACAGTCCTACCTCTGGCCCCTGCGGGCATCAGGAGGACAAGGCAGTGAGGCACTCACCCAGATGCCAGGGTGGGTCATCCTTCCCTGCCAGCGGAGGAGTGCTGCGGGCCGGGGGTGAAGGGGGGCTGCTTGGCAGAGGGGGTGCTGCCAGAGGCAGGAGAGTGAGCAGAAGGAGGGGATGGAGCTGTGTGGGCAGGGGGAGAGGAGCCAGCGCAGCAGCTTTGCGTCAGCCGGGCATCCGTCCCCTCCGGCAGCGCTGCCCTGACTCATCCGAACCTCACCTGGGGGGATTCCTGGGGACCGTCCCCCCCGCCCGGAGGCTGCCTTGGCACATGGGTCTCACTGCGAGCACTCTCACTCCCAGACAGGAACCCCTCGTGTTCCCTGGGTTAAGTCACTCCGAATTTTGCGAAATTTTAACTCGGGAAATGCCTGTTGCTTTCCCAGCCCCCC
>VZRQ01000298.1:1225989-1238005 GCA_013397975.1 Machaerirhynchus nigripectus | reverse complement strand
AGAGGTGCCCCGGGGCAGGGGCTGTGCTGGGAGAGCTGTGCCCCCACACTGCGCTGCCCACCCTGCCCTGCCCAGCTGCAGGGAAAGGGCCCGGCTGCCCTGAGCAGGGTCAGAGCACCTTCCCCGGGCAGGAGCTGTGCGTTGGCTCCGGCTGTGCCCCCTCTCCGGTCTGGAGGAACCCCCCGGGAAAGGCAGATGCTTCCTCCCTCTCTTTGCTGGTAGCTCTCGCAGTTGCTGTGACAGGGCATTTCCCAGCTTTCCGCTGTCCCCGTGGGGCTGGCCGGGCACTGCCAATGTCACCTCTCTATTTTCAGCTTGTTTTCTACTTTCCCATGCCGGGAGGTGACCCACGCAGGGGCACAGACACGCACAAAGATGTGCTTTTAGAGAAGGACAATGCTGTAGAAACGCTGGAGTCAGGGAATGCCGGGAATGGAGCATCCTTGGCTCGGGGGTGAGGGGGGTTTGCTTCACCCCTCCCTGGGCAGCTCCCGGGGCTGGGCAGGAGCCGTGAGCCCCGGGGGGCACCCTGGGCTCCAGGTGAGCCGGGAACCCGGCAGCTGCTCGTTCAGGGAGGACAATGATGCACCCCCCAGAAGGAGGCAAATAGCATGAAGATGTCACTGGGACGGTTGTCATGGCAACGCCACAAAAAATGCCGAAGCAAACACGGAGCAGAATCGCTGTTTCCTCCCTAAGGGGAGCCTGTGCGGAGCGGGCGCCGGTGCGAGCTGGTGCTGTGGGGACCCCAACTCGTCCCCGCCTCTGCTCGGGGCACAGCTCTCGGTGGGAGTGGGGCTGGGGCCCCCAGGGTGTGACGGGCTCCCACCTTCCCCTTTCGAAAGGATGCTCGGCCCCGCAGGAAACGCGCTTGGCTGCGGCTGCCTCTGCACCAGGCAGCCTCCTGCACCCCGGGTGCTGCCTGCATCCCGGCTCCCTCCTGCATCCCAAATCCATCCGGCACCCTGGCTCCCTCCTGCATCCCAGCTCAATCCTGCATCCCAATTTCCTCCTGCATCCCAGCTCCATGCCACACCCCGGCTCCCTCCTGCACCCCATGTCCCTGCTGCACCCCAGTTTTGAGGCACCCGTCCCAGCAGGTGCAGGTGAGAGGGGCTCAGCAGGTCCCTGCAGGGCAGTGGGACCACTGGCCGCGGTCCCCGGGTGCAGGGGACAGGATGGGGGACAGCCCGTGCACCGCCTCGTGTGCTGATGTGTTGGGCACATTCATCTGTAATTTGTCAGGGTGACTTTTGATAAAGCATCTGTAGCACCACTTTGTTTTTCCTCGAGTATTATTAAAGTGCTTGATTTATGCTAATTAAATACCAATTAACTTCCGAGCACTTAATGTGCTTTAAGGACACAAAATACATCTCATACCCATTCAATTAAATTTGCATCAGGCCTGGACATGGGTCTGCACCGTGTTTTTATCAGCACATGGATCTGCTGGGATGTTGCCTGGTGTTTTCCAGGTTCTTGGTGCCTGTTGGGATGGAAAGGGCTCCCGCAGGGATGGAGATGATGCTGGGGAGTAGGGTCGGGGTGCAGGGTCCTCATGCCACGGGCAGTAACAGGGTAGCCATTGCTGAGATGAGGGGCTGGTGAGGCACCAACACTCACCCCCCGCGTGGTGGAAAGCTGGGATGAGCTCAGGGCACTTGGGAGACATGCCAAAGGCTGTACAGACACCAGGCACGTGCTGGCCCAGGTGCCACCAGCTGTGCCTGGTGCCAGCACTTTGGGGACACAGGGAAACAATCAGAGTGTTGCAGAAGAACGCCCGGCTCTTCCCTGTGCCTGCTGCTCACCAGCCCTCACCTGCAGTCTGGGAAAGGATAAGCTCAGAGAGTTCTGCCTTCCAAATCCTCCCTTCAGCAGGATTGGAGGGGTCTGGAACTGTGCTCCCCCAAGGCCTGGTCTTAAAATAGCAGCCCCCCGAGCAAAAGCAGCACATTGAAAGGTGCCAGGAGCGTGGATAGGGGGGTAGGATGGATGAACACTTTTAGAACGTGCCCCATGAGAGCATCTGGGAATTCTCCCATTGCTCGGCTCCAAAGTTTTTCTGCAGCT
The DNA here is from genome assembly GCA_013397975.1 of Machaerirhynchus nigripectus. Lineage (NCBI taxonomy): Eukaryota > Metazoa > Chordata > Aves > Passeriformes > Dicruridae > Machaerirhynchus > Machaerirhynchus nigripectus. The sequence goes on along the minus strand of VZRQ01000298.1, from coordinate 1,235,929 downwards.
GGAGAAATCACAGCCTGAAAAAAAAAAAAGTGAATGAATCCTTTCAGCTCACTTCGCCCATCGGGTGGACCCGCAGTGGCTGCAGAGGGCAAACCCTGAGCTCATCTCCGGGGTCTGCGCCAGCCCTGCGAGCTCCCGGCCCGTGCCCGGTGCCGGTGCCATGGGGCTCCCATGGGTGCTCCACGGGCCGGGCAGGGCTGGGTGGCTGCGTGGGCACAGCACGGGGGACAGCGGAGGTGGGCGATGACGTGCGGAGCCAGCTCTGCGCGTGAGCTGGCATCTGCATGTAGGAGCTGGGAGCGAGGCGACGGAGGAGTGGGAGTGGGGATGGAATTCTGGGGAAGCTTCTGCAGCCACACCATCGGCGGCCGCTGCAGCGCAGGGGTGGGGACGGGCTCCTGTCCTGCTGGGCTTGGGTGTGCCCGCGGGGTTGGGGACTGGGCCCTGAGGCTGGGCATCATCCCTTGCTACTCTGGCACATGCCCTGGTCATGTGCCATGGCCCTCAATACCGTGACATGTCCCTCGCTCCAGGGCCATGTCCCTTGCTCCCACGCCAAAACCCTCGTCACTGCACCATGTCCCCCAGCACTGTGCCACCTCCCTGCCCACCGTGCAGCCCCGGAGCACTGTCCCTGCTGTGCCCTGCTGTGCCCTGCTGTGTTTACTCTGCCCCCCAGAGCAAGGCCCCGGGGCTGGTGGAAAAGAAATGTGGGAAGAGGGGTTTTTCCTCCCCATTCCACCCCATTTCTCCTTCTACTCATTCCACTGATCTTTCATTTCTTCTCATTGGCATTGGCCACCCACTCAGGCTCCCTGGAGAGGAGCTGGCACAGAGGTGTCCCCCATGGGGACCCCCCAGATCCCCTGATCCCTGGAGCTCCTTTCCCCCCAGGTGGAGGGGGAGCAGAGCTCCTGGTGGCAGCGGGGGCTGCGCCTCCTCCCTGCTGACATCCAGCCTCGCTTTCCCCAGCACCAAAGACTTTCTGTGCCCAGCACTGCTCGAGCTGAAGGATTTACATTTTAAAGGGGTTTTAGAACGGATTTGGACAGACATTTATTTGCAAGTATTATTTTTTCAGCTTTTGCCACTTTGAATGTTTGTGGAGAAGAAATAACAGACAAAAACCGCAGCAGGGAAAGCCTCAGAGAGAACTCGTTTGTGCTCATGCAAATTTGGCGAGAGTGACAGCCCAGGGTCACACAGGTAATCCTCAGCGGCAGCCTGGGTTTCTCTCGCTCCTTGCTGCGTCCCTCAGCTTCTGGAGGGTATCAGGCCCCCCGCTGTCTGCCAGCAGCGAGGAAGCCGAGCGGCAGGACACAGGTGTGGGGAGCTCCGTGTCACCGCTGTGCCATTGCCAGAGCCAGAGGCGTGCGGGCGGCGGAGCCGTCTGGAGCCGCGGGACGGCTGGAGCGAGGGCTCGGAAGGGGAATGCTAATCATGTTCTGTGCTGGCAGCAGCCAGAATGCTGCACAATAAATAGCCATTTTAATTACCGCACAATATTTACAAGATTGCTTCCTCATTTGGGAAATTAAAACAAATGCTCCATCAAAATGATCAACATTGTACAGAGAAGCACAGGGCTGATAAAGGAATCCATGGGCTGCTAATGGAGGAGGAACTGGAGCCTTTGTGCTGCCGCGGCCGCCTCTGCTCCTGTGCGACCGCAGTGCCGAGGTGCCCAGCAGGACCAGCAGGGTTTGGCAGCTCGGCCGTGGCGAGGCTCAGCTAAAAGGAGACCTGGGAAGGTTGGGCAGGGGATGATGAGCTGCCAGGGCCGCTGACCCCTGCGGGATCGGTTTCGGAGCGGGTGACGCGGCTGACACCGTGCGGTGCCGGGGCGGTGGCTGTCCCCTGCCCCAGCAGCTGCCGTGCCGCCGGTCTGACGAGGTCCCGGGCCCGGGTCCCTCCCGCCTGGGCCGGTGGGTGGGCGCAGGGTCCGTGTTGGGTCCCCGCCGCGGTTCACGCACCCTGAGCATCCCCCGGCCAGGGATGTCCCTGTGGGGTGGGGGTGGCCTCTGAGGACTGAACCTCCGAGGGCTGCTCTTCTCCCAGCCCTCCCCGCCCCCCCCATTCCGCGCTCTTCCCCCAGCTCCTTTCCTCCTTGGTTTTTTTTTTTTTTGCAGCCCTCCCGTTGCCATGGGAACGGTGACATTCCCGAGCCGGGCGGAGCGGAGAGAGCGCGGCTGCCCGGGGCCACCCCGGACACGGGCGGGGGTCCCGCGGGTGCGGGATCCCACGGACTGGGGGCCCCCACGCGTAGGGAATTCCCCTGGAGCGCTCCTTTTCCAGCGGAAAGAGCAGCGGGATTTAACTACATTCGAGTACCTGCTGCCAGCCCAGCGAGTCCTTTCAGGAGAGGAAATTCCGTGTGGAACGAACCGGGGTGGTGTGGGGGGGAAAGGCAGGCTGGCTCTTAATATCCAAATGTTTGTTGATAATAGAGCTCGCAGGACGTGATGGATGTGATCCAGGATAATTTGGGATTACGGAGAATTCACCTTCCTTGCTCCTGGAGCAGGCAGGACGCCTGGGAAGCCCAGGTGACATCTCACGGGTTGTCCCCTGGGGGTGCAGAAGCAACTGGGTTTCACGGGCTGGTCGGGAAAAGGAATAAGAGGGAGAGCTGGGAATTCGGTGGGCTCCAAGCCCCTCCCGTGTGTCACTGCCAGCATGACCCGCGAGTGACAGGGGGTTCACCTGAGCACAGCAACAGCAGCCCCGGGCTGGGCACAGCCAGCGGGGTGGCCGTGGCCTGATGTCCCAGGAAAAACCCCATGGAGACAGGAGCTTCTCCGGGGCTTTGTGCCCCCCTGGGCCTGCAGGACCGCAGCAGGGGAGGGACCCCACGGGCAGGGGCCATGCAGTGCCTGCTCCCGGGTGCTGCTGAACTCCAGCTCCAAGAGGAGCAGGAAGGAGATGCAAGAGCTGCAGTCGAGAGGGAAAAGCCAGAAAACAATTTACAGCTTCCTGCAGATGGCAACCGGTACGATCCGGCTGACAAACACAGATGAGCAAGCGTGAGGGAGGGATAAATAAACCTCGCAGCTCGTGGAGTAAAACAACCTGCTGGGATTTACTGCAGAAAATTCCCACTGGCCAGCTCCAGGCTCCCCATTCCTGCTCTGGGGCAGGCAATGTGAGGCGCTGCGACAAGACTGTGGCACCCAGGGGACACACCCAGGGGACCGGGGGACACAGCATCCTCCCACCTGCTGCCCCAGGGGTGCCCTCGGGGCCAACGAACCCAGGAGCAGCCAAGGCACCGCTGTGCAAAACCAGCCCGAGTCATTTCATCAGAGCGGAGTGAAAGCCTCGTGCAAATGTTTTCCATTCCAAAATCCTTTTGGTTTCTAAACTGGTGAAGGCCCAAGTCTTTCTGGGGGACTTTCCTTTTAGTTGGTTGGGGTTTTATTGTTGTTGTTGTTGTTTTTGGGTTTTTTTGGTTGGTTGGTTGGTTTTTTTGGTTGGTTTTTTGTTGTTGTTGTTGTTGGTTTTTTGGCAGTTTCTTTTTTCTTTGGTTTGGGTTTTTTTTAGTTTTGTTATGTTTTTTTTGATAAAACTTTTTCAAGTATTTCTGGAAATTCATCAAACAGGTTGTCTTCTGTATGCAATATTTTTTTCATAGTTCTTCCTCCCAGAGTGGAGCTGGGGACACGACGAGCTGTGGCGGAGCACACAGTGAGGGAGGGTGACCAGGGGGACACCAGGGGACAGACAGCAAGGCAGGACTCTGGCACTCCCGGCCCGCGGCTCCCGCCTGCCTGCTCGGCCCTCAAGCTGGAATAATCTCCAGTGGAAAATAACATGAGATAAAGGTGGTGAGAAACAGCGAGCCCCACCCGGCGCTAACGGGGTCTGCGCTTCATCCCAGGCTTGTTTGTGCTGGGAAATGACCGGAGCAGCCGGGCTGGGGCTCCTGGGGAGCAGGAGCAGAGCTCAGTGCCACAGGGGCACAAACCGAATGAGCCCCGTGCTCACTTGAAGCCCGGTTTTCTGTGGAGCATCTGCCTGCAGGGATTTATGCACCGAGGGCAGGCCCCTGGCCAGGCTGGGATAAGCTGGGGGTGGCCAAAGGCCAAAGCCACCACAGGAACATCCATCTGGGGATTTCCATATCCCAGGATTTGAGGCACCCATGTAATAGGATTCTTGAAAAACCCAGCAGCCCCGGCACATCCCTGCCCCACAGCTGGACCCGATGGAATCCATGAGTGTGGAGCAGCAGAGAGTGGCTGTGAGGAAAGGGATTACTGGCTCGGCTGGGAGGAAAACCCTCCCAGGCAAAGCTTAATGAAGAAATCATTGTGCAGGGATCAGCCCTGCGCCGTTAATGAGCCTCGTTGTTATTTAAATGAGGCTCCTGGAAGGGCTGGGTGAAGAATTCATTATGAGATGATTTTTCTGAGCAACGTGATGAACGATGGATATAAAACCAGCCATCCCTCGGGAGCAGGAAGCTGCAGAGAAATGCAGCTCCTGGGGAAGAGCAGCTGGAGTTTGCCATGGCACGAGCAGAATTATTGTGCAGCCCAGAAGGGGCAGGTGCTGCAGCCCGGCTCAGGGATGGCAGAGGCTTGGTGGCTCTGCTGCTCTCCTGCTTCCCCTTCGTTCTGCCTCCAGAGCTGAGCTGTGTCACCAGGTTGCTCCAAGCCCCATCCATCCTGGCCTTGGACACTCCCAGGGATGGGGCAGCCATAGCTTCTCTGGGCAACCTGTGCCAGGGCCTCCCCACTCTCACAGGGAGGAATTCCTTCCAAAATCCCATCTATCCCTGCCCTCTGGCAGTGGGAAGCCATTCCCTGTGTCCTGTCCCTCCAGGCCTTGTCCCAAGCCCCTCTCCAGCTCTCCTGGAAATCCCTTAGGCACTTTGGGGTGCTCTAAGGTCTCCCTGGAGGTTTCTTTTCATCTTGCACCATCTCGAGCCCATCACTCACAGCTCGGTCTTGTTGCTGTTGAGTCTTGCTTTTCTATCCAGCATAAAAATTTAATGGTGTCCTTGAATCTTCACGCTGTTGCCTTGCTGTCCCAAGCCCGAAGCTCCCCTTTTCACCCCAGTGAGACATGTGGAGGTGACAGTGCCACTCCGCCCCTGCCACCATCCTGACCACGCCATGCACTAACCCAGTGTGGAACACAGAGGGAAATCAAAATTTGGATCAGCAGCAAGGAGCAATGAGATCTTCCCATAGAGTTATAGGACACGGAAGCCAATTATTGATCAGACGGTTTGGGAACCAAGCAACAAAACCCCAAGGATTTCACCACAAACTTTGCTTAACCAACTGTGCAGGAAGGCGGTTTGATGTGGGCCGTTTCTGGGTACATGAAACAGAATTAATTTGTTCTCCCTGAAAGCCAGAAGCCAGGAATACAAAATATTTAAATAGCCTAACCATGTTTGGCATGTGCCGAGCCATGCGAGCACCCCAAGTGGCTGAGCCTCCCGTGCACACGGGGTCCGAGCAGCTTTTGGGCAGGCGTGGGGGCCGTGTCCCTCACTGCAGGGAGCAGAGAGTGCACAGCCACCGGGCAGCAAACAACAAAGGTTCCTGGTCTCACTGATCCATCTGCAGCACGCTCTGCCTCGAGGAGGGAGGGGGAAATGCTCTTGGGTCTGAGCAATGAGGATGTATTTGCACAGGCCCCGATCACCAGGCACTGCAGCTCTGAGATGGGAAGGGTTTGACTCCTCTGGCACAGCCCTGCTGCCTCTCACAGCCTGGGAATTGCACCCCCAGGCCAGCCTTGCACCCTGGGAGTCCCGGGCAAGCTGCGAGCCTGGGGACAGGCTGGGGGATGGAGCCCTGTTTAACTCCTTAGTGCAGTGCCCCACCTGCTCCTGCCCGGGGGAGGATCAGCCTGTGCCAGCTCCCTGCCAGCTGCTGCATCCCTTGTGCTCAGGGGACCATGAGGGAAGGCAGTTCCTTGCCTGTTTTACCCGGGGTCTCCCCACTCTGCCCAACACACCTTGGTGTCTCTGAGCTTGGTGTTTGACCCTCTCTGGGTGAGCAGAGGTGGTCTGAGGGGCCACGGCCAGCTGGAGCCCGCTGTGTCCCCTGGCAGTGTCCCGATGTCCTTAGCGACGGCCCTGTCTGAGTCCTGTCCATCACGTCCCTGCATCCCAGAGCAGCCGGACATTCCATATCCGCACTGCCGGGTAAGGCAAGGCTGCTGGAGGAGGCGGGAGGAGGTGAAAGGAAATGCTGGATTGTCACATCCAGGACGGGGGCAGGGGCTGTTCCAGCCGGGCGGCGCTGTGGCCGTGCCTCAGCGGCTGTCCCCGTGTCCCTGCGGCTGTCCCCTCGCTCCGGCCACTCCGGAGGTTTATGTAAGCTCAGGCGCCAACATTTGGGCTTTTTCTCTCCCAGCGGCTGCTGTGAAGGATCTCCTGCCGCCGGTGGGTGGGGAACTGGGTCTCTCCTCACATGAACGCAGCATCTCTCTCCCCGCTCCATCCTCGCTGCACGGAGGACGTGGAACATGTGAAAATTGTGAAAGCAGAAAGGGAAAAACCGGAGCAGCTGATGCCACCCCGCTGCGGGGGGGTGCCTGTCACCCCGTCCGTCCCCAGTGTCCCCATGGAACCCGGGGCAGACCCCCTCCCCAGCGCTGCCCCGAGCCGGGGATGCCCCAGCCTGGGGGCTCCAGCTGCGGTTCTGCCACCGGGCCCTTTGTCCCGTGGGGTTTTACCGGGGCTGCGCTGCCCCCGGGGACCCCCCCGGGCAGCCCCTGAGCGGGGGCTGAAGAATCAACTGCGGTGAGCAGCGACAAGATCCTCCAAAATTTGGAGCGACAAAGACTTTCCGCCTAAGATGATCCCTGTCCCTGCTCCAGGATCCCCGTCCCTGCTCCAGGATCCCCGTCCCTGCCCTGGCCCTCCTGGCATGCTGGGTGAGGGCAAGACGACAAACGGATGTGGAGGCTGCTGAGTGCTGCTGAGGCACCTTTATATCTAATTAGAGCTGGACTTTTCCTCCACCTGTTTCCTGTGGCGGGTTTGTGTCCCGAAGAAAAAAGAGATTAAAAAAAAAAAGGAGACAAATCTGTTCTCCAGCTTTTCCGAATTCTTCAGAGGGAGCCGGCGTGGGCACCAGGGGAGCAGCATCCCCACATCAGCGCGAGGCCGGAGGCTGCAGGCGCTTGCCGGGTGCTCCCACACGAGCCGCTGCTCCAGGACCGCAGCTCCCACACACTCAGGGGCTCCCGCACGTGTGGAGGCAGAGCTTTCCTGGGAAATGGGGAGAATTCAGCTTGGGTTTGGGGATCGTTTCTCTTTGCTGGGTTTTGGCGCTCGCTGCTGTGTGGGGTGAGGCTGCGGGGCTGGAGCTGTCCGACACAGCGGAGCATGCGATGGCAGCGGCTCCCTGACCTGAGCCCCTGTGCGCTGTTGGTCGGTGTGGGGCATTTTGCTGGGAAGGGCTCGTGTCCCTGGTCTCCTTGCTCCCGACCCCGCAGGCTCACTCCGGGCTCACCGATCCCGCATTTCCCAGCAGGAGTCCTGTGTCTGCTCCGTGCTCCCCCTTCCCAGAGCAGCTCCTCGCCTGCCTGGTGGGAGGATGAGGTCCCTTCCTGAGGATGTGAATCACATCTCCAGGGGAGGCTGCCCCTGCTCCCGCTGTCTCCTGTGCAGAGGGGCTGCTCCCCCACCCCTGGCAGCGCAGGGAGGCCACGGAGCCGCCGGCAAAGGGAGCTTGGATTCGACAGCTCCATGGAGATTCCCTGTGTGGCGAGGAGTGGAGACATCACTTCCCACATCACTGGCTGGGTTTTGGTGCCTTCTGTAGAGCAGGAACTGATGGAGGGAAAAATAGCATTAGAACCCACACTTATATGGGAACAGGAATGAACTGGGCTGATTTCCCCTCTGCTCCACCACTGTGCTCCCCTGAGAGCGACGGGTCAGGGTTGTTTGTGTGTGTTATTCCCTCCTCACACCTGGGGGCTGAACTTGCATTAATAAATATAACAGCTTCCTTAATAATAAATATAACAGAGGAAGGAGCTGCTGGGATGTTCATCCCGACATTTCAAAGTGCTGGGGGGATCTGGATCCTCAGCTTTTGTGAAAAATAACATGGTCATGAAGATCTTGCCTTTAATATGAAGTGACTCAGAGTGCACTAGATAATGAAAAACGTAAAATAAGGTAAAATTATGTAAACTAAGGAAAGAAGAAAGCCATCCCCTGAGAGCAAGAACTGTACCTGGCTTTTGTACTTTTGTACCTTGGCCTAGCAATGACAAAAGTTTGAGCGTGATTATCATGATTATCAGTAGTCATAGGGGGAAATTAAACCCATATTCTCTGTGTTCCACATGCAGCAGTTATGGGGGCTGTCCTTGGAAAATGGGAACATACAGTAAAAAACAAGGCAGAAACAGGCAAAGCCCAGAGTTTGCAGTTAAAATGAGCAGCATTGAGCCTGGTGTGGCTCCACGTGCAGTGCAGCAGCGCTGAGGGGAACACACCACTCCCCTCGAACAGTGCAGAGGGAAGGAGTCAAAACGCCCTGTTATTATTTCCATTATTGCTCGGTTCCTTTCCATGCAGGAGGATTTATTTCTGCTGCACAGAATCCTGTGTGAGCCCACAGTCAGTGGGGCTCTCGGGGCAGGAGGGACCTCGCAGTGTGGCCGGTGCTGTGTCGGGCACAGAAAGCCCCACGTGTGGCCCCCACGCCCCCCACACACCCTGGGGATGTTCTCTCATTCCCTCCCAGCACTGCACAGCACGAGCAGGGATGGCTGCAATTTATTTCTCCTTCTTAGCAGGAAAATCAGACGGTGCTGTGAGATGGTGCCAGCCTGCTGTTCCTGGGAGGGTGACATCAGCAGGACAGGTCAGCCCCGTTTTATTACTGCAATGAACCTTTTAAAGCAACTGCATAATAACAACCCTGGGCCTATTTCGGGAAAGTCTCCTGGGTGTTTAATTCCATGGAGTGAGCGGGGTTTTCTTCAGACAAAGAGCATGTAGGATGGAGGGTTGGATCACAGCGGAGCAGGGATGGTCTTGGGCCTCAAAAGGGGAAGGATCACGTGGATGCTGAGCCAGAATTAAATCCCAGAAAGGAGAATTTAGAAAGACTTGTTCGTGGAAATATGGTTATGTTTCACTCAAAGTTGTTTTGTGTTTTGATTTGAGTTCTCATCTCCTCAGCACCCAGACCAGGACATTGCAGGACCAGGCAGGCCCAGGGAGACCCGGATGTCAGAGGAGGAGGCTGATGGATCTGATTTTCAGTGTCCGTGAGTGCTGTCAGGGAGCAAGGGAGATGAATGGTGGATGTGGTTGGAAAACTCCTCTGTGCCAGCCAGCTGAGGTGTTTGCAGTGGGCTGGTAAAAGAAGGTTATTATTCCAACTGCAAGTTTAAAAAACCATTCAGAGAGGACTGCTGAGCTGGTGGTTTGTGCCCCTGTGTCTGTGCATGAGCCCTGGGATTATGGCCTTGCGTGGGCTGCTCATGGCCACGTTCCTGCTCCCCAAGGCACGGTCACCCCAGTGCCCAGCCTGGCACAGCTGCTGAGCACAGCTGTCTGAGCTCCTGCCTGGATCCCCTCTCGACTTGACTCGTGTGGTGCAGAAAACCAGGGTAGAGAAAAATTATTCTGGCCTTAACAGTGGGAAGTTTGGGACTCCTGAGGACACAGCACTGTCACTGCCAGCTCTGCAGTGGGCATAGGGCACTGCAGGTGTCCCCACAGCTGGCATGAACACACCCATATCCATGTCCTACTGAGTCCTGCTTGTTGCCCCGCCCGCCTTCTCAGGCAGTGGGACAGAACGATGTCCCTGCCTCGGTGACCCTGCCCACAGCCCCTCCTCACGCGGGCCGCCGGCCGGGGTCTGTCCCTGCCCGTGCCCCGGGGTCTGTCCCTGTCCGTGCCCCGGGGTCTGTCCCCACCCGTGTCCCGGCTCTGTCCCTGCCCATG
>VZRQ01000298.1:1172579-1217082 GCA_013397975.1 Machaerirhynchus nigripectus | reverse complement strand
CCTTCCCTCTTCCCTTCCCTCCTCCCTTCCCTCTTCCCTTCCCTCTTCCCTTCCCTCTTCCCTTCCCTCTTCCCTTCCCCTCTCGCCTGGGAGCCGCCCGGGCTGGGCACTCCCAGCTCTGCTCCAAGCACTGGTAATTCCCTCCAGGCCAAGGGGCAGCTGCTGCCCTCCTGGGCTGCCTGCACAGTGCAGGGGTTGGGCAGGGGTTGGCAGGACCCAGGCACTGACCTCAGGCACTGTTCTGGCTCTGCTCAAGCTGTTTGCCTTTGAGGGATTTCGAGCGAACTCCCTCAGCTGTTTGTAGCCATCCTGCTCTTCCCGTCATGTGGGGGGGAAAAAAAAATTCCACTCCATCCTGATACTGGAATCAGTAAGTGTTAGGGGTGGGTAACCTCGTTAGCCTCTTGCTTTCAGAATTTAACTCCTGTGGCCCAGAGCAGGAGCCTTCCTGCCCCAGCTGATGGGCACTGACTGCTGAGTGCTTAGTGCTTGTGAGCTACATCTTGTCAATTTAAATAATTTGCTTCCATATTTGGTCTTGCTTTTGTGCCAGATTTATACATCTTGTTTAAATCTGACAAGCAGAATATACTTGCTGCTAATCCGAGCTGGACAAGGCAGTGCCTGCCAAAAAATCCAATATTAATAAGCTCCAGTACATGGAAGTTACTGGATTTGCAAACTTGACGCTTGTTATGGCACAGCTCCCTGAAAATTGGCTTTTTTGCATCTACTTAAATCTGGGTTTTTCCAGAGAGTCAGTCTGTGAGCTTCCCTCTTTGGGTGGGAGCTCCCTCCCCAGCTCAGTCTTCGGAACAAGGGAAGCTTTCCAGCTCTAAGCAGGAGATGAATTGCTTATTTTTTGGGGTGTGGTTGGGAAAATGGGGGATAACTGGTGTCTGTGCAGGGAGATCCTGGGAGCAGCTGGTCTGGAGAAGGAGCTGTGTGCTTGGGTGGCTCTGCCTGTGCTGTTGGTCAGGGCTCATGTTTGAGGACATGGAGCTGCTCATGTGAGTCCAGAGAAGGCCACAGAGCTGCTCCTAGGGCTGGAGCCCCTCTGCTCTGGAGCCAGGCTGGGAGAGCTGGGAATGTTCACCTGGAGAAGGGAATGCTCCAGGGAGACCTCAGAGCCCCTTCCAGTGCCTAAAGGGGCTCCAGGAGAGCTGGAGAGGGACTGGGGAGAAAGGATGGAGGGACAGAACACAGGGAATGGCTTCCCACTGCCAGAGGGCAGGGATGGATGGGATATTGGGAAGGAATTCCTCCCTGTGAGGGTGGGGAGGCCCGGGCACAGATTCCCAGGGAAGCTGGGGCTGCCCCTGGATCCCTGGCAGCGTCCAAGGCCAGGATGGACGGGGCCTGGAGCACCCTGAGATAGTGGAAATGTCCCTTTCTATTGCAGAGGGTGGAACAAGATGGGTTTTAAGGTCCCTTCCAACCCAAACTGTTCCAGGATTCTATGATTCTATGTTTAAAATCTTCAGTCTCTTGTAGTTCTGCTCTCTTCTTCCTACATTTGATATTTAGTCAGCAGCAGGGAAGCTAAAAAAGATTCAGATGTCTAAATCTCAGCCTTCAGCTGTTCTTCCTCTTCCTCATGCTGTGTTGCCAGTGTGTTCCAGCTGATCCTGCTGGTGGATTCCTCCCTACCTTTTGTTGCCATGTGAAAGGATGCAACAGGAATAGCTTCACCTTTGGGGGGAACAGTTAAATACCTTTATTCTGATGGTCTGAACAGAGTGCACAAGCACACTGAATAGCTGACACTCGGAGCACATGAACAAATGCATTTTCATGATTTCCAATTATAGCAGAAGAATGAGAAAGTGAGGTGGTGAAGAGGAGTGAAAGTCGTCCTGGCTCCCCTGAATGGCTTCCTGCAGCCGCGCGGTGACATCGCGATGAAGTCAGGCTGGGGATTGTTTTATAATATCACTGAGGAGCCGGAGTGAGGGGGAAGTGGCCCACGAATTTCATTTGCATCACTGAGTGGATTAGCTCCTGACGCAGTGCAAAGTCATTATTTACTGTGTCTCCAGCTCCGGTGCCTTTCCCAGCGCTGCTGTGGAGAGGCTGATTCAGAGCTGGGTGCAGCTCCTGCCTCGCTGGCGGGGCCCAGCTCTTGCCGTGTAAGCAAAAGGATGGTGCTTGTCAAGGCTCTGAGTGTTGTGCCTGCCCCACGAGCCTGAGTAACTTGGGTTTAGGTCTTTTCCTCCTTTGCGTTCATTACACTCAAATGCTTCAACTTGAGCTTGGCTTAGGAAAAATGCCTGGCAGTAATCCATAGCTCGGCCTTAACCGAGAGTAGCCAAGAGGGGGAAGGCTGCCTGAGGGACAGAAGTGGTGCATCTGTGTCCCCGCTGGCTGGGACAGATGCACTGTCCCCATCATGCAGGAGGTGTGCCATACCATGCTGTGCCGTGCTGTGCTGGCGGGGACAGCAGTGGAGCCCCTCTGTCCCCAGCTGTTGCTCAGGATAAGTCACTGTCACCCAGAAGATTTCTGCACAGCTAGAAATAACCCCCCAAAATGGTTATTTATAACTTTCCGTGGCTCGACACCATTTTTGCTGTGGAGATGCTTTTGCTTGGTCACGATGATGGAGATGGGCTTTGGGAGAGGCTTTGTTTTTGTTGTCTGGCCCAGCTTTTGTATGGGCTCCTTGGGCAGCAAGCCTTGCTGGGGGAGGGATCAACATCTCCACGTTCTCTCGGTTTCTGAAGAGTTGGATGGAATAACTTGCTTTTTGGGGGTCTGATCGGAGCCAAGTGCCCTTTCATGCAGCAGCTGTAATTGCCAGGGGGGTTCTGAGGACGGCAGAGCTGCCACAAGGAACATCCTTGTGCGCAAGGGGCAGAAGGGCTGAGCAGGACCTGTGTGTCCCCTCCCCAGCCTGTCACGGGAGATTTTGGCCCCAGGAATGGCTCTAAAACTGGACTAATTCACATTTGTGTGATCATGCATCTAAGGACCATCTCCAATAGCTCAGTCCATTAATTTCCAAATTTGTCTTGCTCGCTTGTCATTGATGGAAAGGAGCCTTGGGGCCAGTCTTCTGGAAAGGGACCTTGTGAGTCTGTAACTGTGCGAGTTCTCCTGGCTGGGACAAAGTGACCTTTGTGGTGGTAGAGGACCTGATTTGGAGTTTGCTTCTGGGGGTTTTCCCTGCCTTGGACATGGTATCTCCATGCTTGTGGCCTGGCAGCTCGTGCTGTCAGCCGCCCTCCTTGGAAGCCTTTGTGTCGCCTCCTTGATGCCATCTCCTCTCACAGGTGCAGGGCACAGCCCGTGAGGTGGCTGGCAGACAAGCTCTGTGCTGGAACAGACAACTTCAGGCTTCACCATCGAGTCTGCTGGGGATGCCCCTCACCCTCCAGCTCCCTCCAGCTGCCTGGAGCTGCTCCATGCCACCGTGTGTGGGGTGGGCTGAGGGCTGCACGTCAGCTTGGGGACAGCATCTGGGGGCTGCTGCTGGGTAGGGACCAGGGGAAGGGGCAGAAGAGAAGAGCTGGCTCGGGGTGCAGGCAGTGGCAGGGTTTTGGGACTGGCCATCTTCAGAGCTGCCCCTTGGCCCCACAGCAAGGTCTGGACACAGCGGGATGAGCTGTGCTGGCGGCGAGCTCAGCACTGGGAGAGGTGCTGCTCTCCACAGCTTTTTCTGGGCTTGGAGGGAAAGGTGCAGAAGGTGAGATGTCGCTTGGAGAGGTGCCTTTGAACCCATCCCCTTGTGAGGAGCAGCAGGGAGAGGAGCAGGGATCAGTCCATGGTGCCTCTGCTGTCGGCAGGGAGGGCACAGCCACAGCGGTGACAAGGGCACAGCTGCCGACCTGGTGTCTCCCAGGGCTTCTGAGGTGGAGAAAGTCTCACTTACTGGGTCATTTAGAGACTGAATCTGGGGTTTTGGCAGGAGGAAAGGCTTTAATTATCTGCTGCTCAGTAGGGCTGCTATTAGATCTTCAGAGCAAGATGCTGCCGGACTGGAAAAAATGCAGCAATAGCTCATTTGCTCAGGAAGCCATGATGGTGATTTGCATTTTGGTTGGGTGCTGAACCCTTGTAGAGAATTTTTCTAAAATAACTTCAAACTGTAGTTCAGATTCCTTCCCTCTCTGCAACTGGGTGAATGTCTGTCTTGGTCCCAAACCCTTTGGGTGTGAATTCCTTTGTTTGCAGCGCTCGCTCTGCAGGGAGGGAGGCGAGGGCTGGGCTGTGGACATGTCCTGTCAGCGAATGCTGCATGACAAATGGCTTTTGTCTCTCCACCTTGGAGCAGAATTCAATTCTCCCTTATTATATACCTAAAAGGATTTTTCTGCTCTACCAGCAGCCCCTCTGCTGACCTGAATACCCAGGAGATACGTAGTAGGGTAGGAAGCTTTGCAATGCATCTCCTGAACCTCAGCTCTGCTGGAGAACAAGGTGCTTTGAAATGTGTTCTGAACACTTTGAAATGTATTTTGGACACTTCTTGGGTTTCTCCTGCGTTGTCAGCTTGCACAAGTGCAAAATGAGAACAAACCTCCACACCCCTGGGCTGGCTCCTGCTCCAAACTCTGCCTCAGTGTTGCCCACGAGGTGAGAGCAGCAGCCGGCGTCACAGGCTGGGTGTTTGAGGGCAGTGGCTCTGTCTCCAGGGTTCGTGTTGGGCAGGAGTGACCCTGTCTCAGTGATGTGCCATGGCAGGGCCCTCACAGGCTGTCCTGGTCCCCTGCTTACCTGGGCCATGGAGAACCTGGGCTGGTTCTCCTTGGGAGCAGCTTCCGGCCCTGCCTGGGTCCTGGAGGATTGCTTTGCTTTCATCTTTGGCTTTGCTGCGAATGGTTGCTGTTCCTTTCCCAAATAAGAGCCGGAATTTCCCAGCTGTTCTGGCTTCTGTGCCATGCTTTGGAAGGTAAAGTCCCTCTGCTTTCACCTGGCTGCAGTTTGGCCCAGCAGGTTACAAGGCAAGAGGCTGACTTACCTTTTAGGTCATTTTAGCCGTTTTCCCAGGGTGGTGAGCATTGCCCGCTTGTGTGGGTGGGAAAAGTGGGATAACACGGGTGACATAACACACCATGGCACCTCCTGCTGTGGGGACACATCCCACAGAGCAGGAAGGATCCCTGTATCCCGTGGTGTCTGCTGGGATGGGACAGGAGCCACAGCACAGCATCCCTGGCCAGCAGCAAAGCCCGGTGCTGCTGATGGTCCCCAGTGCAGTGGAGTTCCCTCCAAAACCACCTCCCCTCTTCTGAGCTTTGTAAATTTGGAATAAATTTAATTTCTCTGCTGTTACTATTAACTGAGTCCGAAAAGATGAAAATAAATGCCTGTTGGGAAGGGCAGACTGACTCACTTTCTCATTCTCCTGTAAATTTCCATTTAAGTTTCAGTTTAAGCTCAGGTATGAGGGGAGTGAAAGCTGGTAATTTGTGACAAAAACTTCTATTTTAACTCGCAGTAGAAGAACTCCCTTTTTAATTGCAGAAATTATAAGGCTGGGATTCTTGTAAAGGAATACTGGCTGCAGCGGGTACCTGCTGGCTGCTGTGGGTGCTTCACTCCAGGGCCACCAAAGGGAACGTCACCCTGTGACTGCACACCCCACCCGGGGGCTGGGGGGGCACCTGCACAAGTGAGGCCCCCTTTGACCATGCTCTGGTTTGCTCTCACAGTTGCTGGTGTGCTTTGCTGGGGTTGGAAGCAGCACCGTTGTGTGATGGTCCTGGAAGAGGCACAGCACCCAGTCCTCACTCCAGCCAGGACTTTGTGGCTTTATGGTGTCCCCCATCATCTCTCCCACCTCCAGGCTGGGGTTTGCAGCCTTCTCCACCATTCTCCATACTCAACCAACTCCATAATTTTGGTCATCTTGCCCTTTGCTGGACCTCTTCCTGCTCTGCGGGGTTTGGAGGCAGCAAACCTTTCCTGCTGTGGGTGGAGGGGCTGCCCTGCATCCCCCGAGGACTTGGGGGCCCCTTCTTTGCTGTGGGGCCTGGTCACTTATCTTATTCCTGGATCAGGTGCCTCAGGCTCTGCAGCAAGTGCCTCCCTTATCACTCCTGCCTCTGCTGTAATTTTACTTCCACTGTGTCAGAGTGAAACAAGAAAATTTCTTTAAAAAGCGAGAGGCAAGTCATGTGAGTGAGCAGTGTTGTGTCAGCACTTACAGAGGGTTCAAAATAACGTGGCCCATCTGGTCCGTTCCGAAAGGGGAAGCAAAGGGCTCCCAGCCGGGGCTGTCCTCCTTGCCCTGTGCTGGGGCACTCAGGAAACTCTGTGGCACCAGTTGGATGGTGGTGCTGGCTGGGTTGGGAGGGACCTCAAAGCCCATCCAGTCCCACCCCCTGCCATGGGCAAGGACACCTTCCACTGTCCCAGGGTGCTCCAAGCCCTGTCCAACCTGGCCTTGGACACTGCCAGGGATGGGGCAGCCCCAGCTCTCTTGGAACCCCTTTAGGGACTGGAAGGTGCTCCAAGTCCAACATCCCCTGGGGGTGGAAGCAGCATCCCCTCCCCGTCAGCCTGTGCCCTAAATTAGAGCAGCAAGATGCTGCAGTGGGTCCATATGGAGACTCCTAAAATAATAGCTGTCAGCTCCCTGCTGACTTGCATGGGGTGCTAAAGCTTTTGGCTTTAGGAATAACAATTTAGGAAACAGAAATGCTGGTGGGCTGGAGCCAGACTGGAGGTGCCGGTGGCTTGGCCCCACCTGTGTTGGGATGGGCACACTCAGGACCATCAGCTCCTGCTGGTGGAACATCCCACAGATTTTGGGGAGCTGTTACCACCTGTCCATTTATTACAAGGCTAAAACCGAACTGGGGTCAAGCACTTTGTTTTAGACGTAATTTCTGGGCCAGGTGTGTGACCCTGGCGTGTGGAAGTGCTGACAGGCACGTGCTGCGAATGCTGGAGCCGTGGAACCAGCTGGTGTTGGAGTACTGGAGGTGTCTGTGTGTGGATGCTGCTGCTCACGTTCCAGTCCCACTTTATTGGCCTTTGGTTTTGATGTCCTTTTCCTGTAATGAGCTGGGGCCGATGGATGTCTAGTAAAGAGCTCGTATCTCATCTTCCTCCGCTGCGGGGACCGTTGGGCTCCTCTAATTGCTCTGCAGTGGCCGTGGGAGGTGGCTGCCTGTCAGGACAGCTGTTCCTTTGATCGGGCTATTGCACATTCAGGTCTTGTCCTGCTCAGGTTTTATTTGCTGTCCAGGCCCTGCCAAGCCATTACACTGAAACGAGTGGCTTAATTGCGAGGGCTTGTGGCTCAGCATCACCTTGTGGCTCATCATCTCCTGTGCTGGGCGTGGGAGCTGTGCTGCTGCCCCAGCACAGCCAGCTGGGAGCACTGGTGTTGCTGCTGCTAATCCAGGAGCGACGCTGGTACCCAGGGAGACTGAACAATCCCGTGCTGCAAGAGTGGCAGTTTGTGATGTCTTGCACAAAAACCTCCTTTTCCTCTGCTCTTGAAGCTGTTGGGGTGTGCAGCGAGCAGCCCCTTCCCTCCGCAGCAGTGTGGGGAAGGAGCTGCTGGAGAAGATGAGCTGCAGGGGGAGTGATCAGGGCAGCCTGTGGGGACAGTTGGATCCAGTGGTGGATCTGATGGAGTTAGACACAAAAATCCACGTTTGCACTCAGCGATGGCGAGTTCTGGCAGGAACCCTTGGCCTCTGAGTGGCCCAACTGGAGCTCCTTGGCGATGCCGGGGGCTGTGCCCTGACATGTCCCCTCCCGAGGAGCAGAGCTCGGCTGTGCTCTCAGATAACAGCCCACCACTGCCTCAGAGCTGTTCTTGGAGGGGAAGGATGGACAGGATAATTACCCTGTTCCCTGTGGAACTGCCTGATGAGGATGCTGCTCGTCTCCTGCAGAGCCTCTGGCTCCCGTGCTGCTGCTGCACTGTCTGTCCTTTGGGAACCAGCTCTGGTGTCCCCCAAACCCTGGGGAGCTGGACACGAGGAGGCACATCCTGGCAGGACAATTCTACTGGCCTTGGTGCCTTCCTGGGGAACATAGTGGTGCTTTCTGTGCGAGGCCCAGGTTTGGTAAGCAGGGCTGTGCTGAAGTAACACGGAAACCATGCAGTAACTTCCTGTGAGAGACTTTCACTGGCAGAGGAATGAAAACTATACAGCCTTTACAAAGGCTTAAATGAAGAATCAAAGGGTGCATTTCAGGTCTTCGTGTAATGTGTGAGAAAGGGTCATTTTTTTAAAGTTTATTTGCATCTACATGACTCATGGGGAAGCCTGCTCTGTCAGGGCTTGGGGTAACTCAGCTGCCTGTCTGGGGGAGGTGACACCCAGCCTCCCTGGTGTCACCATACCCAGACAGAAACCTTTCCTGCGTGGTTTAGCTTAGTGCCCTGCCTTCCCCCAGGAATGCTGCTCGCAACAGGCTGTTCCAGCCGGGTATGAGCCTGTGCTGCCTTCACATGGCACTGCAAGGTCCTTCCTGGAAGTGTCCAAGGCCAGGCTGGATGGAGCTCTGGGCAGCCTGAGATAGTAGAGGGTGTCCCTGCCCCTGGCAGGGGTGGTATGGGATGGTCTTACAGGTCCTTTCCAACCCAAACCCTTCTGTGATTCTGGAACCAGGAGCACCCCTGATTCCTCGGGCACAGCCTTCTCCCATTCCCATAGGAGTTGGAAGGCAGGTGTGGCTGTGTGCAAGCTTTGGGGTGAAACCAGGCAGTGTGGGGTTATAGAACCCTCCTTGTCCTCAGCAGCTGAGGGGGCAGCTCCTTGGTCGGAAACAGGGCTCCGTAAATGGGCTGGGAATCAGCAAAGCCTGGGGGGGATGTGGGAGAGGCAAAGGGGGGGTTCTAGAAACCCCGTGGGCTTCCCACGTGCCTGCACAGGCAGCCTGTCTGTGCTGCACAGCACTCCTGTGCACTGGAGATCGTGGAAAACACCAGCCCGTGACCTTTGAAGGCTTCAGACTCCGAATTCCTCACCAGACCTCCCCGTGAGCAGGTTGAGCTCCACAGTGCAGTGTCCCAGTGCCCCTTCCCCATCAGCTCCCTGTCACTATGCCACCCCAGCTGGCTGCACCTGAAGGGCTTGCAGCCTTCCCCCACTGCTGCCGTGTTTGCCATCAATATCTGCCTCTGCTCTGCCTGACACGTAGTGATTTTTCTCTCTGTGAAGGCTCCTGAGCAATCTAAATTGAGGAAGGGGAGGATCGCTTACAGACATGGCACTGGTTTGGCTCTATTTTGGGGGAGTATTTTGAGGTTTGACTCAACTGTAGCAGCTCCTCTGCAGGGAGATCTGGATTGATAGTCAGGAGTGGTAGCAGGTCAGGTAGGCTATTTTTGGAAGGGCTGTTTAATTGTCTGGTGTGATTCTTGCAGTGCTCGTGGCTGGATGGTTACTTATCTCCTGTCAGAGTTTGTTAGCATGAGGCAGCTCTGGTTGCACACTGATATTAAATAATAAATCCATCAGAGGGGCTCGGATCTGCTTTGTCTTACTTGGCTGAGAGGGTGAAGAGGGATAAAGCGCTCAGCATCCCTGTGCTTTAATGCCACAAACTGCTACAGAACTGTTGTAAGTCTGTCTTCTGCCCCGCTGTGGTGGGTCTGTCACTGGGTTCAGAGGGCATCGCTGCCCACCCAGGACCGGCCCCAGCCGCTGCCCACGGCCGGGCTCTGCTGCCCTCCCTGCCCACTGCACGAACTGGATTTGGCTTCGTGCTCACTTTCCATCTCGGCTGCATAAAGGACGTGCTCTCAGCAGCAGAGAGGGTTTAACTAAACGTTTTTTAGTCATGTAAGCCAGTGGTTAAAATGCTTTTGCTCTGCTACACTCCCGAGCTCCAGAGCAGGTGGGTTTGGGGTCTGAGGTGGGCTCAGAGGGCTTTTCCGACCCCAGGGATTCTGTGTTTGTGGTGAGGGGTCTCCCCGTTGTATTTGTCTGGTGGAGGAGGGCCGAGGCAGCCCTATTCCAGCTGTGCCCATGGGATGCCCACAAACCCTTACACCAACATCTCTTCCAGCTTTCCAGGCCCTGTGGGTATCACCCTGCAAATGGATGTCCCAGAATGTGTTGGCACAGCATTTCCATAACACCAGCCACAGCAGCCAGTGCCAGGGAAGTGTTTAGGTCCTGCCCAGTCCCTGGGAGTTGCTCAGACCTGGTTAAAGCATTGCTTTTGGATCTGTGGAATGCTGAGGGCTCAGATCCCTGTTCGACCTTGGGGTCTTTTAGTCTTGGTCAGGAAATTCCACTCTTACCCCTGGAAAAGGGAAGGGGAGGATAAGTACAGGATAAGGGCAGGGAAGCGTCTGCCTGACCTGCTCCTCCTGCATGGCCTGGGGGTGAGCCCCAGCTCGCTTCTGTCGCTGGTTTCACTTGCTGCCTCCAAGTCACCAATTTGTCCAACCACCCCTTGGGGGGTTGGTGATGGCTTCAGGTGTTCCCCAGCTGGAGCGTGACTTCTGCAGCCGTCAGGCTGAAGAAAAGCTCCTCAAAGCCCAACTGTGTCTGGTAAGGAGCACAGCCCCTGACTTCTGCGTGATGAAGGGACCCGTTGCTCATGCAATCTGCTGCAGGAGATGGGAGCCGAAGCACTGGGATTGTGTCCTGCATCCCACTGATGCAACTGGCTCTCCTTGGGGTCCTGGGTTTGTTGGAACATGCTGGCTTGAATGAGCAGTTTTAATTCGTTTCATTCTTAGGCTGGCTTTACTGTGCTGACTCACTTCCAGTTCTCTGATAACTTCAACACATGACTTCATATCAAGGCAGAGGAACAGGAATCCAAAGGAGGGAAGGTGGCAGTGCCTGGGCGTGGGGCAGGCTGTGCTGGGGGCTTGGTTTGGGGGGAAGCCAAAGGAAGTCTGAGGTCAGGCTGCACTCAGAGCACCAGCAAGGGCGCTGGGTGGGAGGTGCAGGAGACGCAGCAATACCATCTTCAGCTTTCTCCTGGTTTTCCTGCAGCACTGCTGCTCAGTGAGGGCTGTGGGCTCTGAGCCACCCTTTGAGCCCTGGCACTGCTGGTGCTGGGTCTGTGGTGCTGCCGGGCCCGTGGGAGAGCAGGAAGGTGCAGCAGCAGAGCAGTGCCAGGCGCTATGCCCCGAGAAGTCCCCGTGTGTGCCCCGGAGCGTTGTCTGTGGTATCACTTCCCCAAAGCTATTTCTGACACCGGGAGGTTCTCACTACCCAGCCTGAACTTGTCTTGTTTCGTGTCTGGTGGGGCCCAAGCGCCAATTCCGCGGTGTGACCGTGAATCCTGTGCAGGGTCCTGCTCGTCCTTGCTCCAAGGAGATTTTGGGGCAGGAGCAGTGGCTGTACTGGTGGTCACACACACAGTGCCAAGCGCCTTCTACACCCTCAGGAAGCCTTTGGCTGCCATCTCATGATGCCCAAAGGACCAGGCCCTCCCAGGTGGGGGGTTGGCTGGAGGGTCTGGCTGCGCTGGGATTTGTGGGGGGCTGTCCCCGGCACTGCGGCACCATGGAGGGAGTGTGTGAGTGGGAAGGCTGGAAGGGGGAGCAGCTCGTTGCTGTTCCTCCTAATTGCTCTCCCACTTCTGTACTCGAGTGAGCGAGGAGCTGTCTTGAGCTGTGTCCCTGGGGACGCTGCCTGGTTCTGTCATCCCCGGCAGCTGCACCGGCACCCTCCCCACAGTGGGGCCCTTTAAAAGGAATCCTTCTCTGTTTTGACTCGGTCCGTCTTTCCCTTGACGTGAGAATGATCCATCTGCCTCTTGATATGGTGGAGGATGCAAGGGCTGTGGTGAAACCTCCCGAGCGGGGGCGAGAGCGCTTGGGACGGTTCCCATGGGCGCTGCGGAGCCGCGGGAAGGTGTGGGAGCAGGGCTCAATCCCCAGCCTTTGCCTAAAGAATTCCTTGCTCCAGACTTGTTACTAGAAGCTGATAATAAAATTTGTAGGAGGTTTTTTCTGATGGAAAGTGTGGGGGAGTGCAGGAGGAGCTCCCCTGATCCGCTCAACATGGTCTGGGATTGTATAAAGCAACAGCCCCGAGGCCGGGCTTTGAGGTGGGCGCCCGGATTTCATGGAGATGGTGGTTCAGGGATTTCCTGTAGTGAAGCTGCGTGTCAGTGTGTGATCCCAGGCAGGCTCTGCTGGTGCTGAGGCTTGTCAGATGCCAGAGATGGACAGGGTGAGCCAGGGCTTTCCTTGGGCACGATGGAGCCAGGGCTGTCCCTCAGCACGTCGTGCTCCTGCCGAAGGAACTGTTCTCTGGAGGCTGTGCCAAGGTTACTGTGGTGCTGCTGCCTGCAGGGGTGGGTCAGTGCCTTCCAAACCAGCATCACTAACCTGCCTGGAGCTCTGAAACTCTGCTGCTTCTCCCCTGCCCAGTGTGCTGGGCTGGCTGGCACTTCCCTGCTTCTGTAGGAGCCTGGAGTCCGGGATCTGCTAACGCTGGTCCTTGCAGCCAGGTTTCAGTGGCCCTGTTGGCAGCTGAAGGTGGATGCTGAGGTGTTGTTCTCCCCAGGTTCCTTTGCAGAGCTCAGCAGAACTGTGTTCCTGTCTCTTTGCAGTCAGATGTGCCCAATGACACAAACTTTGGATCTTTCTCAACGAGCTCTATCCATGATTGTGTGGAAAGCGTTTGCAAGGAGCAGGAGTGCTGGGGAGGGGAAAGCTACCAAGTCATGGAATGGTTTGGGTAGGAAGGGACCTTAAAACCCATCCAAGCCCCTGCCATGGGCAGGGGCACTTCCACTATCCCAGGTTGCTCCAAGCCCTGTTCAGCCTGGCTTTGGACACTTCCAGGGATCCAGGGGCAGCTACAGCTTCTCTGGGCACCCTGTGCCAGGGCCTCCCCACCCTCACAGGGAATAATTGAAAAGGAGCTTTTTCTGCTCCAGGATTACTCAGCAAATTCCTCCTGGAAGTTGACTTCAGGCTGATTCTACTGGAGATTGATTGTTGGGTTTTTTGTTTTTTTTTCTCTCGTTGTTGTATTTGTAGAAATAATGATGTCTAAGCGCTGTCTTACCAGCTGGTCAGGAATTCACTGGAGAGTTGATAATTTCCAAAGGAATATTCGTACAGCAGTAACTCCTGATTCGTGTGTGCCCACCTGGATGCTTTCTCCCTGGAGGCAATTACTGTTTCAGTGGTGGTTAAACACCTTCTCCTCCCTGCAGATACCACTGGCCCTTCTGTTCTGTGCCATCAGAGCACATCTTTAAAAACCAGCTGGTTTTTGCACTGGAATTCCTGCAGTTCTGGGATGTGCTTTATGTTGGAAACTTGTACGTGGACAGATAGTGATGGAACAAGGGGGAACAGTTTCAGACTGAGAGGGGAGACTTAGGTTAAATATTAGGAAGAAATCCTTCCCTTTGAGGGTGGAGAGGCCCTGGCACAGGGTGCCCAGAGAAGCTGTGGCTGCCCCTGGATCCCTGGAAGTGTCCAAGGCCAGGCTGGACGGGGCTTGGAGCAGCCTGGGATAATGGAAGGTGTCTCTGCCCATGGCAGGGGTGGCACTGGATGGACTTTAAGCTCCTTCCAACCCAAATCATTCTGGGATTCGGTGATTTCTGCTGCCACCCCACATGCCCCAGCCCCAGGCTGGCTGTGCCACTGCCATCTGGGGGTTCCCATGTCCCTGGTGCCAGGTTATGGCAGGCTCTACACAGCACTCCCATCCCACGGCATTCCCATCCCAACGCGCCAGCGCGGGGCTGCTGTTGCTACGGGAACGGGCGTTCTGGAGTTGGAAACCTCATTTGATTCCTTCTCCCTGCTCCCCGCTAGTTAAGACACTCATATGGATTTTAAGTCACAAATACAATAGTTTTTGGGGTGGTGCAGAGAGTTCAAGAATCTTTCCCTAATGAAGGAGCTGCCTGAACTCTCACGGGGTTGAATGAGATTTTCCCCTCAATACCCACTCAAAAGCCCACTTTACCAGCTTGGTGTGTGTGGGGCTGCTCGTTCTGCCACCTGCGGGGATAATTAAGACCTTTCAGGTTGCCATAGAGAGTATTTTGCCTTCTAATATTGCATCAATTTATATTTGGGATATTTTTCTATAAAATTGCCAGTGCAGAGGCTGCTGTCTTTGTCAGGTGCACCAGTGGCAGGTACAGAAGGGGAGGCCTTAACCAGCCTGTAATTTGCAGGATGGAGGAGATGCTCAATGCTCTTGATATTTCTTTACATTTGGTTTTTCTAACAAATACCATCCAGAATGTTCCTTCCTCACTGGAGGGACGTCAGCAGCCTGCTGGAGGAGTGATGGGATCTTATGTAGGCCAAATCCTGGACTTGGAGCAAGCAGCTCCAGAGGAATTGTTCTGCAGTCACATTAGCCCAGCTGAAATTTATCTTGGTGAACTTGGCCCTCCCGAACGGGCACTGCAGAATTAGAACAATGCCATGAGAAGCTGTGTCTGCTCCTGGGAGCTTGCTCACCCTCTCTTGCTTCTGAAAACCCTTTCCTGCTTTCGGTAGTGGCTTGTTTAGGTGGGGATGAGAACCAGGGGTGTGTGCTGAGGCCGCAGCTCCACAGCCCTTCCCGAGCCCCCTGCGCTCCCCAGGGCTCCACCACTCACTCCTGCTCCTTTGGGAAACAGCAGCACTGAAAGGAGCAGCAAAAAGCATCCGTGTTGAGTTGGAACTTCACAGCAAAGAGCTGCTCTGAAATGAGATGTTAATGTTTCCCGTGTGATCCAGGACGGGAACTGGGACAGCAGTCAGGAGCTGGGGCTGGTGGGGAGGAGGAGCTGTGGGTCTGCACACACTCACTGTGGAGAGAAAAAGGCTGGGGCAGCATCCAAGCCCTGCTTTAGTCATCCCCTCATCACTTTGGGCATTTCTAGGTGTTGGGTGAGCCTGTAGCTCCCCACAGCTGTAGCCTGTGTGCTGGGGGATCCGCAGGGATGCTCTCAGAGGGACCGTGGCACGGGAGGGGTTTGCAGGTTGGTGTGAGAGCCCAGAGTGAGCTGGTGAGGGTGGCAATAGCTGCTCCCTGAGCAAAGGCAAAGCCCTGGAGCTGCATCCTTGTCCCTGCAGCTCATGGAGAGGGGACAGGGCAGCTCCAGCATCCAGGGCTGCAGCTCCTGCTCCCCGCTTGGGGCTGCGGAAGGAGCTGTAATTCCATTAACGAGCTGAATATGCTGGGGTAAGCCTTTGCCATCCAAAATAATACGATAATGAAAGAGAATTACAAGGTAATTGTTATTAATGGCCCCCAGGTTGGAAGAGAGCTGACGCAGGCGGGTATCACATTGGGCCACGGCCCAGCAGCAGTGCCCGGTGAGGGTGGGAAGGAAAGAAGGTCCTGGAGCTGCTGCAGGAGGAAGGATGATGTCAGGCAGGAAAACGTGCAGTCCGGGAGGAGATTCAGCCTTGTAAATGTAGTTTAGTTGAGAACACGTTTCCTGTGAATTAGCATCCTGGCAGGGTGCAAAACATGAATTTTTAGGGAGGCACTTTCTGGTGGGTGTTTGATGTTCCAGAGTCTGAAGGGCAGAGAAGAGCTTCCCTCGGGGTGGCTGGCAAGTGAGTTCAAGTCCTGGGCTGAACCTGCTTCCTCTCCTTTAGCTCCACTCTCCATAATTCTCGGGATAAGCCGCCTGTGGTGCAGGCAGTGACTTACAGAGGGACCGAATTTATCCCAGCACAGAGCTGTGTGGGGGCTCAGGAGTCTCTGGCAGATTTGCCAGGCTGATGGTGTTGGAGGTGGGAGCAGCCAGGGGATGCAGGGGGAAGGGAAGATGAAGCTGTGCTCATGTGCTGTGCTCCGGCAAAACTTTGGTGGGGCTTCAGAGGGGCTGAGGAGAGCCAGAGTGAGGCACCAGGAGCCTCTGCAGCTCGGGAGGAGCGAGTCGCGGGCCCCGCATCCCTCGGAGCTCCCTGTCCGGGTGCTGGGCAGGCGGGAGGGGGCAGCGGGGACCCGGGGCTGGCGGGGTCGGAGCAGCGCTTGGCAGCGAGGAGCCGGCTCTTTCCCCAGCCTCTGCAATGTGCTGTGAGTGTTTATGTAAAAATAACAGATCTTTCCAAATATTTATTACTTGATCATGTGCTGAGGAGCGGGTGCCGTGCGCTCAGAAATGGAAAACCGCCCCCGAGCAGCTGCCAATCTGGGCTGAGGCTGGGTCTGGGATGTGGCTGACAGGGAAGGGCAGAAGGCAGCAGCTGAGGCCCGGAGCTGAGGGTACCCTGGGGACGGACAGTGGGGCTCAGGTGTGAGGGACAGGCACAGCGAAGGGGGTTCAAATGAGATCTGGTTGAATGGGCACCTCTTTTAGGGGTTTTCTCAGCCCGGACTCTTCAGACACAAGTTTGTGTTGACAAGAACTTAGGAGTGGCTTTGTGGGAGCTTTGAAGGCAGCGTGGAGGGGGAGCATCCCCTCAGTGGTGGTGGGGTGGTGGGTTCGTGCCTCTTTGTTCAACCCCAGCAATTCCAGGCAGCGCGAGCTGGAGCTGCAGCTTCCAAGGAGTTACCAGGAGCTTCTGTTCCTTCTCATCCCGGCTCTGTGACAGCTCCACAGGGCTCCACAGAGAGGTTCCTCCCTTCTCACCTGCTTAGCAAAGGGGATCCGCGAAGAGGCCGGTGTGAACTGCACACCCTGGCTGGGGACACACAAGCACAACTCCGTATTTCTGAAATCTGCCCTATTTTGTTCCTCTAAAGTGCTGCAGAACAGCTGGGAGACATTTCGGGCGAGCTCGCAGATTTTTACTGTCCCACTTAGTCTCTTATGTATGGAGCTTTCCCCTTTATTGCTTTATTAAAATAGACTGGATGTAAAGCTGCCTCTGGGCACGATGGCTGGGGCGGGGCGGGTGCTGTGCCAGCTGTGCCAGCACAGAATTGGGATGAAACGTCCCCTCTTGGCTCTGGGTGACACTGGGGCCACTCCGGGTGACACCAGGGCTGGCAGGAGCACGAGGGGCTGTGTTCCCTGGGCTTTGGGCGAGGGTTCCGGAGCCTGGCAAGCTGGGGATCTGCTAAATCGCTTATCCAAATTTCATTAAAAATGCAAATGGATCCTTTCAGCGGGACAGAGCCGCATTAAAAAGTAGGGCATATCGTAAACATTAATAAAGTCGTATTGGCCAGCAGGGACGTGGACGGGCAAAGTGAGCCAGGGAAGCTCTTTGCAGAGCTCCATGTAAATAAAACGGCTCCTCTCTTTTCTCCTCTCCTCCTCCTCCAGCTGCCAGCCCGGATAATGTTCTCATTGAACCCAGTGGTGTGTAATTGCACAGGACTGTTCCCCACGAACAGCAAACTCAGTCCCTGGGTTGATGGAGTTTTTTAGGACAGCAGAAGACAAACGCTTTAGCCACTTTGTTAAAACAAAATTCACCTAAATGATAATTTCTTTTAAAATAAGGTAAAACATGAAGCAGGTTTGATTTCCGCCTCCCCAGCGGAGTGTTTTGAAACACTTCCTTTAATGTGATCCTGTAGGTAGTGTCTGATTTCACCTCCTCCACTGACCTTGGCCGAGGGCTGGTGCTCCTCTGTCCCAGCTCTCCATGGCCATCACCTTGAGCAGGTTCCTGAGCTCGTCCCACATGCTGCTGCATCCCAGAGCTTCCCTGGAGGAAGCCGGGGGCAGGGACAGACAGATCCCTGGGACAGAGCTGCCCACTCCTCCCGTAGCAAGGTGACTCCTCCAGCTCTGCGCTGCCTGTCTGGCAGCCTCAATAAAACCCTGTTCTAAACAGCTCTGGCTGGAGCGAGGAGGGAGCAGACACAGTATATCTGCATGTTGGAAATGTTATTTTAATATCTTATCCGTGGAGCATCAAACACGGTGCCAAGTACACGAGCATCTTGCCAGCTGCAGCCCTTTGAATGTCTTCAAGGCAGAGATGTTGCTGTGCAGTAACACCCGGCGCTCCAGCCTGGCGGGAGTTAATGGCCTGTTTTCCAGGGAGGAAAACCAAGCAGACCCTGTGTAATCCGCTCCCCTTCCTGCGGCTGTGGGGGCTGGAGCGTGGGAGCGCTCGTCTTGCGAGGGTCAGTGCTGAGGGGTTCTGCTGGTCACGGTGCTGCTGGCAAACCTCTCCCGGGAAGTGAGCATTCCTCTCCTGGCTGGGGCCCAGGAGAGCAGCAAGCATCCTCCCTCCCTCTTTTCCTCCCTCCTTCCCTCCCTTCTGCATGCCCCAGCAAGGTGCCAGGTGATCCCAAAGCCCCACGAGGTCCAGCCAGGCTGGGCTGGCAGTCAGGGTGAGCCCTGTGCCAGGCCCTGCTGCCCTGGCATGGCCAGGGTCTGCCTCACCGGTAGGATGAGCATAAGCCAAGCCACGGAAAGCCAAAGCCTCATCAGGAGCTGGGAATGAGCATTCTCTGCGTGGCCCAAGGCTTTCTGCCCCAGCACCATGTGCTGCTGCCGGAGCTGCCCTGCTTCAGCCCCCCCTTCATGGAGCTGTTGTTTCCTGAAGAGGAAGTGGCAGCATTTCTTATCTTGGCAGCTCCCTCTCTCCCAAGAGTTCAGGGCTGAGCAGGGTTGAAATAAGGTGGAAGGCAGGTTATGGATGCTCCAGTCATGACTGGAGTGCTCCATCGCCCAGGCCCTGTTCCCCGCAGCCCCTGTGCATTTTGGGGAGGTCTGACTGCAGGGAGGGGCTGGGTTGTTGCTGGAACAAAACTGATGGGGTTGCAGCTCTGTGCCCAGCTCTGTCTGTGCCTCATTTATGCCCGAACTGGGCAGAGCAGTGTCTGTGGGGGTGAGACTTGTCTGGGAGGCTGCCGGGTGCTGGTGTGTCCCCCTGAGAGCTCCAGCTCCCCTGAGCTCAGCCTCGCTGCCGCCAGGATCCCTGCGGGCATCCATCCATCTTTTCCTTGGACTTTGGCTCTGCCCAGGCTGCCCTTAATCCCCAGCGCTGCTGTCTGTTCTCGTGCGAAAAGGCCCGTGTTTGATAAATGGTTTTTTCCTTGACTGGAAGTTTTCCAAATCATTGAGATTTTTTTGTCATGTGTTTTTGCCTGCTCTCCTCACCAGCTCTCGTCTTGTCTTCTGGTGGGAGGCAGCGCTCCAAGGCTTTCCGAGGGATCGGCTGTCCCAGGACAAATCCCGTGGGAGTTTCTTCACAACACAAACTAGGACTGGAGCACTGCAGGAGGAGGGAGAGGAAGGAGCAGTGTGGAGAGGCTGTTACTTCAGCAAGGGTTGGGATGGTCTAATTTCCCATTTTAATGGGAAAATTAGGGGAGTGTGTGAAATATTTTCCAGTGTGGTGCTTCTGGAAGGATTTCACCTGAGGGATGAAGAGCTGGTTGGAGGCTGGCTGGGAAGGGGGTCTTGAAGGTGCCTGGCAATCCCCGGGGTCCCTCCCCTCACTCCTTTCCCCTGACACTTCGGCACAAGTGCTGGAGAGTCAGCCCTGGGTGATGGGGTTAACAGAGCACCTGGCACAGGAAACTGTTTCCAAAATAGCAAATTGTCCCTGAAAACTGTGCCAGGGCTGCTGGCCTGTCCCCTGGCATGTCCTGTGTAGGCTGCAGCTCGGGAGCCTTTGGCAGAGCCGTTCCCTGGGAGCCTCAGCCACGGCCGTCTCCTACCCCGGCATGTCCTTCCCTCTTAACATCCAGTTGGTTACGTAAGGCCGGAGCTGTTGGCTGCCTCAGGGAGCTGGGGCTTGTCCTGCTCCTGCAGGCACTGCCTGGTGCCACCTCTGCTCCACGCTGTGCCCTCGCGGGTGATGGCTGTGGGACGGCACTAGCAGAGGGACCCCGGGGTGCAGGACCGCACAGGGGATGCTGCTTAGGGGCTGGATCCTGCCGGGTGCATCACCAGGACAAACCTGTGACCGACCTGGCTGCTGTTGGTTTGAACAGGGTTTGGAAAACAGGAACAATTTGTTCCTAAGGGGCGTCCCCTGCACAGTTCCCCAGCAGGCTCTGTGCCTCTGCTCTCCATGGGATCGGGCGTGTCTGCTCAGGCTGGGGCAGCCAAGCTCTGTCCTTTGCTCAGCCGCAGACCTGGCGTGTGCCCGGGACAAATCCTGGCTCCAGACAAACATCCTCTGGGTGTGTGACAGGGCCTCGTCTGCCACGGGAGCGCCCGGCCGTGGCTCTGCTGTTGTGCTTGCTGATACCCTGACCCACTGCCCACCCCGGCGTGCCCCACAGAGGGGCTGCCGGTGGGAGGAGGCTCTCTCCAGCGTTCCCTCCCTTTTCCCTGGGCTGCTGCTGCTTTCCTGGGCACCGCCTGGCTCCTGGTGCTGCCTGAGGGGTGTTTGTTTGGAGACTCTGTGCTGGGGGGTGAGAGCTGCTGGAGGTTTTCTGGGGAGGTCCTTTGGTGAGAACTGGTGACGGAAACATCCCTCCCCTGCCTGCGGCAGCCCGGGGTGTTTGATCCTCCCACAGTGGGAGCAGGGAGCTCTTTAAAGCAGAGACTGCGAGGACCACATAATGCTTGATTTTATTTTTAATCTATTTTAAAACACCCTTAATGCCCATGCAACAGCTCCCGGCTGAGTCTGTGGCTCACGGGGTGGCTGCTGGGTGCTCAGGCCCCCAGGCTGGGTGCTGTGGGAGGGTGCAGAGCGTGGGGGGCCGGGGTGGAGCGTGGGGACTGTGAGTCAGCACTGCCCGAGCAGATGGAGCTGCTGTGATAACGCTGCCGGGCCTGGGCGAGCAGAGCTGGGCTGTGCTGGGGGGTACTGGGAGATGCTGGGCTGTGCTGGGAGGTGCTGAGGGGTGCAGGCTCCAGCCCTCGCGGAAGGGTTCCCTCTGAACCCCCCTCAGCTGCAGAGGTCTGGGGACACGCTGCTCTCACGGGGAAGCCTGGGAGAATCCAAACCCAAGGGAACCCCTGCCCTGCGCCAGAGCTGTGGTGTCGAGCAGCAGGAGGAAGGGGTTGAAATAACAAGACAAGTCCAGTCGGCCGCTCTCCTGTGCTGGAGGCAGGGGGAGCAGCTTCAGCAGCCCCAGCTTCCTGGGGTGTTTTCTGGCTTCCCACCATGCAGGAGCAGGAAATACGCTGGATAATGCTTGTCTGGATAAGTTTACAGAATCCCGGAATGGTTTGGGCTGGGAGGGACCTTAAAGCCCATCCAGTTCCAACCCTCTGCCATGGGCAGGGACACTTCCACTATCCCAGGCTGCTCCAAGCCCCATCCAACCTGGCCTTGGACACTTCCACGGATGGGGCAGCCACAGCTGCTCTGGGCACTCCGTTGGTCACGGGGCTCCTGTGTGTTGATGAGGTGGACATGGAGGTGCTGAAGGACACCCTGTGCTGGGCTCCAGCCTTCCAGTGGCCACTGGTGCCCAGCAGCATCCTGGTGACTGCCCAGCTGGGACAGAACCTGGTGTGCAGCAGGAGAGGGAGGCCAGAGGTGGACAGAAAAGTGTCTTGAGATTGTCTGACCACTCCCATTTGCTCGGTGGTGTGGACAGGAGGTGTGTTATGGCAGGAGCTGTTTGTGCCTGGGCTTAAAGTGCTGCCAGGGCAAGTTTGGATTGGGAGGGATCTTTCAAACCATCTGGTTCAAGTTCATGCCATGGGTTCCTGTGCCTGGTCACCAGGGAAATGCTGTGCTGGTGGTGTGGCCCCAGAGGGGACACAGCCAGTGGTTAGTTTTGGAAAGCCAGGGCTGTGCGCAACAACACAATTGCAACACTGAATAAATCCTCTGTAGGCAGCTTCACCTTACCAGGGCCCTGGCTAATTGATGATTTCACTTTTAGTTAAATTGAGCTGTTCATGTTCCTGGGTGTTCAAGGAACCTTTCAAACATCGCTCGGTGTATGGAGAACAAACCCTCCTAAGATGCTGCCAGCTCAAAATAAGCCTGAGGCAGCAGCAGGGAAGTCATTACTCTTCATATCGGACACAAAAAATAAGTGTTTCTGTTGTATTCATGATTATTTTTGTTTTTTGCACTTCCTGGAAAGCAAAGGGACCATGCAGTGTTCTGGTTTTTTTTAGAAATGCAGAGGGGAGCAGGATTACAGCCCGTGCTCTCTAGCAATGTATAAATGGCTCCCAGCCCTTGCTGCACAGTAACTCGGTGTTCATGGTTTGCTCTTGATGGTGTCTTGTTCAAAGAGCTTAAATTGTCCACATTTGTGGGGCTGGTGTTGGACTCCAACTTTTGGCTCACTGGTCACAAGCTTCTGGAGGGAAGGTGAGGGCTCTGGAAGGGAAAGAACCCTTTGGAAGGGCTCCGTAATTTCTTCACTTTAGCGGGGTATCCCTGTCTCCAGGCTGGAGCCACCCCTGTGGTTGTTCACTCTGGCTCTGGCCAGCACTGGGGCGTTTGTAGCACCAGTGCTGGGAGAACTGGGTGGGCACCAGCTGCAGGCAGAGCTGGAACTGGGACCTTTTGAGTGCTGGAAGACTCTTCACCAACCTGATGTCCCTGAGCCTCCTCGCCTCTTTGGAGGTGCAGGAAGTGTTCTCTGGGCAGTGCCCCTTGGTCTCTGCTCTTGGAAATAAGACAGTGCTCAGAATATTAAAAATTAGGGGGGAAGGGGAGAGATGCAAGGAAGAAAATGGGAGTGAAGTTCCCCTCTCTGTCTTGGAGATAAGCTACAAAATCCAGCTTTAACTGAGTTACATTATTAGCACTTTGGGGACTGGGTTTTTATCTGCCTTGAACAGGATTAATACGCTGTGACAAAAAGGAATGGCTTCAAAGCAGGCGAGCAGGCATCTTCTGGGGCTCGGTGCTGCAAGAGCCAAAGCTGGGCTGGTGGTGGGTTATCTGTGCTGGGACTGCGCTCTCCTAATGCCTGACCTCTCCTCTGGGCAGCACCGATCCTGCCGGGATACCTTTCCATATTTCTCCCTCCTCTCAAGAGTCTGACCCGGAGTTTCAATTACAATATTAAATTACCAGGTCACCAGAGTCAAAGTAGGCTGCCAAGTTTTTAATGATCTTCTCTTTCTTCTCGTGTGGAGGTTTTTTTTTCTTTCCGAGCCTCCTTTCCATCTCTGCACTTTTAATTGAGACCATCTGTAATTTAACACATCGCCACAGCGCGCGGCGAGTTGTGTAACTGGTGCAGGGTTTTAGGAGGACTTGGTGCTCATCCTCAGGGACTGCAGCAGCTTTCCACTGTCTTCCAGCGCCTTCGTAAGAAATCCAGAACTAATTGCCAAGACTGTTTAATCTGCTCCCTCGGGGCTTTGATTAATCACAGAGTACTTATTTTTCATCTCTCGCTGGTGGAGATGCTGAGGGTGTCGTTGGGGGGCTGGGGCTGGTCCTCAAGCTGGTGTGTAGGTGTTTGTGACTGGAGCTGGCTGCAGCCACCAGGGATGTCCTCCGGGATGTCCCCAGGGACCCAGGCCCCAGCCCCTTGCAATGGCACTGGGCTCAGGAGGGGTTGCAGAGTGTCCTAGATGCCGTCCCCATTTGTCTAAGGTACACACTGAGGCTGTCCATCAATTCTGCATCTCAGAAGCTTCTCCTCTGCCTGACCTTGGCCAGCACCTGGCTGTTCCTCCTCCAATGCCTGCGATTCCCAAATCATCAGTGTCCCTGCTTGCCTTGACCATGGTGGTCCCAGGTCTGGGGCTGTCCCTTCCAGCTCAGCGTGTCCTTCTCACCGTGCCAGCCTTCCCTCCACGCAGGATCACACAGCTCATAATCCAGGCTTTTAAGAAACAAGTTAGAGGGGATTGTTAACATGGAAAGAACCAAGTTCCAACTTGAAAAATTGCCTGTTATTGTTGCTGCGGAGTGTGACCTGGCTGTAATTAAGGACTGGGGGAAGCACGTTCCCCTCCCGTTGCTGCAGGGCTGCTGTCAGGGCGAGAGCGTGGGAGCGCTCGGCTGGAGCTTCCCTGCCCCGTGCGTGGGTCTGTGCAGGGACAAATGTGCCCGCAGGGGAACAGAGCCCGCTTCCTTTCCCTGGCTTTGAGCTTCCCCGCTGGCCCTGGCTGTGTCCTGGGGGCAGCAGGATTTGGGGAGTGGGTGAATGGGGCAGCGTGGTGTCTGCATGCCCTGGGGCCACCCCCACGCTGCAAAGAGCCCTTCTGAGGGTTCTCCAGGAGCTGCTGTTGGTCTCTCCATAGCTTGTTTTGTGGTGGCGGTCAGCCATGCACCTGCATGGTCCAGGGACAGGCACAGGGCAGGGGAAGAGCTGTTCCCCCAGGGTGTCTTTGGATGTTGGGATGCTCTGCCCACTGCTCCCAAGCAGCTTTTTTGACCCAAGCAATTTGGAGAGGAAGCAGGACCTGAACTTCTGCCGTGTCCAGAGTGGAGGGACTCACCCTCTGCCGCATCCAAATGTGGCACAGGTTCCTGTGCCAGCAAGAGCCACAAAATCTGGGCCAGCTGCATCACTTGTGCTGCTTCCTGGAGCAGCCCCTCTGCCTGGGCAGCCCTGTCCTAGAGCCTGGACGTGGGTCTAGGTGTTGCTCTGGCACATGCGGTGGGAGAATGAAGATCTCTCCCTGATCCAAGCTCTGCTGCTGTCATCGTCCTCGTCCCCACCCACTCCTCTTCCACTGCTGGGGATGATTGATGCTCCTCATCCCGCCTGGCTCCAGCACATTCATTGTCATGCAGGGGATGTTGTCAATTCATTATGGTATTTCATGGAAAACTGCAGGCGGTTTTGGGTGTTTTGTTCATGAAGTCCTTCTAAAAGCACGTGGCTGGGCTCAAAATACTCAACCCCTTTCAATGAAAAAAGAGGAATGCTAAAGATGTCCCTTTCAGAAGCACAGGCAGAGCAGCCTCCCTCCCCCTCCTCCCCAGCTGCTGGGGCTGGTTCTGCTGTTGGACACCATGGGCACTGGATTCACAGGAGTTTTGTTGACAAGGTCTTACCCAAGAAGCGGCAGGTGCCAGTTGTACCCAGCTCTGATAGCAGAATGCTGCTGCAGCTTGGTGTTGGATGGTGGCATTCCCTGAAAGCTGGGTTGGGACTGCAGGATGTTGGGGGGGTCAGGTGTCTGACCCTACATCTCTGAGGTCTCTCCACCCTCCAGATGCACAGGGAGCACCAAGGCTCCCATTTCCCCTTCTGCAAAGCTCCATTTTCTTTGTATTCTTTGCGTTTTCCTAAGTCTGCGAATCTCAGAGGGAAGCAGGAGCTTGGGAGCGCCGCTCACACTGAATGGAGGCACAGAGCTCTGAACCCCAAGGGCCTTTCAGGGGGTGGCACTGCAGCATGAGGAGAAATCAGCTACTCAAGTGATGCCCTGGGAGAGCTGTGGATGCTGCTGAGACCGTCCAGGGGCTGTGCTGGGGTCAGAGCCTGCAGGGAGATACGGGGACAACTGAGTATGCTTTGAGCTGCCACTCTGCCAGCACATCCTGCCCCTCCCGAGGGCCTGGGGGTGTCCCCACCGGGGGTCAGGGCACAGCCCTGTTGGCCCCTGAGCTGGTTCCGCATGGTCCACCACAGCAGCTGCTCGGTCCCTGCACCGGCCGGGGCCACACGGGGCTGAATTATTCAGCCTGAAAGTGAATCTCTGTTACAGCTCAGGATGGCAGAAATGCTGATGAAGTATTTAAATTCTGAGCCGATTTTCTCGGAGCTGGGACAGGCTCTCTAATGTAAAATTCATGTCTTTGTGTCTCTGGAAATAGCTCCAGTCCTGTGTGGAGGCGTGGGGCAGTGGGTGCAGGCTGGGGAGACAGGGCCCTTCTGCAGCATCCTGGGGCTCTTCAAGAGTTGAAGTTGCCCCTCTTCCCCTCCCAAAGAGCAAACAGGCAGAAGAGTGAGGGATCAGTTTTCCTGGAGAACTGGGAGTTTTCTCTGTAGAGTCAAGGGGACATGTGAGCAAAAAGCCCGGGCCTGGGTTTTTGGGCAGATGAGGAGCCTAAATAAATTAGGATATTTCAGTCTGCCGTTTTCCTAACAGGGATTTGCACAGAACAGGATTCCTGCTCTTCAGGCATGGAATTCCCATCACTGAGCTCCTCCCTGGGAAGGCCTTGGGGTGACCGGGAGGAGCTGGAACATCCTTCTCTCCCTTCAGAATGGGGTATGGCATTGGCCAAGGGACTTGGGGAGGCCCTGATCCCACACGTGTTTGTGTCCATGCTCCATCAGTCTCCAGAAGCCTGCCTGGGATGAGGAGTGCTGGGCCTGTTGTGTAGGGTCTCGTGTGGTCCCTGCTCCAGGCACTGCTGCCGCAATCTCCCAGGGAGCAGAAGGGACAGTGCCAATTGCTTTTGTGATGGCTGGAAGATTGTGTAACTTAAAAAAGAGACATCCTGCTGCTTTTGCTTCAGAAACCCCAGGAAATGCAGTTTTATCTTCCTGGAACTCGATGACATCTCTCTTGGCACTGGTTTGCCAGGCTAGGCCCCCTTGGGGCTGTGACGGAGGTTTCTGTGTCCCACTGGTGCAGGATTCACTGGTCTGAGGAAGAATCACTCCCTGGGATTGAAATCTTTGTAGCTGTTCAGGCAATCAGAGCTGTGTAAAGAAATGAGCTGGGGAGACCTCACAGATGAGGAGCCTCATGTACTCTCCATTTTCCCCCCTTTCCTTAAGGAAAATATCTCTTATTTTCTTTTCTGTAAAAAACCCAAACCAGGCAGAAATGCCTTTTCGCCCTCCTTACCCCTGCACCCCCCTTCACCCTTCACTTGAAATCAGTAGCTTCTCCTCCTCTCCTGGTTCCCAGTGGCCTCTGTCCTCTCCCTTAACCTCCCTGCTCGTTCCGATGCCAGGGTGCCTCTGTTCTGGGGCCATGTGCCCAGTGGGGCAAATCAGCAAAATTCCAGTGTCTTCCAGGGGAGAAGTTCCTCCTTGCTCCTTGGGGTTGCTGTGCTGTGGTGGAGCAGACACAGACACAGGGAGGAAGGCCAGGGCCCTTGGTGTCCCTCCCTGTGTCCTGCAGCCAAGGAGCACCCAGTGCACAAGCCCGGACCTGCGGTAGCCCCCCGACATCCCCATCCCTGGAGCTGTTCCCCGTGCTGTCCAAAAATCCCTGCGGATCACAGTTGTTTTTACTGTGTCTCTCTGGAGCTGACAGTGGGAAAACGGCTGAAGTCTGAGGAGCTCAAGATTGTTGTGCTGTAAGAACCCCAGAAAGCTTTTAACCAAAGCTGGGGATTAAATCCAAAGAGCGCAAATTTTAGCTCAGCTTCTCTCTCTGTGTGCTCTAAGTGATTAAAAGCTGTACAGTGCTGTCATAAATTCAGGACTTCCCCTCCTGGAGCCCTTCTTTCCCCTTATTTTATGATTACCATGCTTCACTGCCTCTGTTTGATGTCATGAGTCTGATTTTTTACCATGGAATGGAAAGTCGTGGGCAGCTCTGGCTGGGGCGCCTTTCGGTCCCTCACTGGGGCCGGCCCGGTGCCTCGGACCCCAGGGGTTTGCCCAGCGTAGGTGGAGCAGCACAAAGCTCCTTTAAAAAGTCCTTTTTTTGGTGTTATTCTGTTTTCTTCAGTTTTGCTAATCTGAATTCCAAGCTGTTTCCTAAAGCTGTTGTTCGTGTGGAAGTGGAGACGTTACCCAAATGAGAATATCCACAGGTTGGAAGGGAGCAGCTACACACTGAGATATGCTTGAAATAATCTTTGAGCTTCCCTGATACTGGAGCCATCTGCCAAAGCTCAGCTCTGTCAGCTCCCTGGGGATGGTTGAACTCCTCCCTGGCTTTGATTTTTAGATGAATCTTGCTTGAACCTTCTTCTGTCTCTGTTAACTCTCCATCTGTCTCCCTTACTTGACATGCTGTATCCAAGACTGTTCCTGGTGCTTCCAGACCTCTCCCTGGCCTGACGGAGGGGAACAAAGGCTTCTCTTCAGTGGGAATGTGTGTTCTGGGAAGGGGTGGACTCAGGAGGCATCAGAGGTGATGTCCCTGAATTATTCATTTCGTGAAGGACTCGGAAAAATTGATTATTCCCTTCTTCCGAACACTGGGACAAGGAGTTCATGCAATGAAATTAGAGCAACAAATGGAGATCAAGTGGAAGGCAGGGCTGCTCCGTGGGCTGCCAGGCAGGGTTCATTCCTGCAGGAAGCCGTTTGTCACGGTGCTGGGCTCTGGGGAGGGCTGGATAACTTCCTGCAGCTAAGGACGTTCCGTGTGGGAGATGGGGCTAATCCGATCCCGTGTGCCAGGCTGGGAGCGAGCAGGAGCACGAGAACATTCGTCACCCCGAGCCAGCCCCACTCCTCCATGTGCTGGGGGTGCCACGGGTTTGTGCTCTCCCTTGGCTCTCCAGGATGGGCTCAGCAGTCTCAGGAGTTTGCCAATAAAACACTGACCCGAGCCTTTCCTGGGATTTCATATTTCCTGGGAATATGGGCTGGCCCCAGGGTAGCCCGGTGCCAGGGTAAGGAGCTTAAAGCTTTGATAAAGGGCTTTTCCTGGGCAGAAGCCCTGTCCTAGGAAGGATTTTGTATTCTGAGAGCGAATCTTTGGGCATTGTTGTATCTTTGGGCAAAGTGCCCGAGTGTGTGAGGGGAGAGGGAGCGTGTGAGGTGAGAGATGGCAGGGAAACGCTTCGGAGCTTGTTCACATGGTGTAAACAGGAGAGGAGGGAATATCCTGCCGGAGCAAGGAGCGTGTGCAGGGTTGGGCTGGGAATGCTGCTCCCGGGATCAGCAGCTGTCGGAGCCGCTGCCGAGGACTCGCCGCAGCTTCTGCTGCTGCAGGAATTTGCAGCATCGTTCCAAACCATGCTGGCAGCCAACTGCTCCCAGCCCCACGCTGCTGCTTAAAGCTGGAGCTCTGCAGCCTGTCCCGCTGCCTCCCAGGAACACCCTGAACCTTCGGCAGCTGGAGCAGGGGATGCTCTGCTGAGCTGCCCCACGGGTCTCTTCCCCAGGACAACCCTTCCCATGCTGGAGCTGCAGCCAGACGTGTGCTCTGCAACCTTCAAACGCCTGGAACACATTTTGATGTGGTTTTTCTGATTGGCAGCTTCTGGAATCAGTAGGGAATCAGCAGGGAAACTGCTTTATGGTTTTTCTGGAGGGTTTTTGAGCAGTGGTTTAAGCCAAGACGCCTTTCTATGTGTGTGTGTATATATATATTTAAGCAATACTGTGTTAGCATTTTCTAGCATTTTCTCTCTTTTCATCCTCCACAATAAGACTGTTTCCTAGGGTTTGAGAGTGCCCTGTTGCTGTTGTGATTTCTTAGCTCTCAAACCCAACCTTCCAGGAAATCTTTCTTCCCAGGACTGTGTCAGGATCCGAAGAAACAGAGGTGTCTGACCTTGCCCTGATGTTTTTGTGCAAATCTTTTCAGACCTGAGACACTGTGCTGGGACTGCTGTGAAAAATGTGCGTTCCAGCAAATCTCCTAAGGCTGTGGAGAGCTGCTGAGCTCGGGGCTCTGCCTCTTGCCTTCCATAGGGTTTGTATCCTTCACTTCTCCCAGGACAGGGATGTGTCCCAAGACCCCCATAATGGAGCTGGCTCTGAAGGAGAGTTTAGGGCCAGGAAACACTCCTGCATTATGCAGTAAGGAATGGGAAAGGTTAATCTTTCATTCTTGTTGTGTACAAATGACTTGGGATGTTTGTAGCTCACCAGTGGGATTTGATAACTTTATTATCCAAATAATAAGATTTACAAATTAACTGTCTAATTAGCAACCTGGGAAAGCTGCTGCTCGTGCTGGGGTTTCTAAACTGACAAAGACATGGGCTTAAACTGCTGAAGTGTGATGACAGCAGGAGGGCACGGCAGTGGGAAGATCTATGCAACCTCCTCACGTCCTTTGGGCTGGTCACGTTCAGGAGCAGAGACAGGATTACTGACATGAGATCCTGCTCCTGATTCATTCTATTGGCCCTATTTTCCTTTTGCATGGATGGAGCATTCACCTAAGCATGCAGGAAGTGTTCTAGTGGATCCTTCTGAGGCTTGTGGAGCTTCCTTTGAAGCGGTGGATGCAAAGCCCCCACCACTGCCGTGGGCAGAGAGCTCTGGTTTGTCTTGGATGTGTAGGGAAGTGTTCTGCTCACCCATCTTCCAATGGATTATCCTTACCATAGATTAGAATCACAGAATCCTGGAAAGGTTTGGGTGGGAAGGGACCTTAAAGCCCATCCAGTCCCACCCCTGCCACAGGCAGGGACACCTTCCACTATCCCAGCTTGTTCTAAGACCTGTCCAACTTGGCCTTGGACACTTCCAGGGATGGCTTTTAAGGTCCCTTCCAACCCAAACCATTCCATGATAAGTTCAGCCCAGTGGGACTCTCGTTTCCTCTGTTGAGCTGGAATGATCCCAGCTCCATTGGGAAGCTCCTACGACAGCCCAACCTCTGGCAGCAGCTCCCACCCTCCGCTGGCGCCTGTGCTCGGGGTGTTGTGGAGCTTACTGAGTTTGTACACACACTTCAGGAGAAATCCCTGCTAATAGAGTTCTAATTTCTTCCTTCCTGCTTCCCAGATGCTTCTGTCTCCATATACAAATGACAGAAATGGTGAGCAATGCTTTCAAGAAAATGTTTGTTTGTTTGACTCAGAGAAGCAAGTGAGAGGTCCTGCGAGGAGAGAGCTCTTGGCAGCTGTTCTGTCTCTAAAACCTTCTGGGTTTGTGTTTTTTTCACAATGAAAAATGTGAAAAGGAAAATGAATTTACAGCTGGATGTAGCAGGGCACAAAGATGGGACTGTGAGATTGTGGCCAGTGTCACTTTCCTTTTCCTTGTTCCTTAGGAAAAGTCCCA
Organism: Machaerirhynchus nigripectus; assembly: GCA_013397975.1. Classification (NCBI taxonomy): domain Eukaryota; kingdom Metazoa; phylum Chordata; class Aves; order Passeriformes; family Dicruridae; genus Machaerirhynchus; species Machaerirhynchus nigripectus. The sequence goes on along the minus strand of VZRQ01000298.1, from coordinate 1,186,543 downwards.
TATTGCTGCAACTGGAACCTGCTCCGTTCTTGCACAGCTCAGTTTGGTTCCTGTGTGCCATCTCCAAACCTCAGTCCCTGCTCCTCATCTTTCAGAGGCTTTTATTCAGTGTACCTATAGCCCTTGGGAAAAGGATGTGGTAGATGGGCGAGCCCTGAGGCAGAGCAGAGTGTGGTGCCCAGGCTTCCCTCAGTATCAGGGCTTGTTCCCTTTGCTCTATTCCTGCCTGGGCTCCCTTCGGGCCCCTTGGAGCTGAGGTCTCATCCTGTGGGACGGGGCATGGGGTGGATGCTCGGAGCTGGGCATCCCTGGGGCATGGTGTGGATGCAGAGCATGGGTGGACCCAGGCCAGAGCTGGCACCCAGGAGGTGACAGAGGTGACGTGGGCTGCGAGCTGGTGCCTCTGTTCCCCAGACCTGGGGAGCCCCAGCGGTGCTGCCACCTCCAGCTGCAGGATCAGAGGGGCTGAGACCCTTGGAGGAGGATCTGGCCCATCAGTTGAAGTTACCTACGGTGACAAATGATTCTTTAAGATCTGTCACTGAAGGTGAGGTGCTTATTTGGCATTTGGGGAAAAAATCAGCCTTGAAATACAGTCCTTTGGCTGCACAAACTGCAGAAACAGTGCTGGCAACTTCAGACTGGCACGTGCCAAAAGGATTTGGTGGTTTAGGGGGTTTAGCTCTGGATACTTCTGTCTGGAAGTCTGGGCAGTGGCACATCGGGATTGATTTCCCTGTGCCATTCCCAGAAGGGCAAGGCTGTCATTGACGTGTGTGAGGGGAGGAAGACGTGCGTGTCTTCTGGTCTGGCAAACGGAGGCTGGGGAGATGCTGAAGAAAAGCAGAGCTGTGGGAGGAAAATTGCCCACCTGTTCCCTTCAGTACAATCTTCCATTTTTGGCCACATGCACTTTTCAGCTCAGATACCCGCGAACGCCAGATTCTCCCTCTTTTTATTCCCGGCGGTGACCTCAGAGCGTGTGCCGCGAGTGACAATGAGCTCAGAGGAACAGAAGTGTTCCCAGCCCTCCTCTGACGTTCACTCAACACTTTGTTCTGCTGAGTTTTACCAAAATGCCTGGTCTGGTTGGGGATGTTCCGTAAGGTTTAAAAATCTGCCATAGGTTTGCTTAAGAAACCTCCTGGGACTGCTCAGAAATCTGACATAGCCGTGGTTTGTTTTGTTAACTCTTGGCTCTCGTGGTGCCGATGCCGTGCCATGCCCCTGACCCTGTCCCTGTGTTCTCTTTGCAGTTTGCTGCTTTGTGGTGCACAAGCGGTGCCATGAGTTCGTCACCTTCTCCTGCCCCGGTGCCGACAAGGGCCCGGCCTCGGATGTAAGTACGGGTCCTGTGCTGGCCACAGCAGGGCCGGGGGCTCACTGGGCTTCACAGCACTGGGAGAAGATGGTCCTCCAGCTTCCTTGGCTGAGGGCACTCCTGGGTTGTTGTTTCACAGGCATCTCTAATTTATGGGATGGTTTAGGTTGGAAAAGCCACTAAGATCGAGTCTAAGATCATCATTCCCCAGCACTTCCAAGGCCACCGCTACCCCACATCCCCACGTGCCACATCTACATGGCTTTTAAATCCCTTCAGGGACGGGGATTCCATAGTTACAGGCACTTTCATAGGTTTCTGGGATACTCAAAACACTCAGACCACCCAGTAACTTGTGCTCAGCAGAGCAGAGGGAACGTGTGGAGGCAGAGATGTCCCTTTGGGGCTGAGCCTGCAGCCTTGCCCCAGTGTCCTTCTATCCCTTGTGTCAGAAAACCACCCAAACACTTGCTAGCTGAGTCCCCATCCTTGTTTCCCCAAGGATTTTCTCTCCCGGTGGATCCCCTGGCTTGGGGGCAGCAGAGCTGGGCTCCCCAGCCCGGCTCTGCCAGCGCCATTCAGGTCCGTCTGGCAGGTTCTGTGTTTTACCGTGGAGACTGGCTAATTTGGGGAACTGCTGGGAGAGAGGAGCTCGAATTGGGGAAATGACAGAGCACCACAGCTCTCACCCTTAAAAATAGAAGTGGTGGGAGCAGGCGGCGTAAGAGGCTGTGGAAGGTGGAGGCTAAACACGCGTTGTCGGCCGCCCTCCCAAAATGGGGCTGTGCCCTGTGACGGGGAGAGAGAGGGTTTGGGGGGATGAGGCTCTCAGGGGGCATCAGCAGTTGGCAAGGCTCGTTCTGGGCCCGGTTGGTGGCTGTTCCCCCCTCCTGAACCGTGGTGTCTCCGCAGCCTCCACAGAGTGGCTGCAGCACCGACGGCCCTTCCTCCACCCGTAGCAGCAAACCTAGGAGGAGGTGGCAGGGTGGCACTGCTGTCACCCCCGGGACAGAAGCCCCTGAGGGCTTCCTGTGCCAGGGACAAGCAGGGACTGCCAGTGGAGGCGTGGGCAGGAGCTCCTGGCTGCCTGGAGGGACGCTTGACTGGGATACTGGGAGGGTCCCTCTTCCATCTGCGGTGCCTGTGGCACTACCGGGACCTGTGCAGGGGGGCATTGGGGTCTGTGTGTGTGCACAGCACCTGTCCCAGTGCCCTGGCCCGGAGCAGGTCACTCGAGGGGATGGAGCTGCAGGAGAGGGAAGTGATGGCTTTGAACTGCTCACCTTCCTGTGTCTGCCTTTCTTCCGGTCAGTTTCACTCCCTGCTGCTGCCGCTGCTGAAACAGGGCAAGGAGAGCTGAGAAGGCACGAAGAAATGAGGGAATGGTGGTGGGGGGAGGCCCCTTCCCTGAGGGTCGGGCCTGGCCACCCAGGCAGTGCAGGTGTCCGTGTCCCTCTGTGGGATGTGGCAGAGCTCTGTCCCCGCGTGTGCCGCGCTCCCTCCGTGGAAAGCCGGCGGTGCCGGAGGTTTTCCAGCCCTTTGCTGTGACATGATGTGGCACTGCGAGGTTCCCTCTGGCCGTGAGACTGCAGCTCTGACACTCACACTTTCTGTCTGTTCTCTGTCATCTCAGACACGCACAGACAGTGGCAGCGAGGCCCCCGGCGCGCTGTGACCCGCTTCGGGCTGTGGGAGGTGAATGTCACCCACCCAGATCTGTCTGTTTTGATAGGTATCGAGATCCGTGTGCGTGCCGAGATGGAATCTCGCTCATAAGGCTTTAGGTGCAGTGCGAGGGGGAAGGAGCTGGTGGCTGAGCAGAGCCCCAGCTCCCACCCGAGCTGGGCGGGTGACGGTGAGGGCTGTGAGGGCCCCACGGCTGTGAGGGGCCCCGGGAGCGGCTGGGTGGGTGCCCGGGGAGGCAGAAATGCTGAAGTGCCTTCACCTTGCTCGAGGCAGATGAGGTTTGGCAGCGGGGAGCGGGCAGGGCCGGGGTCCGGCTGCCTGCCCGTGCTGGCACTGCCGCAGCCCCGCACAGCACCCGGAGGGCAGCGGGCGGCTGCAGGTGCCAGGGGACGCTCCAGCTGTCCCCGCAGAGCTTTGGCTGAGGGTGGGCACGATGTTCTGCCTGCCCTCCCACCAGAGCTGCCCGAGCTGTGGCACACGAGGACAAGCGAGGGGCCCTCGGGCAGCCAGGTCCCAGCTGGTCTCTGCAGCAGCTCTGGGTGACTGTGGGCAGTCTCTGCCTGGGAAGGGTCTAAATAAGATTGTCACAAATTTAAGAGACCCCGCTCGATACCAGGGCTGGTGTAAAGGCCCTTGGTCACATTCCCTGTCACTCACTTTTATCCCTGGGGGAGCATCAGCACCATGGCACAGGCAGCAGACAGGTAACAGCTGCCCAGCACTGTTAATTAATCTTTTAATACATAAGTTCTGAAAATGAAGAGGGAGTGCAGTTCTTGGGACTAAAGCAGGGAGAAAACAGCCCTTTTATAGCTTTTATTTTTTCTTCTTCTTTTTTCTTTTTTTTTTTTCTCTTTGGCAAAGAGTGCCAGAGCCCCTCTGCTCTGTCCCCTGCCCCTCTGAGATGGGGGTGTTGCTGGGGGATGCAGGCAGGGCAAGCTTCCTTCCTCCTGCACTGTCAGTCTTGCTCTTACAGCAGCATAATCATATCTATAATATATCATATTTATAATTATATAATCATATAATCCTTAAGGAGCTTTGAATCAGGAGAGGAAGAGCTCCTTCAGCACACAGTAATGCCTTGTTGGCTTCAGGAATGAGCCAGGGACAGGGGATTTGCTTTGAACGATGGAAAGCTGGAGTTTCCCTCTGCTCCATGGTTGCTGATAACCATGGTGTGAATCCAGAGCCACCTGCACCGGTGGCAGATCTGGTGGCATCAGTCTGTGCTGGTTACAGGGATGTGTTTTTGCAGTTGGTGCAGCAAGCTGGCAACTCTTCCACAAACACGAATCTCCAGTGAATCCTGCAGAAAGAAGGAGTTTGATTTATTGCATATGTCAAACCTCACAGTGGGTTCATCCTTACAATGAACCAGTAATGGTCATTGGTTCTGCTGAGCTGGAGAGGGAAGGGAGCTGTGCAGGGAGCTCGGCAGTGCAGGGATGCTGCAGCCTGGGCTTGGGCTTTGATGCCACCTGGGATCCCAGAGCTGATCTTCCCTGTGGCCTAGACCTGGAGTCCAGGGAAAAAATGTGTTAGAAGAAAAATATCTTCTAACTTTGCTCCTTGATCTCTGTGTCTTCATAGCGCTGGAGAATTGGGGAGAAAACCGGTTTGCATCTGTACAGTGCTTACGGTCTAGCTGAATGTTTATGTTTTAACAACTGGGTAATTCTAATTACTGAACTAAAGCTCTTCAGCTGGAAGTTCAGGGCGTGCTGAAGTGCTGTAGGGGACGGAGGTTGGTGCATGCAGAGAGAACCCGGGGGAGCTGGTGTTTCACGCTTGGGGAGCAGAGCAGAATCCCTGGAGACCAGTGAAATGTCAGAGTCTCTGTCACTGTTGAGTGCTCCCACTTTGGGGTGTTTCTGTTTGATCTGGTTGTGTTTGAACCTCGTTGAGGAGAGCGAGAGTGTGGCTGTGTGTTTAACCTTGCCAAGCCTGCCGAGCAGGAGCCTTCCATCTGGGAGAGAGGACTAATTACACATGATAGTGTCTCCAAGCAGGAAAAAATGAAAGATTAATTGCTTCTTGCAGCAGGGAATGAAGCTGTAGCTGTAACCGCTGGTGCTGAAGACACAGAGCTGTGTTTGTGCTACCCTGGTCTGCAGGCATGGCAGGACTTTGGTTCCACACTGTTGTCCTGTGTGCCTGGGGTCTGTCCCAGCATTCCCGAAGGGAGAACCAATGAGGTGCTCCAGAGGGGTTGGCAGCCCAAGCCGCCCTCCCTGTCCAGTCCTGCTGTTCCTTATTCCCAGCTCTGGCACTCCTGGCTCTCCTGCTGACAGGAGGCAAAGCTGGGGTGACCGCTGGACTGGAGTGTGTGACCCACAAGGAGTGTGTGACTGACCCACAGCCAGTGTCTGTCTGACCCACAGCAAGGTCTCCAGGACCCAGAGTCAGCCTGTGTAATGCATTCCAGTTGGCAAACCTAATTATAGCTGGAGCTATTAGTAGAATGCATAATTATTTAAATTGTAGACAAAATAATCATTAAAATGACCTTCTTTGCATGATCCTGTTAAAGGTCATCTAATCAGGATGTGTTAATAAATATCAGAGTTGCTCTGGGAAGGTAACGGGCCAGTGTAGCTACATTTCAATTCTGCATGTAATTTGCCCCCCTTTGTGGCTTGGGGAGAGGATTTCAGCAAGAATTTCAGGAAGAATTTCTTCAGGGAAAGGGCTCCATGCTGTGCCCCCAGGCCTTCTCTCACCCAGGTGCTACCCCTAAGAGCAGGACCCCGATCCCTCCTCACAGCTCCCGTTCTTCTGGGCTGCCCTGGCCGGTGCTTTGGCAAATCTTCACAACCTTCCTGCAACTTGCTGGTTTCTGTTGTCCTGCTAATTAACTTCTCCAGCTCTCGTGCTGTGCCATCTGCCCCTGGAGCGAGGGCACCTGCTCGCTGCTCCGCCGGCAGCCGGTGACAGTTCCCGTGGGATGAAGATGTCTCTGCCTTGCTCCCTCCCAGCACCTTCTGGTGCTTCCCCGGCCCCGATGGAGCCCGGCTCTTTCTCCTGCCCGGCTGCCATGGCTTCAGCCCTGTGATTGAGAAGCTCTTCTCTTGTTATCTCGGGGGTGGGAGGGGGTATCTGGTGACCCCAGCTCAGATGCAGCTGCTGGTTGAAGGAGGGGCTGGAGCGGGTGCTTGGGTCCATGCCCTTCCCGTGGCTCTGCAGTCCCAGGGCTGGGGCTGAGCTGGGTTTGTCCCTCACTAGGAGGGTGATGAGGTGGGTGGTGCAGCCTGTGCCTACCCGGGTGGCACCAGAGGAGGGCCTGCAGGAGGGAGGTGTTTCAGGGGTCTCTGTGCTGTTCCAGCACCTGGAGGCTACAGAGAAGCTGCTGTGGGAGCCCCGCTTTCCTGGGGATGCAATAAAATGGCTCTCAAGGCATGTGTGAGTTACCAAATGTGTGTGAAGGATGTTGAGATGCAAACGCTTCTCTGGGAGAGCAGCTGAGCTTGGCGTTTTTCTCCTGCTCAGAAAAAGAGAGTGTTTTATTTGGTGTTGGCAGCAGCAGCCAGAGAAGAACAACTGTCATCCATATCCCTCTGCAGTTGTCTGATGAGAGGATGAGGTCTTTTGTCAATAAAAATGTATTTACTTGCTGGGAGCTGCCAGGGGCAGGCTGTGTGTGACACGGGAGCAGCCCCGGCGCGGTGCCGGTGCCCGCAGCTGTGTCTGCTGCTGGTGCTTCCCCAGGAGCTGCCTCCTCCTGCTGCCTCCATCCCGCTGCCCGCACGGCCCCTGTGCCCTTGGGCCCTATGCTCTGGGAGCTCGTCTGGGGCTGGAACGCTGTAAACTACAGAAAAACGGTTCTGGTGTTGCTCACTGGCGCAGCAATGTCAAAGTGCCTTTACAGCGTGACGGGCTCGGGCAGGCTGCTGAGGAGTGAGAGTGGCAGGAAAGATGCTGCAGAATCATGGAATCACGGGCTGGATTCACTTGGCAGGGACTTGAAAGGCCACCAAGTTCCAACCCCTGCTTGAGCCCCAAACAGGACCTGTTTTCCTCTTGTGTGTAACCTCCTCTGAGCGCTGTCTGAGTGATTTATTGTGGCTCTTCTCATTGACACAAAGACCCATCACTCTCGCTCCGTTCTTCCTGAACTTCACTGCGTGGTTTTTGCTGGGCTTGGAGCTACTTCTCACCAAGGGTGTTTTCCCAGCCCTGTGCAGGCAGGTGGGGAGATACAGGGGGTGCATGGCCAGGGCCGCAGCTCCCAGGCAGGACTGGTCCCTGTCTATGGTGGATGCTGTTGTCTCCAGTTCATCTCCCCCTCTTCTGCATCCTGCTGTCCGTAAGAACCACTTGCACAGTGGCAGGATGCCACCTGGAGCTGTCACACTGCCACCCCGACCCAGCCTCGTGCAATCCATGCTTTCCCTGGAAAGGATGACGAACCACTTCTGTCTGTTGTGACTTATTCCCTGCATACCGAGGGGATTTTCCACACGGGAAATGTGGGAATCAAATGCAAGGTTTTAGGTTTATGTCCCTGCCAGGGTTTGTTGAGTGCAGGCAGTAAGCTGTGGCTGTGGTATATTTGCTATTATGCTGTTTAAATCACTATGAAATTCACTTTAAAATGGTCTCTTTACATGAATTGTGCTAATTCTTCTTCAGCAGAGATAATTTAAAGCTTTCTTTGCAATGAGACAGGGAAAGCAGCAGCCTCTAATCTTGAAGCCAAGCTCTGTGTTCTGTCAAATGCAGCAAATGTCAGTGCAGATGTTTCAAACACCCTCAGCTGTCCGTGTGGGTCCAGCTGCCTATTCCCGAGGCTCTGCTACAGGAGATGTGGAGTTCCAGTGCTCTGGGAGGCCGGTGACAGGGACACCTTCCACTATCCCAGGCTGGTCCAAGCTCTGTCCAACCTGGCCTTGGACACTCCCAGGGATGGGGCAGCCACAGCTTCTCTGGGCACCCTGTGCCAGGGCCTCCCCACCCTCACAGGGAGGAAATTTTTTCTTATTTACCCAAGTAAACAGGAGAAACTTCAAATGCAATTAGTCAGGGATGGGATATTGCACCAGCTCGGACAAGAAGCCTGCTGTTGAACTGGGGAGCAGAAGCCAGGTGGGCTCTGCCACGTCTGCTGGGTCGGTGCCTGCAGGGCACCAGCTCAAAGCCACAGCAGCTCCGCGCCTTCCCTGGCTCCCACCCGACTCCCTGCTCCAGGCTTGTGTCCCTCAGTGCAGAGGGTGCTGGCTCTGTGGCAGCACTGACTGGGAAGGGAAGGGCAGAGCCTCGCCAGGCACTGGCTCTCCTCATGGCATCTTCCAGCACTGCTCCAAAGAAAGCTGTTCCTGCCCCGTTCTTCAGGCTGGCTCAGCGCTGGTGGGGGAGGAGAAGAGGCTTTTCTTTTCTTGGCAAACTTCTTTTTAACCATTCTTGTTTTAAGTCTCAGCATCTGCATACGCAGTGTTCTCATCAGTCCTGTCTCCGTGGTATAAAAATAGTCTTTGTACAGCAACTTCAGCCTTGCTCAAAAATGATCTCCAGAATTGCCAGTTTCTGGCACTTTCTAAGGTGCTGGTCAAGGTGACATGAGCCCCTCTCCACCACAGCCCAGCAGCTCTTCCTCTGCAGGCCTGGCTGCTCCATCACCCTCCCAGCCCTTGGGCTGTGCCCCTCTGGGTGTGGGTCTCTCCAGAGCAGGGGGTGGGAGCAGAAGGTGAACCCCTGCTCTGGGCAGGGGGTGCTGGTTTGGGGAACCCAGCCTGCTTTGCCACTCTGCTTTTCCAGCTCCAGCTTCTCGAACTCTGGGTTCCAGTGGGAATTCAACATCCTTCGCACGAAGTGGGAATTGTCTCCTTTTGCATAAAGCTTGTGTTTTTTATGAATGAGTGAAGCTTTCCCTTGCCTAAACAGGAATATCTGTTTCTGGAAGGGAACGCAGCAGCAGAGCGCTCGGGGGCGATCCCTCCCGTGTCACGCGCTGGCACGTGGCTTCTCCCAGAGCTGCCCCGTGTCCCCCTGCCCTTGTCTCGCTGCCAAGGGAAGCTGGTGGTGGCTTTTGCAGGGGGGTGCAGGTGCTGTGCCTGGGGGCTCCGCAGGATGCAGGGCTGGCAGCCAGAGACCTCCTCTGTCCCAGGACACTGGCAAGGGAATCAGGACCACAGCATGGTTTGGGTTGGAAGGAACCTTCCAGACCATCTCAAGGTTGTGCCCAGACTGCCTCTTGGCTGCCTGCCCCAAGTTTCATGGGGAGAAACTCCCCCCACCTCCTGTTCTAGCCTAAAATCCAGGCTTAATTTCTCTGCTCTCTTACAAATGTCTGAGGAATGCAAAAGGCTTTCAGACCTACAGAGTCACTGACAGAACTGGCTGCTTGTGTGTCCAGAAGACAGGTTGATTGTGACCCCTTGTCCCCTCAACCTTCCTTGTGCCACTGCTGGCATGGGAGCTGCCAGCTGGAGCCATGCTAGGAGCTGTGTCCGGAAGCCGTTTCCTTGGGGTAAAATGTGAGATATTTCCAGCTTCAGTGCCTTGGCTGAAGCCTGTACCCAATCCCTGGCACTGCACAGACCGAGTTAAAGGAAGTTCTGTTGGTTTTCCCTTCCCTGGTGCCGTTGGGGTTATCTGTGGTGCTGAGCAATAAAGCAGAATGTTGGTGATTAATGCAGCTGGAAGCTCCAATGCAACAGTGCTGGGAAATTAATTTCAGGGGGATGGAATGTATTGGCAGCGATGTTATAGCTCGCCTCTGATTCCACTCTTTATTTATTTACTCCGCTCACAGTGCCCTGAAAAGGTGTCTTTGCTAATGCCCGGGCAGCTTTCCAAGCCATTAAAAAGCTGCTCAGCTCAAATGACGGAGCCAGGAGCTGAGCCTCATCCCTAACCCTTAAACAATTAACCTGAGATGAAATCAAGCTGCTCCACGCTGGAACCTTCCCCCTTGCCTGTGCTGCTCCCGGGGGTGTGGAGCCCCAGCAGCCTCCTCTGCACAAGCCCCACTGCTCCAGGCTCTCCTGAGCTCCCAGAACTGTCCTCTCTTGCATGGAAGATACCAAGAGATGTCAAACCCTTGCTCTGCCACAGTGCTTTGTTCCAGTGCTTGGTTCTATCTCCCTGTTGTTTTTTCTGGAAGTTTTCACTGGCACAGGTTGCCCAGAGAAGCTGTGGCTGCCCCTGGATCCCTGGAAGTGTCCAAGGCCAGGCTGGACGAGGCTTGGAGCACCCTGGGCTAGTGGAAGGTGTCCCTGCCCATGGCAGGGGGGGCACTGGATGGGCTTTAAGGTGACTCCCAACCCAAACCATTTTGGGATTCCATGATTTGGGTTTGTTTGGCTCTAACTCCTGCTGACCCTTGCTGGAGCCCAGGAGTTTGCCCGGTGCCTGCACAAGGGATAAAGGGATAAACTGGACTCTGCTGGGTCTGCACCCTCTGCAAAAATCTGCCCTTGTGTTTAAGAAAGCTCAAAATACTAAAGTATCCCCTAAGCAGCTTGAATGCCTGGGAGTGTGAGGGGAGGGCTGGCACCAGAGCACAGAGATGTTTCCTGGGCAGCCTTAATATAGATGGAATCATGGGTGGTTTTTCCTGCTCTGCGTGGAAGTTGGGCAGTGTCCAGCCCTTCTGTTGGTTCGTACCTACCGATTTCACCTGGTGTTTTCCATGCTAAGACTGAGTTATTGAAAAACAGTAAATCCCCAGCCAAGCCAGTGCATCGCTTGTTCATTGTTATGGCAACACATATGAAGAGGAATAAAGCTGGATCCTGGTGGTTGCTGGAAAAGGTCCCCACGAGTCGGTGGCAGTTGACTGAAGTCCATTAGCAGCACCTCCAGAGCCAGCTGGCACTTGGAATGGGAAGAGCAGGGGTGCCTTGCCAACACTGGATGCAAGTTTATAATCTTTGTCCTTTATTTTCCTCCCAGGATCCCCGGAGCAAACACAAATTTAAAATCCACACATACTCCAGCCCCACCTTCTGTGACCACTGCGGGTCGTTGCTGTACGGGCTCATTCACCAGGGGATGAAATGTGACAGTAAGTGACTGATGGGATGGTGGCTCTGGCTGCAGCACCGGGGCTCAGGCACCCCAAATCCTGGGCTGCAGCCAAGAGCCTGTGCCCTCTGCCCCCGGCGTGGAGCTGCAGGGCTCTGGGTGCCCGAGGGGCACGAGTGGGCACCTTCTCAGCCGGTGTGGGAGTCCCCGGGGCTGCTGCAGGGAGAGGGGAGGGAAAGGTGTTGGGATGGAGGGGAACCTCCCTGCATCCCTCTGCAGCAGCATCCCCCCACATCCTTTTCTACAGCACCTCCACATCCCCCACTGCAGCAGCGTCCCCCCAAACACCCTCTCCAGAAGCACCCCCACAGCAGCATCCCCTGCAGCGTCCTTGCAGTATCCAACCTCCGTCTCCTCCCCTGCATCTCCCCACATCCCCCCGCAGCATCCTTGCAGCATCGCCCCTCCACACGCCCGTTCTCCAGCGCTGGCTCCGAGTGACACCCTGTGGCCGTGGCCGCGCGGTGCCGCCGCCTCTCCCGGCGCTCGGCGCTGCCAGCGAGGGAATTGCTGCGCAGGGAGGAGAAAATGGGGGGTGGAAGCAGAGGGAAAGGATGGAATCAGTAATTTTCCAAGTTAATCCTGTATGTTCCTATTTAAGGGGGCTGGGACATGCAGCATGTGCCGGCGCTGGCGGCGGGAGCAGCGAGCTTGGCTGCTCCTCGCTCAAGCATGGGGAAGTTTGGCTGTCGTGGGAACAGCATATTCCTTAGAACCTTGGGAATCTTGCCAAGGGGAAGTGAACTGCTTTAAAATGTAAATACCCATATATGTATCTTTATATATAGATATATCTTCCTACCTCTGTGTGTGTATACAGATACACAGGTAATTATTAATGTCCCTTTTTGGCTCCTGCTGGATCCAGCTGAGCACCCGGCATCGTACCCTGGGGGTGATGGAAGAGAAGTTTAATGAGTCAGCAGAACTCAAGCAGTTTAACTTTAAAAGGGCCCACAGCCCTGGGCTCTCTCAGGCAGGACCCAGAGCTGCTGGCGGTGGGTGCCTGTGCCCAGGCTCTGTGGAGTCTCCAGCTGCCTTTGAAGGCCCATTTGCTGTGTGTTTATCCCAGAGTCCCTCACAACATCCTGGTTTAAAAGGAGGACAGGTTGTTCCCGTCCCCTCCTCACAGCCCTGGCAGCAGTGACAGGGTGCTGAGTGTCCCCTTCTGTCCCCCAGCCTGTATGATGAACGTGCACAAGCGCTGCGTGATGAACGTGCCCAGCCTGTGCGGGACGGACCACACGGAGCGCCGGGGCCGGATCTACATCCGGGCGGACATCGACAAGGACATGCTCACCGTCGTAGGTACGTGTGTGACAGGGGCTGCCCAGGGCCTGCAGTGCCTGCTGTCAGTGCCCAGGAGCCCTGGCAAGGCAGGACAAGGCTTTGAGCCTTCTCCGGGCACGCTCCAGCCCTCTGGCAAAGCCTGGCTGGGGCTCCAGGGCTCCATGTATTGACGGCACTTCCAGTCACTGACTTCTCTGAGGGCTTTTTGAATGATGTAAAATTTCAGCGTCTGCAGGACCCTGGGGAGGGCGTGGTTTGTAGCAGGGAACAGGATTATCCCATCTCTAGGGGCTTTTGCCACCTGGATTTTGAGTTCCCAGAAGATAATGCTTCCCCCATGACCTGTAAGCACCTCACGAAACATTAAGCCATGTTCTTGTGAAGCCTCTTGTCCTGTCAGCATGGGGATGAAGAAGATGGATGAAGAATCCATCTCTTCTTGGATGTCAGCATGGGGACACCAAGACGTGACTCTGGGGGCCAGTGCCAGCAGGGTCAGAGGCAGGGATTGCTGTCCATGGGCACGGCAGTGACAGTCCCTGTGGGTTTGTCTGGTGCAGGCTGAGCTGTGGGGAAGGAGGCTCCTGCCCACGTGGGGTGACCAGGCAGCTCCGGGCGTTCCGGCTGCGCAGGGGTGGCCAAGCTGTCGTGGTTATTCCCGGATGAGTCAAAGGGGTGTGAAGTGCTCCCCCTGTGCCCACGCTGCCAGGGCCAGTGCCTCTGAGTGGGCCAGGAAGCCCAGGCTGGGACACCCATGGCAACACCAGATCCTTCTCCATCATCCCACCGCCCTTGGCTGGCTCTCCTGCAGGAGTCTGGTTTCCCACATCCTGTCACAGTCGGAGAAGCCGTGCCATCCCCAGGGTTTGTTTTTGTGGGATGGGGTTGGCTCTGTGGGATCCCGTGGTGCTCCTTGCCGCTCTGATGGGCGCTTGTCCCGTAGGGAGAGCCATCAGGAGTGTTCTGAAGAAAAATACCAAGTTGTTGAAAATGTTAATGAAAAATTGAAAAAAGTTGAGGAGGATTTTGTAATTTACTTTTTGTTTTATTTATCCTTAAAGGAGAGCCTCAGTGAACCAGACAGAACTATGTTTTCAGAAATCCTGCTTCCCAGGCACCTTCCTGAAGGTTGGACTTAGTGATCTTGGAGGTCTTTTCCAACCTCGATGATCCTATGATTCCCTCCAGCCTCCATCAGATGCCAGCGGGGTGCAGAGCTCACCCTCCTGCTGGCACCGCAGGCTCCCTGGCACCGTGTTCCCACCTCTCTGGAGGCAGGAGAAGCTCCCCGGGCCCGTTCTGTGCAGCTGGATTTTTATTTCTTCAGCTGGCTTTGAAAGGCTGTTTTATTTCTGGCCCGTTATGGAGGTGTTGGTGAAAACGTGTCAGCTGCTGGCTTTTCCAGAAAGGAAGGGAAGCGTGCTGAGCTCTCCAGCTCTGCCATGGAGCTGGTGGAGGAGTGGGAGTGCTTTGGGAGAGGAGAGCTGGGCACTGGGGAGCCCAGATGGCCCTCGAAGCACAAGTGGGCACCCAGCCCTTGGGAGATGGAGCCACCCAATGCTGTGCTGGCACTGCCGAGGGACCACCTGGAATCCTGGGCCCCTCACAACAAGGAGGACTCTGAGGGGCTGGAGCGTGTCCA
>VZRQ01000298.1:1122550-1172287 GCA_013397975.1 Machaerirhynchus nigripectus | reverse complement strand
GGGGGCAGAGCCTGGCTGCCTCCGAGCAGATTGCTGGTGGGAAATGCCCTTCACACGCTTCTGCAGGAACTCCGGGGTGGGGCGGGCAGGGGCTGGATTTCTGTCGAGGACGGGAGGGGCAGCGCGGGAGGGGCGGAGGGGGTGGAGCAGCCGCTGAGCCTGGCGCGGGGGGGAGGCAGCGCTGGCCGCGGGTGAGCCCGCCTTGGGTCCTGCTGCTCGGGAAAACGGTGCTGCTGTGATGGGGGAGGTCCTCTCTCTGTCTCGCCAGCTGGGGGACCCTTGCCCAGGAATTTCGGGAGCTTTCCCGCGGCCAGAGCATCCCAGCTGTGACGTGAGGAAGGTGCCCGGCGCAGGGAGGAGCGGGCAGGGCAGGGCCGGTGCCTGCAGGCGGCAGCACGGGCACGGCCAACTCCGGTTGGATTTTCCTCTTAGAGCCGACAAACTGAACAGGGATTTGCCGTAGGCTCTTCAGCTCTGTGCTTTTCTCTTCTCTTACTCTGATTTTTTTCCTTCTCTTTGTAAAGCCGATCGTTCCCTCCCGATGGAAAACACACGTTTTTATAGAATCATTGAATCCTGGAATGGTTTGGATTGGAAGGGACCTTAAAACTCATCTCTGAAGCTCATGGGCAGAGACACCTTTGACTATCCCAGGGTGCTCCAAGCCCTGTCAAACCTGGCCTTGGACACTTCCAGGGCTGAGGCAGCCACAGCTTCTCTGGGCATCCTGTGCCAGGGCCTGCCCACCGCCACAGGGAAGGATTCCTTCCCAATATTTAGAATGTGGAATGTGTCTCTGAGCCCCTGGTGCAGGAGGCAGACGTGCGGCGGGCAGGGCATTGCCTGGCTGGTGTGGGACAGGAGCAAATGCACATTCACAGTCTGTGTCCTGCTCTGGGCTTTGATCAAGTGTCTTATTAGTGGGAAAAAGCTGCGGAACAAAGTAGGAAATCACAGCAAATTAACGTGGCATCGAGGCATTGCGCAGTTCTGCTTCCGTAATAGCAAAGCTTCCAGTGCAGATTATGCTGAGCCTGTCGTATTAAGGGCCATGAATATTTGAGTCTGGGAAATGGAAGGTGGGGAAGATGTGGAGGCTGGGAGTCCATTAAAGCCATTGCTGCTCCGGGGTGGGAGCTGCGTGAAGGACTCTGAGCACGGCTCCTCTCCAGAGCCGGCTCTTCCCACCACATTCCGGTGGGAGCTGCGTCCGTCGTGTGTCAGAGCATCCCACTGTGCCTGCATCTCTCCTCTCAGGGGAGCGGTGAGGTAAAGGGAGAAGGCCTAAAAGGTACAAAGTTTAAAAGGGATTAAGAGGCAAAAGAACTGAAGGGTTTATGCTGTGGGGTCGGGGTGTATGTGGGCAGTGGGGAATCCCCTGTGTGGCCTTTGCCTGTGTGTGTGAGGAGCAGAGGGTGCCCTGTGCTCCTGCAAGGGCTGCCTGACAGCACCATCTCGGGTTCCCTCTTGTCCCTCGGGAATGTTGGCTACAGGCCGATGTTCCCGGTGGCTCCTGCACAGCCGAGCCCCCCTGGCAACCCTGGGCCCACAGTGCCAGCTGAGCCCCGCAGCACGCCTGGCAGCGCCTGCCAAGACCGGAGCTTCCCTATTTACCGACCTGATGAGGGAAAACAGTGACCAAAACTGAAACCAATTATGCCGTGATTAGATAAACGAGCTGGAAGTGCGTTAATTAATAATCACCGGCCCAGGCAGATGCAGCCATAATGAGTCCTGCGCTTTCCCCATTGTATGAGCATGTGCAAATATATTCTTATCAGAGCATTAATTAAATGTTTTAACTGACAAGGGTGTTAATCTGAGTGCCGGGTGCTGGCTGGGATGGGGCTGCTCCTGGCTGGGGATGTTGGTGCTGCTGCGGGGAGGAAGATGAGTGCTGCAGGTCAGCCTAAGGGCCCTCCCCTCTCCAAAATCCCATCCAAGAGCTGTGGAATCAAGGGCCAGTAGAGGTGATGGGCTGGGATGAGAGGGTGGAGCTCTGACCTCTCCTTGCCCGGAGCCAGGCTTTGGAAGGGTTTTTGGCCAATCCATAGAATCCTGGAGTGATTTATTTTAAAGACCATTCAGCTCCAAGCGCTTGTCATGGGCAGGGACACCTTCCATTAGACCAGGTTGCTCCAAGCCCTTGAACCCTTCCAGGGATGTGACAGCCACAGTTTCCCTGGCCAACCTGTGCCAGTGCCTTTTCCTTTGGAGGGCAGTGGGAGCAGAACTTCTGCACTGAACACGCTCCGTGGCCCTGCATGCTCAGAGAGGAGGGGGCAGGATGTGACAGCCCATGGGAGCTGCCTGGAGAGCGGGGTAGGTTTGTTGTAGGCTATTTTTTTAATTTCACATCAAAGTGAACCCTGTGTGGCGTATTTAGGAAATCACTTTCTGGGGTTTGTTTATCCAGTGTATTAATTTTGCCTTTCCTTGAAACCCCGGGAGCTGGGAAGGGGCCTTGCCCTGCTCTCACAGCCACAATGAGCTCCTGGCCATGACCTCCATGCTCCCTGAGCTGCCTGGAGAGCCCATGCTCCCTCCTGCTTTGGGCGTGTGGCAGACTGATGCTGCTTCCCACGTTTTCCATTGGAGATGTGGGTGTCTCTTCCCAAGCCTGTTCTGGCTGCCAGAGTAATTCAGAGATGTTGTCTGAACTGTTATTGAGAAGCTATTGCAAAGTTTGCAGAATAGATTATTCAAATATCATTCACCCAGCTCTGCCTGCCCTGGCCCTGCAAGGCAGAGTGGGTGACATCTCCTTCCCGTGGCAGTGGAGCAGTGTCCCCACTGCCACAGGAATTGTGTAGAGGAAGAGAGCACTGCCAGCACTACCCCCGTAAGCCCCCCAGTCCAGAGATGTCCAGGACTTGCCAATATCTCATCCTGACCATGGCCTGAGCCTACAGTGGCATCTCCTTGGCCAGACTTGGTACCCAGAGTGATTTAGGACTTGCTTTAAATGGGATCATAATATTCTTACTCATCACTGTTAATAATGATGTTATTGCTTCTTAACGATGCACAAAACTGTCAGGATATGAGAGATGTAAAACTATTTTACATCAAATTTAACTGTCAAATAAATGCCATAAGTGTTGGCGAGGAGCACATCTCCCCTGCAGTGAGGTATCGCTGCTGCGCCGCTCCAGGTTTTTATTTTTCCTTCACTTAACTGTTGATTTCTGCTTGAAAAGTCAGGAAGTTTCTTAAGGTCAAGCAGAAGCATTTTTGGTTTTTTAAATGAATAGATAAAATTATTCCCATTAATGAAATTTTGAGGTCTGCATGCTGAGATAATAACATGAGGTAATCAAATCTCATGCTTCAGGGCATAAACTGATTAACTGCAAGGGCCAGGAACGACTTCTCCTGTTTCCTTAAAGAAGCGAAGGGCGGCCTGATAAACAACAGAGGGTTGTTCATTAGTCTCCAGAGGATGTTGTGTTGGCTCTTGGGACAGTGAAACACAGAGCAGAGTCGGAGCTGGTTCCGTGTGACATCATTCCGTGTCTGCTCCCAGTGAGGGGACACGGGCCATGTGAGAGCCCAGCAGCCTCTTGCAGCCCTGGGCTCGTTCTGCTGCTCACATGGGGGGTCCTCGGGTGTTTCTGCTGACCCTGGGGTGGGTGAAGGGTGAGGTCACCAGTGACGACCATCCCACTCCCCTGCCCCGGTGCTGCCAGTCGGTGCCCAGTCCTGTGACTGGCACTGGGCTGTCCCCCGCTTCCCTGAGGCTCCCACAGCTCCCCGTCCTGCAGGTGGGCAGGGGCACTGAAAACACATTTTTGTGATCATTTTAAAGGCAGGAAAGCGATAAGAGGCAGTAAGAGCTCAGGGTGGGTGTGTGGAGAGGCCCCAGTTCAGCAGGGCACTGGGGCCATCGTTCCCCGTGCCGTGGCGGTGCCGGGGGTGCACAGGGAGCCCCAGAGTGGTGGCACTGGATGGGCTTTAAGGTCCCTTCCAGCCCAAATCGTCTGAGGATTCAGTGATTCTATGACAGCATCCCCAGCGAGGTCCCTTGTGCCACTGTCAGGGATGAAGTCATTCCTTCCCTGCTGCCAGAGGGGCAGGAGGTGGCTGTGGCTGCTGCAGCTGCCTCCTCCCAGGGGTGTGGGGAGCACAGAGCTGCAGGATGGATGGGGCAGCCGGCGGTTCCCGGCAGGCTCACACCTCTCCCTGTCTCACAAGCTGCTGTCAGGGCTGTCATGTTTGATAAATGAGCTCATTTATAAATGCAGAGTTGAATTTTGGCTACAAGTTTGATTCCATGGAGCTGGAAATTGGGCAGTGCTTTGGGAGGACAGCAATAGGTGGCAGATTTTGGGCATTAATTCACTTTTCAAAACTCTCTAGTTGTCAGCCTCATCAGAAATTCCTTACTGATGAGTAGGTAACTGGGCAATTGGTTTTACTCTTCTGACTCTGAAAGTACCTTCTGACACCCTGTGGTGCTGCACACACCTGGAGCCCTCTCGTCCTCCACCTCCTCCTCCTCCTCCTCCTCCTCCTGGGATTAGGGGGTGAAGCTGAGCCCTCTGTGAGCCTCATAGCAGAGCAGCTGGTGGGACCTGCTGGGATTTCAGGCTGTTCCCGACATGGCAGAACCCTCCGTGCCTCACCCCTGGGCTTTGTGTAGACCCAGGGAGGGGGTTCTGCTATGGGAGGGGGTTCTGCTATGGGATTCCTTGCAAACAGTTTTTCCCCAGGTTATGGCTCGGCTCTGTCCTGACCCATCGGACTTCCAATCTCTAATATCTCTGCTCAGGCTGGGGGGAAGATAAGAGCCTTCTCCTGGCAGTCAGACCCTTTTGGACTTAATCTGGGTGAAGAGACTCGGATCAGCCTGGCTGTATTTAATTTGTCCAAGCTGCAATCCAATTACAAGCAGCTGAGTCACCTCAGGTTTGCTCTTCCCGCTCTGCTCCTGCTTCCCGGAGGAGACGCTGCGGCCCTGGAGCCGGGGCAGTGCTGCCCAGTGGGCAAGGGGTGGTGCCCTGTGGGCATCCCCCAGTCCCCCAGGGCCACGGCAGCTGAGCCCGAGGGGCCCCGGGGGGGAGCTGGGTGCTGGATGCAGCCGCTGCTGCTGCGGTGCCTTTGGGTACCGGCTCCCACCCCGCTGCCGCAACGTCGCTGTCTCCACTCCTCGAGGAAAGCTCCATCCCCAGGCCCCCACAAATCAGTGCAATTCTGCTTCCCAAGGGGCAAGAGGAAACAAATCAGCTTTAAACTGCTTAAAACTGAGAGCAAACAACAAATCATCCTGTCAGAAAGTAAAAATAATCTCCTGAGTCGACCCTGCAGCCTCCCCCATCCAAGAGAGCTGCGTTTGCTCAGCATTAATTATGTCATTCCTCATGTAATGCCCATGTCTGCACAGATCCAGTTTAATTCTGCTTTTAATCACTATTTTCACACTTACTCTTGGCACACAGGGAAGTTGTCAGTTGTTGGATATTTTTATAGCTGGAATACTGAATTTAATCCTTTTTCTCTTCCCCAGTAAGAGATGCTAAAAACCTGGTTCCTATGGACCCTAATGGCTTGTCAGATCCCTATGTGAAGCTTAAACTAATCCCTGACCCCAAAAACGAAAGCAAACAGAAGACCAAAACTATCAAGTGCTCCCTGAATCCTGAGTGGAATGAGACATTTAAATTGTAAGTACAAGGAAAATGTTTAAATTTGCAAAGTGAATTTTCTCACCACCAAGAATTAATGTGACTTTATTTGCTCTGATTTAATTATTCAGAGGCATTGAGCTGATTCGGCTGAGAAATTATTCTTTTTGTTCTGTAAGTGACACAGAAGCACTCAGACCTCTGCCCTGACCCCGCTCAAAGCCGAGTGTGTCAGGGCAGGAACTCCGTGCTCTCCGTGTGAATCGGATGTGCCTGGGAAATTAAATATTGGAGACCTCAACAGGCCTTGAGGACCATCCCTTCCCTTTGCATCTGTGTTCTTGTGGAGCATGGGGGGACACGGTGGTGTGGGAACAGCTTCCAGGATAAAACCATCCCTTTTCTCTTCCTCTCTTCCAGCCAACTGAAAGAGGCGGACAAAGACAGGCGGTTGTCTGTGGAGATCTGGGACTGGGATCTGACCAGCAGGAATGATTTCATGGGCTCCTTGTCCTTCGGGATCTCTGAGCTGCAGAAGTCGGGAGTGGATGGATGGTGAGATGTGATTGTTTCATGAACACCGTGGGCACAAAGCAGCCCAGAGTGTTTGTAGGTGGGAGGTGTGGCAGCCCTCGGACCTTGCCAGCTTCCTTCTGCTCCAGCCACCTGTCCCAGCTCTGTGGAGGTGCTGCTCCACCTCTGGGACTGGTGCCATGGTGGTTGTCCGTGTGGTGCCCAGGGGTGCCAGGGCAGTGTCTGAGTGCCCAGCATGGGCTGGCTTTGTGTGACCTCCTCCATATCCTTGGGCTGGGGGCCTCGGGGGGCTTTTCCTTCCCAGGGGCACACACAGGTACCCAGGGCTGCTCTGCCTGCAGGGCTGATGCTCCTGCGGGCTCTCACTGCAGGGGCTTGGGGAGGAGCCAGCCCCGCCTGCCAGCATCTGCCAAACAGGCATTTTCCAGAATTTTCTGCTTGGATTCCCTCACTTTCTGTACTGCAGAGACACCATGGTTTCCTCAGGCGTGTGGGAGAGCAGGGCTGCTAGGGGGTGCTGGGGGAACCCCTCTGAGCTGTGACTCCTGGCTGGAGCTTGTGGGCGGTGGAGGGCACTGCTCAGAACAAGGAGGAACTACAACGTGTGTAATTAGAGCCGCTCGTTACCACCGAGCCATGAACGCAGTGGGTCTGGAACACCCCTGGATGGGTCTCTCCATTTCCATTTTATCTCCCCCAGCAGGACACATGGTACCTTATTTCCTTGGTTTTCCCCCAGGCACTGGTGCCTGAGAGCTGAGTTACCTGTCCATGGCGAGTGTAATAATTGAAAAGAGATATTAAATGTCTTTTGGACACCAGACCCTGCATGTAATTAAGCTGCATTCACAAAGCTGAGTGAATACCCCAGACTGGTTTTTCCACCATGGAAGCTGGATGTGTCTCCCTGAGAGCAAAAAACAGAGAGGAGGAGGAGGAATTAGGTGGATTGGGTGCCCACACCGTGCCACTCCTGGGCAGAGCTGCGGGTGCTCCCGCTGCTCTCCAGCCCTGTCCTGTCCCCACTGAGCTGGGCACAGCGTGTGGCACAGTGGCATCACCAGGGTTCAGCCTCACTCGTAACCAGCCAGGCCCTGATGGGGACATGGCTCCTCCTCTGGAACACAGCGGGAAGCTGTCGCTTCCCCCCGAACCCCCGGTCACCTGTGAGGGTGTGTGTGTGCCACATGCTGCCGGCTCCTGGCCCAGCCCAAAGCCTGAGTGCTTTCCAGCCTTTTAAAAATCATGTGAGTGGAGATCTAAGTAATTTTCCTTGTCACAGTGCTGGCTGGAGAAAACTGAAGGAGAAGGAGCTCTGATCTATATTTCATATCTAAACAACTGCAGTTAATGGCGAAAACAAGCTCAGAGGCAGAGCCTGTGCCTGCGTTGTGCAGACAGAGCTTTGTTCCTGGAGCAGCCTCTGGGATAACACCCGGCCAAGATCCATCCTGGATGCGGGGCCTCTGCTGCCAGGGCCGGGCTGTGCCCCCCACAGGGTGAAACCCCTGGGATTTGAGTGGTGTTTCCATGATTTCTGATAATTGCTGCTTACGTTTTTCTCCTCCTTTTTCAGGAGCATCCTGTCTGTGTGCTCAGGGTTGGCAGTGCCAGCCCGGCATCGGCACGTTCCACGTGCTGTCCTCGTGGGGCAGCTGGTGGAGAGGGGGTTTGCTCATGCCTGTGCCCATGGCTGACACGAGAAACACGTGTTTGTCTGTGGGGTTTGGGGTCAGGATTGGTTTGGAAGTGACACCAGTGCCCTGTGTGCCCACCACAGCAGGCGGTGGATGTGCTCCCCAGGCTGTGGGGACCCAGAAACATCCCTCTACCCACTGAGGGTCTGAGGTTTGCTGAGGAGGATGGTTTGGGGGTTCTTCTGACTTTGGGGAAGGGGCCCCTGGATGCTGGTACGGCAGAGGCAGAGCTGTGCTGGAGCAGAGGGGAGGTCCTGCCTCCCTGCAGCCCCCCACAAGTGCCACCCTGACCCCCTGTTCTCTCCGTCCCTCCAGGTTCAAGCTGCTCAGCCAGGAGGAGGGCGAGTATTTCAATGTCCCGGTGCCTCCCGAGGGAGAAGAAGGAAATGAGGAACTGAGGCAGAAATTTGAGGTGAATTGATTTTTCTTGGACTCAGGGGTTTTCCTCACTGCCTGCCTGCCATGCCCCCGGCAAGGGACTTCCCCTGCCAGCTCTGTCCCTGGCAGTACAGGGAACGTGGAGCAGGGTCCAACTCCCCAAAGAGGCTCCAAGGAGAAATGTCTGTTTACTACTTAATAAGCCATGGAAGTTCTTGCTGAATGATTGATCCAGACATTGCTGAATTAGCAGATCTTTGCCATTTTTCAGTGTAGCTGAAGTCTCCACAGAACCCTGGGAATGAGCGTGGTACATCTGGAGGCTCACATGCAATGAGCCATACAGAAATAAGAGAGTTGCCCTTATGGTTCTCAGTGTGAACTCTGTAACTGTAGCAGAGACTGGAGAGTTAGCTCCTGTTCTCCTTCCTTTTTTATCATATTTATCCACAACTTTCCTGAATATCCAAGAAAAGACAGTTCTAATACAACGGTTGGCTACAACCAATGGTTTTTGGCTCTACAAAGAACTAACACCTGGCTTTTATTGTATTTCATGATGTTCCAGTGGTGTTAAAATGGTCTGGGAAGTCAGATGATGGGTTGTCTACGGATCAGAAAACGCATTGTCCAGAGGTGCCAGAGCACACCTGTCCCCTCACCTTGCTGCGTGTTCCCCACTCCTCCCTTGGAGGGAGTCGGTGTCTTGGGCAGGGAATCCCCTTCCAGCTGGGCTCGTGCTGGCGTTGGGAGTGAGGAGTGGAGTGTGCTGGAGCCAGAGCCGTGGTCACACCAATGGTGTGTGAAAATCCCAGAGACCATTCCTTAAGTTTGCAGTGCAGGAGCTTTTCAGATGCTCAGAGGTGCTGCAGGTGACCTTGAGCGGGGAATTCTGCAGCCTGGAGAACCTTGTGAGAACCAATTAGCAGCAGCAAAGGCTTGAGATTCCCTGTGAGGTGCTATCCGGAGGGGCTGCCAGCAGCAGCCAAATTGAACCGCCGGGATCGGGTTAATGGAATTTCATGCTAGGCTGAGCTCGGCACAGGCCTCACACTGCCACACATTTCTGTAAATTAAAAGAGAATAAATTGTGAGAGAGCTTTTACGGGAGGAGGATCTGCACATCACAGCCCCCAGCTCGGGAAGGAGGCACCAGGCTACTCGTGGGGTCTGGTGTTAAAAAATGGGGGGCTTTGTGAGGGCCCTCAGTGAACAGCTGTGATGGCTGGGGGTGCAGGAGGGGGCTGTCTGTCTGTCTGAGGGGCTCTCTGTTCTGGACTGTTCCAAATGGATTTGTGGCTTCCTCTGTGATGCCCTCCGGTATCGGATACAATCACAATGGAAGGGACCCATAGGGCAGTAATGGATGTGGAGCTGGATAAAAAGTCCCATGTTTTACCTTAATATATTTATATTCACCCCTCTTTTTCTGGTGAGGTAAGAGACAGAAGCCAGTTTTTGCCCCAAAAAAGCATATTTAGGCCTCTTTCCTATGCTTTGGATGACCTGGACATGGTGTAGGGTAGCATGGCAGGCTGCTGTGTCCTGCTGGCATGGGGAGAGGGGTGACCACGGGCAGCTGTGATTCCCAGTTGCTCTGGCAGAGGTTAACTGGGCAGCAGCTGAGCAATGCCACGTGCCAGGGCTGGTAACTTCTCAAGTGCCTTTCTTGGTGCTGTCCCCATCACACCCATGGAAAAGGCTCCCAAGGCTCAGGGTGGTTTTTGAGCCGGGAAAGAACAGTTGAGGTGGGATTTCAGGAGCACCCACTGGGTTTATAATGCCCATTCTCCCTGCTGTTTTCAGTAATGTTTCCTCTTCCTCCCTGCCCCTTGTCCACCTTTGCAGAGAGCCAAGATCGGAACTGGGTCCAAGGCTGCTGATGAGAAGACAAGAAATGCCATTTCCAAATTCGACAACAACGGCAGCCGGGATCGGATGAAGCTTTCGGATTTCAACTTCCTGATGGTGCTGGGAAAAGGAAGCTTTGGGAAGGTGAGTACCACATCGGCACTGTCTGCATTGAACACGTGTTTCTTGTGGCCACGTGGCTGCTCCAGTGTGACCTGTCCATGCTCTGACTGCCAGCACTGGTGTCACAGTGCTGGGAGCCCAGCGTGGCTCCCTCCCGACTGTGACCACTGTGTCACAGCAGGGAGCACCAGAGAGGTCTGATGAGACCATCACAAAATCCATTCTTTTGGGAAGCAGGGGATGAGCTGTGTCTTTAAAGCTCTTTTTTATTTGGTTGAGGTTTTCTGCTTCTCTAATTATTACAGATATACAGGAACATTTTAATTAACTTCCCAGACTGGTTGTGAGCAGTAACAGAATTTCATTCTTCTGGAGATTATGTGACTTGGAGCCTTCATTTTTCTTGGGGTCTTGCCAACTCTCTTGATTTCCATTCGGGATCCCAGCACTCCGGGGGCTCTGCAGGGGGCGGGTGCAGTGTTTGCTGGTGTGACGGCTGGCCCAACCCCACTCTCATTAGTGAATTGCCTTAATTGCAGGGAATATTGCTCTGCCTGCAGGCTCATTCCTTGGGCAGGTAGCGGAGATGAGGAGGGTGCGCAGGGATGCTCCCCTGAGCATAGGGGTGCAGCAGGAGCAGCCGTTCCTTCCCCAGCCTTCTGCTGGCATCGGAGCTTTGGGAGGTCCCAGCTTCTCTGCAGGCGTTTGCTCCCTCTCCAGGGGTGGAGAGGTCAGAGATCCATGGAAACATTTGTGACAGACAGGGGATGGGGAGGTCCTGACTGTCCCCAGCACCCAGAGCATGAGCCCTGGAACTCGGCATGGTACCCCTTTGCTGTGGGTTGGCATCCCGGGGACCAGGAAAGCCCCGTGCCTCGTGGCCGTGCTGCTCTCACAGAGAAATGCTCCCTCTCCCCTCCCTCCCAACACCTCATCCCTTTCAAACCCAGTGCCTGGCATCTGGAGACTCTGTGGTTGTGCCGTGTCCCCCGCCGCCTTCCTCCCTTAAATTTGAGAAACATTAGCAAACTCCTCAGTCGGCTCTGGCTTATATAAGGGAATGTGTGACAGAAGCTGTTCCCTGGAACAGAATGTTATAAATATGCTAATTAGCGCTAATTAAAACAGCACGTTGGTTTCTCCGGGTAGATGCAGCCTCGCCCTCACGTGTGCCTGCACTTCCCCAGGCATCCCTGCTGCCCCGGCATCCCGGCACGGGGACACCCAGGTGCCGCGGCTCTGTACCCACTCCCTGTGCACCCACAGAGGTGCCAGGTGTTTGGGAGGAGCCAGGAGAGGGGGCTGGAGCAGGGACAACAGCCCAGCTCCCCGCAGCTCCCCAGCTCTTGGTGTGCCCAGCAGCTGGTTGTGTCTGTGGCAATGCCATCCTTCTCCAAAGCTGGCACCGTGTCCTTCCCTCTCTAGGGCTGGCACCTGCTCCTGTGCCTGGCTGCCTGCTGCCAGCCTCCCTCCTCCCAGTCCCTGCTGGCTGGGAGAGCTCTTGGACTATAATCACACTGTTTTAGTGAGCCTCTGTCTGTCTCTATTAACCCTTTGGCATCAGGACCTCAGATTTACTGCTCAGTATTTTGCTGTCTCCACACTCGGCTATCCAGGGTCAGGAGTACAAACGTGTTGGCCTTGGTGGAGTTTGACAAACTTGCTTTCTCTGCATTCAGAATATCTCCAGTTCTTATGCTGGAGCATTCCCAAACAAATACTCTATATTACAGAAATAAATCAAGTTAAATATCAGCTTTTTTCTGCACCAATAAAAAGTTAAAAAAGAATGCAATCTGCTTCCCAGCGAGTGCACTGGCAGATGGAGGTCCCCCGAGCCAGGCAGCAGGGTTTAGGGGGTGGAAAATGGATCTGGCTTGGAAAACAGGGGTTTGGGAGTGTGTGGTCCTGGCTTGGCGTGTTCAGCCCCAGGACACAGATGCTCCCGATGCTCCTGGGGCCCTGGGCTCTCTATGGGCTGCCCAGGACCGTGGCTGGCAGCAGTTCCACAGGGCTGGCACGGGCAGGGAGACGCTCCCACGGAGGGTGGCAGCGCTTGGCACAGCCCACCCTGGGTTTGCTTTGCTGTATTATAAATAGAGGAAAGTGAAATTAGGTGGCTTGCTCATATTTTTGCAGCTAATCAATCTGTTGTGCTCTTGAGCTGTCAGGCTTTTTGGGGTTTGTGTTGTTTTGCTGAGCAGGGCGGAGCCTTTGGCCGCTGCAGTTCTGGATTCCGGTGCAGTGGGAGAGTTTTCCAGGGCTGTGATAACCTTCAAGCTGTGCAATGCTCTCCTCTCCTCTTGGTGTGAACGTGGCAGGAGGGCAGGCGTGGGTGAGGCTGGGTCCCTGCTCCCTCTGTCACCTACGCACATCCTGGGCTCTGCACTGTGCTGGGGGCACCTGGCTGTTTGGATCTTTGGTATTTGAATGCCTTCAGACATCAGGAAGACATCAGGAGGAGTTTCTTCCTGGAAAGGGTGGTCAAGCCTTGGAAGGGGCTGCCCAGGGAGGTTTGGAGTCCCCATCCCTGGAGGTGTCCAAGGAAGGCCTGGAGGTGGCACTCGGTGCTCTGGGCTGGTGACAAGGTGGGGATCAGTCCCAGCTTGGACTCGATGATCTTGGAGGTCTTTTCCAACCTGAAGGATTCCGGGATTCTGTAATACAGGAGAGGAGAATCCAGCCCAGATGTGCCTCAGGAGTGCAGCAGTGGGTGGTTTCCAGCCTGCCCTCCTGGGCACACACTTCACACCCGGCCATTGCCTGTGTGTCCTCCAGCTGATTGTCAGCAGCTGGAAAGTCCTTTTGCCTTTCACATCCCAGGGAGCAGGGCTGGCTCAGCTGTGCTCAGGGCTGCCGTGTCACTGGGGAGCTGCTTCATGAACCATTCACAGGCATGTATGGCCTCGAGCAGTCTTTGCATTTACGGTGGAACCCCAGCCAAGCTCTGCCTTGAACTGCAGAGCAGGGTGGGAGCCACGTCCTCAGCATGGTCCCCTCGGGGCAGAAGCAGATGCCCGGCTCAGAGGCTCCCTGCTTTAGTTAACTTTCCTCTGGAGCGGTTGTGGATGGCAAGACGGGTCTGCATAATACTGGTATTGTATATAATGCTCTTACACTCAGGTAACAGGTTTAATTTTCCCTCAAAATATGTTCCTGGAGTGGTTACTTCTTCTTTTCCACCAATTTTGAGCAGCCAAAGCTCTTCTGCTTTTATCACCTAAAAATTAGCTTCGGTTTTAGCACCTGCGCGTGGTGCCTTGTAAAGCTCAGCTTGTGTAAAATGGTGATAAATTGAGGCAATGAACCAAAACAGTTCAGTTTGGGCAGAGCCACAGGGGAGGGCAGAGGTGCAGACACTCTGTGAGGCAGCTGTGTCTGCTGCCTTGGCACAGAAACAGGGAATGGCTTGGGTTGAAAGGGACCTTAAAAATCACCCA
Organism: Machaerirhynchus nigripectus; assembly: GCA_013397975.1. Lineage (NCBI taxonomy): Eukaryota > Metazoa > Chordata > Aves > Passeriformes > Dicruridae > Machaerirhynchus > Machaerirhynchus nigripectus. The sequence continues at coordinate 1,158,640 of VZRQ01000298.1, read as the reverse complement.
GTGCCGTGGGCAGGAGCCCCTCCCACTATCCCAGGTTGCTCCAAGCCAAGCCCTGTCCAACCTGGCCTTGGACACTTCCAGGGAGCCAGGGGCAGTCACAGCTGGTCCCCGTGCCTGTGCCTTGCTGGGTTCCATCCCAGCATCACAACGAGCTGCTCTGGTTTCCCAATGTCCTTCAAGGATCAGCGGGTGAATAAATCCCGTCCCGAAGTCCCTGACACACCCTGAGCCCACAGCTCAGCCCTGCTGCGGGGTGAGCCGGCGTGTGGCCACTGCAGTCCCACCCCGCCGATGGAAACGGGAATGTCAGCTCCTTCTCCAGAGCACTTGGCTCGGCGGAGCCCCAGTGCCCCTCCCAGCTAATCCTGACAAGCAGCGTGTCAGGGACAGCCAGGCTCCCCCGGGCCGCAGCTGAGCGCCGGGAACGCACCAGAGCTGCTCACAAGGGGCTGTTCCCCCTTCTCTGCACTCAAACAAGTGGGTGGCACCAAACACCTTGTCCTCGGGCTGTGTCCCCTGCCTCGTCATCCCTGGTCCTCGGGCAGTGTCACAGAATGGAATCACAGAATCATCAGAGGGCTTGGAAAAGCTCTCTGAGACCACTGAGTCCAAGCCCAGCACTGCCACCACTACCCCCTGTCCCCAAGTGCCACATCTACACATCTGTTAAATCCCTCCAGGGGTGGGTACTCCCCCACTGCCCCAGCCAGCCTGTGGAACACAAGAGGGTTAATTCTGCTATACTTGGTGTCTCTAAAGTCACCCTGAGGCCCATTCATGTGTCCTCTGCCCATCTGCCCCAGCCTGAAGCACATTTCAGTTCCACCCTATCGATGTTGACTTTCACATAATTTATTTCCAAAACTCCTGAGCTGCTGTTCCTGATGTGACTGGAGGATTTCTGCCGACTCCTTCAAATGAAAAGCAATTCAATTCCACCCAGCGCTCCAGTCTAAGGCAATGAGAGAGTGTGAGAGGGAAAACAGGAAGCAAAGTGAGGCTTCAGAGTCGGTTTATTTGCTGGCAGCCCAAGTAGCAGCTTAGGCTGATGGAGTGTAGTGGGTCGGGAAGTGCAGGGGACCCTTGCTGGGCTGATGGAATTAACCCGAGGGATTTGCACCAGCAGAGGCAGTGAATCCCATTTACTGCAATAAATAAAGCTGCAAATGGGTGAGACTGGTTTGAAACGGGGGGTGGGATGGATTCTTCTGGCTGAGAGGGGCCTTGGCTGGGTGATGAACCAGCACATGATGGGGCTTGCTCACTGTTGTGGAGGGAGGGGGTGAGGCAGAGAAAATCATGTGGGTTTTTTCTTACTATTCACTAGACACTATCTCTTTTCCACTTCAAATACTTACCACCTTGTAATTTGATGGACTCTATGTTCAGATTCTTGACACCCTCCCCCAGTGCTGGTGACACTCCAAGGGTGCCAAACCAGGCCCTGACTCAGGGGTGAGGGTGCTGGAGGGTGAGCTGGGCTCCTCGAGGCAAGGAGGTGATGAGGGAGATGTGTTACTCCTTAGACTCAGTGTCCCTAAATGCTTCTGGGAAAATGCTTCCCTGGAGCTTTCTGCAGCTTGGCACCTGCAGCTCTCCTCAGGGCTGCGAGGGGAGCCACAGGGTAATGAGCCATTAGCTGTAACTATCATCGCTCAGGCACTGTAGATCCTTGTTTCCCTTGATTCCATGATTCCCGTGTCCCGTCCCTCGTGCAGGTGATGCTGGCAGAGAGGAAGGGCACGGACGAGCTCTACGCCGTGAAGATCCTGAAGAAGGACGTCGTCATCCAGGACGACGACGTGGAGTGCACAATGGTGGAAAAACGCGTCCTGGCTCTCTCCGGGAAGCCTCCGTTCCTCACCCAGCTGCACTCCTGCTTCCAGACCATGGTAAGAGCTGGTGCCACAGCTTGTCCCCACCAAGGGCCGTGGTGGACTGGGGACTCTGAGCACTGTGAGCCCAACACTTTGCAAAATGGAGTGGAATAGTGTCCAAGGCCAGGTTGGATGGGGCTTGGAGCAACCTGGGAGAGTGGAAGGTGTCCCTGCCCATGGCAGGGGGTGGAACTGGATGAGCTTTAAGGTTCCTTCCAACCCAAACCATTCCAGGATTTTATGTTCTCTGTGCATCACTGCATTTGCCAAAGCAATTGTGTATTGTCTGCCTTGGCAGCCTCACATCTGGTCCAGTTCACTGGCAAAAGTGCCCTGGGGACCAAAATGTGGGGGTGTGACATGAAAGTGAAATGTACAATAGCTGCACCTTGAGATGTGTTCGTCAGGGAGCTGCTGGTGACATTAGAGGTGATTTCCCAGCCCCTCAGTGCCCCCAGCCCGCACTGTCCCTTATGGTTCAATAGCAAAGTGCTGCACTTTTTCTCAGGACTCGTTACTCTGATCAAAGCCCTGAGCAAAGGGAGAAACCTCATCCAAACTGCAGGAAATCCAGTTTTCCATGGGTGTGTGATTGGGTTTGTATGAGTCAGGAGTGGAGAGGGGGACAGGGGCCTTTAATACAATCCCTGCCCGGCCCTCAAGCGGCCTGTGAATGAGAATGTCCAGGTACACGTCAGTGGGAGCCAGCAGAGGGAATCAGCAGAGTCGTTTAGAACGATGACAATGCTTTCCAGGAGGATTACATTTTAATATTACCCCAGAAATTTCATTTACCAAACACATTGAGTGTATTTAAAGCCTGTGGCCCGGCTTTGCAGCACAGCAATCAGGATGTGGCAGGAGCAGCTATTTCACACAGCATCTCCCTGGCATCTGAAGTGAGTCAGCGCGGGATTACTCCTGGCAGACCTATAGTAGCTTAATAGTAATCGTATTTGTAATGTAATCAAAATGTATAGCAGGGTGTATTATCAAACGCTGGCACAAAGCACTTTGATTTCTGGGAGCACAGTCCAGAGCACAATGCTCCACCAGGGCTGTTGGCTCAGCGGCTTCGGGAGAGAGAAAAGCCCTAAATCTGTGTTTTAAAGAAAAAGGGAAGATGAGCAAGGAGAGAGCTCCTGCCTGGGGCTGGAGAGCGAGAGGTGCCTGTGCTGGGGTATCTGGGGTGCTGGGAAAGGTTCCGGGTCAGAACCTGGGCTCTGGGAGGGGGGGTGAGCTGGGGGTCCCTCGGTGTCCCGAGGTGATCTGTGCCTTTGCTGTGACCTCTGTGTCACAGCAGTGAAGGGCACAGCAGCCACAGCCACACTGAGATGATAAATCACAGAATCGTGGAATGGTTTGGGTGGGAAGGGACTTTGAAGATCATCCATGGGCAGGGAGGAACACCTCCCACTATCCCAGGTTGCTCCAAGCCCCGTCCACCCTGGCCTTGGACACTTCCAGGGATCCAGGGGCAGCCACAGCTTCTCTGGGCACCCTGTGCCAGGGCCTGCCCACCCTCACAGGGAACAATTCCTTCCCAATATCTAATAAGGGGTGGATGGGGAGTGTGGTTGTTGTCCTGGCTCTGCGTCCTTCTCCCAGCGTGCAGTCAGGCAGGGGACTGAGCAGTTAATTAGAAGGGCACTGAAAGGAGCCCGGGGAGTTGCATCTTGGCTGCCCTGGGAAGGGGGAGTGTCACCAGCTCCATGCCAGGCTCTGCGGTGGATTTACATCTCCGTACTGTGCTGCTGCTCAGCGAGTGTGGATGCTCCAGACTTGGACAGACGCCGTCCTTTCTGCCACCGACAGGAGCCAGGACAGCGTTCCGTGCCCATCCCTCCCTCCCAGGCTGTGGGCTGCCCAGCCATCTGCCTGCTTTAGTCATGGCATTTCTTCCCCTGAAGCACCAGCGTTCCCTTCCCCACCCAAATGAGGAAAGCTCAGCTCCCGCTTTTAGACCTCAGCTGGCTGTTTCAAGAGCCCATCTTTTTAATATTCTTCCTCCTTGAAGCAGATCGATATATTTAGGAGGCAGCTGCAGCCGAGCCCGGCGCTGCTCTGCTCTCCCGTGGCTGTCACGGGCTGGCTGCCGCGGCGGTGGCTGCTCAAGGTGACATTGCCGCACGTGCCTCCCCCGGGGCTGGCCGGACGCCTGCCGGGGCTGTCCTTTGCGCAGGGGGTGCTCCCGAATCCCCAGGCAGCTGAAAAGCCGAACTGCCCGTTGTACCCCGTCGGTGCCGCGTGTTTCACACAGCCCCGCTGCCCCCGTGCCGCTGCATTTGATTGCTCCGGGGCCGCCCCACAGCCGGCTGGGCTGTGCTGGGGGCAGGAGCTGCTGACCCCGGTTCCTCTGGCTGGGCACTGCCAGGCTGGGAAGTGACCTGTGGGTGCTGAGCCCCAGTTCCTCCCGGTTACAGCAATGTTCCAGCTGCATCTCTTGTGGGCTCCCTGTCCTTCCTGTCTGAAAAGCAGGGCAAGGCTTATTTAAGGAGGAAATGAGCAATGGGAAATTTTTTTTTATTATGTAATGCTGCCAACCTGCAGCTCCTGCAGTGCTCCAGCCTCTGGCCTTCCTTCCTTCCTTCCTTCTGCGATGGGGCAGCCTGGGGTTGTCACTGGGCTCCCATGCATGCAGGGCCCATGTCACTGCAGGCCCTTCTCCCCAGTTCCTCTCCAGCTCTCCTGGAGCCCCTTTAGGCACGCGAAGGGGCTCTAAACTCTCTGTGGAGCCTTCTCTTCTCCTGGGTAACACCCCCAGCTCTCCCAGCCTGGCTCCAGAGCAGAGGGGCTCCAGCCTACGGAGCATCTCTGGGGTCCTCTGGACTCCCTTAGCCCCATGTGAACATGACCAGAGTGACCCTTCAGACCAGGCTGGAAGGAGTGAGGGGGTGCAGCCCCCTCCTGCCTCCCCAGCTTGACCAGCGGTCTCCTGCAGACCTGTGCACCCCCAGCACTGCCATCCTGGGAGAGGGCTGGGAATGACACACGTCCCTCCTGGTGCTTGGCCGAGTCCTGGTGGTCATGGATGGAGCTTGGTCCCCGTGGGAACTGCTCGTGTCTCCTGTGCATGCCTTGACTGGAGCCATGGAGTGCCTGGGGAAATGCCAGCAAGGACCTGACTGAACAACACCCTGAAAATGGCTTCTGTCAAGAAGGGCAAATGAATTCCTGGGAAGTGAAAAACCTCTGGTTTAGGGATTCCTCCACTTGCCTTCTCCAGTGGATCTTTCTGCAGAGGGGCAGAGCTGCAGTCCTGAGCATTCCAAAGGAATTAGTACTTACGGGCTCTGCATGAACAGGAGCCCCTGCACCCCATGGGGAGGACAGGGATTGGAGCTGCCAGTCACCTTGGTTCCTGTTTCTGACCCCTGCAGATTCCCTGCTCTGATAATCCTGTTGTTAATTGCTTGCTTTTTTCCTTCAGGATCGCTTGTATTTTGTGATGGAATACGTGAATGGTGGGGACTTGATGTACCAGATCCAGCAGGTTGGGAGGTTCAAGGAGCCCCACGCTGTGTAAGTGCAGTGGTTTGGCACCTTTGGGGGAGGTATGGGATGTACCTGTGTCACGTGGCTGGAAACAGAGTCCAAGGCAGAGGCTTTTCTGTGCAACTCCTGGGCAGAAAGGGAGGAGAAACAACAGGAATGGGAAGGTGGAGGAGAACTCTTTGCCTGATGCTGAGGAGTCCAGTGACTACCCCTCAACCTTGGGGTACATTGTACTTGTAAACAATTGAGGTAAATAAATAAATTTAGGGAAATAAAAGCACAAGGCAAGAAGGTTTGGAGGCTTCTTGGAAGACACCAGGCCTCTCCTCTGCCTGGTCCTTTCCTGGGGGACAAGAGGGATGTTGGGGTTTGGCTCCTCTGCCAGGGTGGCCAACCCAAGTGTTAACTGATAGCTTTTGGCTTCTGTTCCGTGAGAGCTGGGCAGAGCAGGATGTGTTCCTGAAAGCCTTCAGACGCTCACATAAAACCCACAAACACTGAGCAGAGCCTGGTGAGCTGAACTGGTTTCGTGTCTCTGGCAGAGTCCTCTGACACCCAGAATATTCCCAAAAGCCAGTGGTGGCAGTACCTGCTGGCTCTGGGAGCAGGGATGACTTTCCGAGCCACACTGCCAGTGTGTCATGAGGAGCAGCCGTGGATCCAGCTCCTGCTTAATTTGTGCAACCAGAAGTGACAGCCCCCAGCAGCCCGGTTGCACCTCTGCCTTGGATCATCCTCGTGTGATCCTTCTCTGGAATTTCTCTGCTGTGGCTGCCTTGTCCTTTGGTCACATCTGCCTGACGCGTTGCCTTCACTGCCAGCCGATCGGGAAGGTTTTCCTTTATCTCCTTTAATTATCAGTCTTCCTTTTAAACCTTCTCTTTCAGATTCTACGCAGCAGAAATAGCCATTGGGCTCTTCTTCCTGCAGAGCAAAGGCATCATTTATCGGTAGGTGAGCGGGTTCCTCCTCCCTCACTTCCCCCTGAGCTCCAGCCAGAGCCGGAGCCACGGGCAGAGCACGGTGCTCTGGGGGTCCCGCTCTGCCCGCAGCCCCCAGCCCAGGGCTGTCCCTGCCTGTGCCATGGACAGGGTTTGGGAGCTGCCCACAGGTAGGATGAAGGATCCTTAAGGTTGGAAAAGACCTGTGGAATCACTGAGTCCAACCATCAACTCGTGATGTGCACACCCAAAAGGGAGCTGGGAGCCACGGGGTGCCCCTCGTTTGGAGGAGGTTCCTGCTTTACCCTGGTTCGTGGGACGGCAGCTCTGGTTCTCTCCTGCCCCTGTCCCAAGTGTCTCTCCCCACACAACACAAATGCTCCCTGGCAGCGTGGACCAGCTCCAAGCCCCGAATCTGGCTGCAGGGCACTGCTCTCTTACCATTGCCACTGGAGTCAGCGCTTGCCAGTGGCTTGTTCCGAGCTCTGCAGTGCCATTCTGTCACTTCTGCTTCAGCCACTGAGGCTTCTTTGCCATTCTCAATATGATTCTGGCACCCAGAGGTAGCTGTGTCACTGCCACATGCCGGACCAGGCTCACAGGCTGCTGGTTTAGCTCTGAAACCAGCATTCACTGCTCTTCCCTGCTTGGGAGAATTCCCAGAGCCCAGGGTGGAACAGAGCATCCTAATGAGTGTCAGATACCATTAAGTGCTCTGTAAAGGGAGATGCCAACACTGCTGCTGGAGTCGGGAGATGCTGAAGATGAAAGAAGTGGAACAAACTTGACGTGAGGGCTGTTTTTTGCCATCAGCTGCTACAGAGAGATTCTAGGTCTGTTGGTCCCCAGTGGCTCCACTTCCTTCCTTCCTCCGAATCCAAATCCCAGCTCATGTCCGTCTGCCTTTGGCCTGTCAAGGTTCTAAGCACTGACATGATAATTAGAAAATACAGCCTTAAACCCAGCAAGAATGTATAAATTCCACCAAAATACCCAGTGTTTGCTACAAAAGTGTCCTTGAGACTGGAGCATCCACCTCTGGAGTGGTGGCCCAAGGCTGGGATTCGGATCCAGGGATCTGTGGTTGGATTCACCTCTGCAGCTTGAGCAAAGGAGCAGAGCTCCTGTGGGCTGAGAACCACAAACAGGTATTCTGGGGTGAGGATCAGAGGGAAACACGGCTGGTTTGTATTTCAGGGAGCACAGCACAGGTGAGGCAGGGACTTGTGCTGAGTAGGTGCTTCTCCATCGTGAGAGCTCTAAGTGCCCTTTGATTTTCATAGGAGCAAAGAAAAAAAATCAATTAAATCCATCTCCTGCCAGATGAGTGTTTTCCATCACACACTTCAAAGCTCTGTGCCCAGCACAGCATTCCTGTGGGTTAGAAGTAAAATAAACACTCCATCCTGACAGATCTCTGACTTATTTTTACTCATTTCCCCAAACATTATGCTACAAAGGGTCCGGGTGTGAGACTCAGGCGGAGCTCAGCCACAGCAGAGCTCTGGGAGACTCATTTCGTGGGTTGTGTCACGGCTTTGCTCTCGCCCTGCAGAGACCTGAAGCTGGACAATGTGATGCTGGACAGCGAGGGGCACATAAAGATCGCCGACTTTGGCATGTGCAAGGAGAACATCTGGGACGGAGTGACCACCAAGACCTTCTGTGGCACTCCGGACTACATCGCGCCCGAGGTACGGACGGGAAAGGCGGCCCATGGTCCGTGTGCAGCCTCCCTGCTGCTCCTTCCTGGGCTGACCTTGCTTTGGGCAGCTTTCCAGCTGAAACAGGGACGTTCAGGAATTCACCATCAGCCTGCGAAGCTCATGCCCTCGGCACTGTCCATCTCCTCATCCCCTTAAGGGAACAGGGATGCTGCATCTGCCTCTTTCTTGTGCTGTGTCCTGCTTCCCCCTCAGTAAGCAGCACATCCTCGTGCTGCTCTCTCCAGCTGCAGCGTGGTTTCCCTCTCTGGGGGCTTTTCCCATGTCCATCCTGCTGGTAGCTCTGTGCCTGTTTTGTCCTTGGCATGCTCAGACCCACCACAGGATGCTCCTCTCATGTTCCCTTGCTCCTGGAAATGACAAACCCAGGAGCTCAGCTCTGCCCCTCACTGTGTGTGATAGAAGTTTCCAGCACATGACCAGTGAGAAACGGGGAATTATCAGTGGATAATATTTTCATATGGAGTGGAAATCCTTAGATCTGTCCAGCTCACTGTTTGCAGTGAGGGACTGTGTGTCTGATGGGGAGAGGCTCCCCATCCATGGCTCTAGATCCCCACAAAGTAACTTTGCATTTGGTTATTACCAATGTGATAGAGTCACACCTGACACTTCCATGATGTGCTGTATGGGCACAGTTTAATGCTAGACTTGTGAAATTCAGAGGAGTAATTATTCTCAAATGTCTGTTCCCTTCACATAAAAATATCCCTCTAAAATCTTGTCACTCTGCTGAATTTGCAATGATGAAGTTAATATTTATTCATTTAAATATTTTAGGGAGATGCTCTTTCCTAGAACATCAACGTGCTAAACTACATTGTGTTTGCTGCAGCCAGTGAGGTTTCCCATTATTGGATCAAACGTGTTCCATCCCTCATCCCACCAGGATTAATACTGGTGGTGTTGGTGCAGAGCTTGTCACTGGGGGTGATTAATGGTCCTTCAAAGCAGGACAAATGACCAGTTCCCCATGTGTTTGCCTGAGCGTTTTCACTTTAACTCTTATTTTCTTCTCCTTGCATCAATTCGTCTTTTTCCAAAAGAAAAACAGCAAATGGGAAATTGGGATGCGAATCACTTTGGCACCCAGGAAAGGCATTAAAGCCTGTTGCCCATGGGTCTCAGAGGAGCAATCCCACGATATTTGGGAATAGCAATCAGGTTGTGTGGTTGTGGTGCCGTGGCCACGCTCCAACCCGGGCCCTTCTGCTGCTCTGTGCCTCCTCCTTCAGGGAGCTGCAATGTGCTCAGGCCAACGTAGCTTCGGGGTAGAACTGTCCTGTGATTTGCTTGACCCATTTTTGGGCCTTCTTCTATTCCGAGCAGAGCTCTGCATGCCCAGGTGACAGGTACAGCCTGCAAACGGCCCCGTGTGTGATTCCCTCTGAACAAAGCTGCTCATCACCTGCTGGGGTGTGACCTTGCCTGACAGGCACTGGGGGACTGCACAGGACAGGGGATTTCTTTTAAGTGCTCTTTCCTTTTAGAGGCCTTTATGGTGTGAACAGTTCACACCCAAATTTCCCAGAGCGCTGGTAAAGAGCAAGTGGGAGGGACTCTGAGTGCGCTCGGCCGAGGGATTTCGGTGCTGAAATGTGTCCCAGGGAATAACCCCGCTCAGAATCACTTTGCCCTGTGCCACCGGGTCAGAGCCAGGAGTGTAACGCTGCTGTTGCTGTTGTTTGCAGATAATTGCTTACCAGCCCTACGGGAAGTCCGTGGATTGGTGGGCGTTTGGAGTCCTGCTCTATGAGATGTTGGCTGGCCAGGTAATTGAGTTTTAATTGATTCCTCTGGGCTGGGTCGCATTCCATTGTGAGCACAGGCTGCCGTGGGATTTGCCGTGCTTGGCATGTGGATGGAGCATCTCCTTGGAGCTGGGGGTGACGCTGGGGGTGCAGCCCCAGGGACTGCAGTGACAAGATTCATGTCACTGTGTGGCACCCCTGGGGCTGGCTCCATGGACAAGGACCACAGCAGCACATGGGAGTCTCGAGATCCAGGAATGCCTCTGAAGCTGTGTCTGCTTTGCTCTAGGCCCCCTTTGAGGGAGAAGATGAAGACGAGCTCTTCCAGTCCATCATGGAGCACAACGTCGCCTACCCCAAGTCCATGTCCAAGGAGGCAGTGGCGATCTGCAAAGGGGTAAGGGCTGGGCTGGGTCCTCTGCTGGGTTGGGGGAGCGTGGGCAGTGAGTTTGTGCACCCCTGGGGGCTCCCAGCTCACCCTGCTGCTCCCCGGCACGAGCAGGGTCTGGCACTGTTGGGTCCTGGTGCTTGTGCCCTCCAGTCCTGAAACCACAGCTTGTGCTACCTTGTGTGCATGTACTAGGCCCTGCAGGGTAAGCATAACACCTGCATCCTCTCTGTGTCTTACACTGAGCAGAAATACAGCTGGGACCTGGGCCTGGCATAGAGGCCAGGGGAGGGTCAGGAGAGAACTGGGGTGTTGGCTGGGAGGTGGGAAGGGAGGCCTCCTGCCCAGACACCCTGTGCCCCACCAGGTAAGAACAAGGCAGCTCTGTGAACCTTTGCCTGAAAGGAAAGATGATGCTCGGGGAAAATGGATGTGATCCCCCAATAGTTTTCCTAAGATCAGATACAAAACCTTCCTCCTTCCACTTAGCTGTGATAAGTTGCCCTTCAGGACAACCTGAAGCTGAGAGCTGGTGGTGTCTACATGAGGTCAGGGCAGCATTTTCATTAACCTGTCTCTTAATTTGCAGTGAAGCTCTGCCTTGCCTAGCATCCCAAGCTCTCCGTGGACTGGGCCTAGGCCTGACTTAATTGCAGCCTGAGTTAATTTGATGTGATGGATAAAGGCTGGTGAGGTCCTGATGTTGTTCTGTGTGCTTGGGACTGAGCCTCATCTCACCCCCAGTGCCACAGACTGCTATAAATATGTGTTTGTGTAGGAATTTAAGAAATGTTTGCTTATAATAGTTAATATTGAAAATATCTGAATGTTCTCTATCTCAAAATAGTGTTTCTATCTACAAATGACACATCCTGCGCTTAACGCTCCCACTGCGGCATTTCAGAGCCTCTTCCTGGCGTTGCCAGGATTCTGAGCTGGTGTTAAAGAGGAATACTCACTTGTCCCATGGGGAAAAGCTGCTGCAGGTGTTCCCACCTGGAATGGGGCACAGGGAGGGGGTGCTGCCCTGCCACAGTCAGCAGAAATCAAGTCCATAATTCAGAAACCACACGGGTGGTTGGAGAGGGATGCCCACAGAGGCTGTCACCATCTCCCCTCCTCTTGCTGGTGTTGTTTGGGATGTGTTCCTGGTCAGGCAGGGGGATGGGGGACACTCAGTGCTGCTGAGCATCCCCCGGTCCCGGGGCAGCAGAGGCTGGAGCAGGGCCCAGGCTCAGGGTTGGCTTTGTTTGCTGCTGCATCAGGCACAACGTGGGTGCTGTAAATCAACGAGCAGGGACTGCGGCTGCAGCGTCTGCTGGGCGTAGCTGCCATGGCTTTTCTCTCTCTGGAGATGGGGAGGCTGCATGGGAGAGTATTTGGCCATGCACTGTGGGTTGGTTCTCCATAAATTTCTGTGGCTTTTTGTAGCAAAGTGGTGGTTCCCTCTCTGTGTTACTGTTGTTTCAAAACCTCATGACATTTTTTGCCACCACCAAACTGCTACACCAGAAAGTTTAATTGAAACTCTGTGTGGGATTTAAGAGCTTTTTAGTAAGCTGGGAACTAAGTGTTTACATTTCCCCCTGGAATACAGTGACATGCGTCTTGATGAGCTGCACCAAGCTGTTTGTGTTGGGGTGTGGCAGGGCTGCCGGCAGGGCACAAACCCAGCGTTGTAACAGTGCAGGGAGCTGGAGAAACCTCTGCCCTTACCTGTGGGGGGTTTGGGATTTCACCACCATGTTCCCCAAACCCATGTTGTTGTTCCCCCACGGTTTCACTCCAATGTGCCAGTGCCAGTCACCCCTTCCTGCTGCACTGCTGGGAGATGGAACGTGTTTGCTCCTGAAAGCCTGGGACCGAGCAGAGCCCAGAGACAGGTGTTAATCAGGGATCCTTGGCTCCAGGAAGCAAACTGGAGCGTTCCCCGGGCTCCGGGACTCGCCAGTCAGCAGCCATTAATGGATCAAACAGAGCATTCCCCTGCTCTGCTGTCAGCTTGGATCTGTTTGTGCAGGCTGATCTCAGAGCTGCTGTGTCCATGTGCAGGTAGCCCAGGGTGGCTCTCCTGAGCCCCAGGTTGGTTGCCAGGAGCCAGGGCTGGGCTCCTGTCCCAGCCTTTCCCACCCCACATGGAGGGGTTTTTGCCTGAGCAGAGCAGCCCTTTCCAGGGGAACAGACTGTCTGTGGCTATCAGCTCCCTCGTTAATCTCTGCCTGAGAGCAAAGGCATGAACTGCCATGTTTTCTGTGTTATTTTGGGACTACTTACAGGGGGTTTGGGTGGCATTTCCCCTGGTGCTGCTGCCTGAGGAAAGCGCAGCAGAGCTGCTGTCCGTGCTGCTGCCACGCGTGTTCGAGAGGCCGAGACACATCTCCTCTGCCACCTTCCCAGGCTTCTGGGATTTGTTGTTGGGTTTTTATTTTATAAAGGGCTGTGTGCTGCAGTGCCAAGGGAAACTCAATTATTAACGAAAAGCAAGTTGGAAAAATATTCTTGCTTTTGTTTTTGCTGGCCCCTGGCCCCTGGCCCCTGGCCCCTCCCTCTCTGGCCCTCCAGCTTGGCTCCCTGCTTGAGGACGGGCTCTGCAAGGCTGATGCTGATGCCAGTCACATCCTCGCCCTGAGCAGAGGCTGGAAAATCCCTGGCCCAGCCTGCAGAGCCTGCCAGGCCCTCGCTGTTTGTAGATGGGCTTTCCAGGGGGGTGCTGCCTCACAGAAGCTGCTCTCCATCACTCTTCCAGCTGCAGATGCCATCACAGCTGGAGGCCAGGGACGTAGAGCTGTTTGCTCACAGAGCAGTTGGTGGCTCTGCTCTCACCTTGTATTTATTGGAGTTTTTTTGTCTTTTTAGGGTTTTAGGTTTGGGGTTTTTTTTTTCCCCAGGGTTTTTCTTGCTTTCAGTGCCCTATTGCAGCAGTTAAAAATCATCTGTCCTGAGCAAGTTTGTCTTGTGCCATCAGGGGTGGCAGGGCTGACCTGTATCCAAGCACGTGGGTGGGAGGTGTCTCAGCTCCCCAGCTGGAGCATTGGCACCTCCTGTCCCTCCCAGGGGTCTTGCAGACCCCCAGCCATGGGACACAGAGCCAGGCTTGAATCCTTGATCAGGATGAATTGCCCTGCTTTTAATAAAGCAGTGCTTTTGTTGCAGGTATAAAGCTCATATTCTCCATCCTTATCAATGTCTTGTGAATCTCTGGAATCTCCATCTGATCTCTGAACACGGCTCAAACCCTGCCCCAGGATACTAATGTTGTATAGCTGCCCATAATTCCTGGGGCCCCTTTCCCTTATTGAGCCAGTGAAGAGGAGAAGCTTAGATGATAAACAAGACTAATGGACTGTTTGTTCTATTTTTTCTCCAAATTGACTCTCTCATTAGAAATCCACCTTGTGTCTGTGCTGCCACAGCTCCAGAGGAGCGGGGTTCTGCTTCCAGTGCTGATAAAAGTTTTGAGGGGCAGATTGTTCATCTTAAACAGGCAGTGGGTTTTAGAGTTAACTCTGCAGATGCTGAGAAGTTTGTGCCAAGCAAAGGGGCTGCTGGGCAGCTCCTCTGCTGCAGCCAGGTGCTGAGGGAGCTCTGCCAGCACCCCGAGGTTGTTCCTTGGCAAACCAGTTTCATTCCCAGAGGGAAAGGGGATGTGCCCATCCCGCCAGTGCTCGTGTACCTGCCATCTGCATAGCCTGCTCTCATAAGCCATTGTCAACATTCCCTGTCCCTGGAGTCACTCCAGCTTCTTTCTCAGTGTCCTCTCCTTGGAGCCCCAAAGGCATTTGGAGGAGATGGGACCCTGATGTGAGATGTCCTGGGATGTCCAGCTGGGAAATGCAGCTCCCTAGGGACTTCTCAGAGGGGGCATTTTGGGGAGCAGTTGGACACCCTGTGACTGTTTTCTCTGTCCTGTCCCCAGCTGATGACCAAGCACCCCGCCAAGCGCCTGGGCTGCGGCCCGGAGGGGGAGCGGGACATCAAGGAGCACGCGTTCTTCCGCTACATCGACTGGGACAAGCTGGAGCGCAAGGAGATCCAGCCCCCGTTCAAGCCAAAGGCTGTAAGTGTGCCAGGTCCCCCCCACTGTCCCACTGCCGGGTCCCCCCCACTATCCCACTGCCAGGGAACCTCTGGGGCTCTCCCACCCTCGGGCAGACAGGTGGGTGCTGCTCGTCCTGGAGGTGCCGCTTCTCTGTCTCCTTGGAAGATCGTGTTCCCTGGGATCTGGCACGTGCCAGAGCTCTGCTGAGGCAGGAGAAGTCTGTGATGCCTGGTCCCAGCTCTGGCTTGCAGGGCTGGAAGCTCCACACATTCAGCTCCTGGACCCCTCTGTGTTGCAGCCTGTCTGTCTTGTCATCCCGGATCAGTCGGTCTGTTGGGTTTTTCCTCCCTCCTTCTCAGGTTGTCCAGGTCTCTCTTTTCTTTAATCTCAACTTTATTTCAACACCCAACTCAGCCCAGTCTGGCTGAGTGGGCAGTGGAGCTGGATGTCGCCGAGGTTCCTCTCCAGGGTGGAAGGAAGCTGGAGCCTGGCTCTGCGGGGAGAGGATCCTGGCTGCTCCTCCTCAGCCCTGCCTGGCTCTGCTGGAGAGAGGTGCTGGCAGTGCAGCCTGGGGGGAATGAGCAAATGAGGTGGAGGCGGGAGCAATTGGAAGCTGTTTGTCAAAAAGGACAGGAATGCTTGAGTGCTCCTTGTCCAGCTGTATTTGCAGTGACATCTGTTCCTGTGACACGAGTGCAGGGGTGACACCAGTGCAGGGGTGACACCAGTGCAGGGGTGCAGCCTGAACTCCAGTGTGGGTCTCCCTGCCCACGGTGCTGGGGCTGCTCTGTGCCCCCAAACTCTGCATGACCCCCTGTGGCCCTGTGCTCTCCCTGCCCCTACACAGACTCGGGGACAAGGATATCTCTTCCTGGATTTCTCTATTTCTCTTTGTCACCGGTGGGACTGGCAGGGTCACAGCCATGTCCGAGTCTCTCCAGGGTGCTCCAAGTCCTTAAGGCTTGGGATTGTTCATGTGCTTCCCCCCCGGGTGCCTGCTGGCTGCAGTGCCCTAGTTGGGCACTGGTGTTTCACAGAGAACTGAATCCCCACTTAATCTGATCTCATGGCTGATATTTGTGATCAGGGTGGGGACATGCCACGGTGGGGACATCCATGGTGATGGATGCCTTAATCCATCCCCCTGGATCACCGCTCAGAGTCCAGGAATGCTCCATGTATTTACCTGCGGCCTCTCCATCCCATTGCCCGTAACAACCTTCTGCACATCTGCTTTTCCTCTGCTTTGCAGTTACCCTGTTCATTTGAAGGGCCTCCTTTGTGCTTGGAAAAACTCTGCTTTCAGGGAGAACCTGGAGTGGGAGTCCCTTTGGTGGAGGGTGCTCGGTGCCTTTAGCTCTGCTCTCTCTCAGTGCCTCTCTGCTCCAGCAGGTTTTTCCCTCCCACAGCTCCTTTCCTGGCTGATCAAACGGGAACGAAACACCCCTGTGGTGGCTGGGCAGGAGCCTCCACAGCCCCGTCTGCTCCGGCACGGCTGGGGCAGGGACGCTGGCCTGGAGAGCTGCCCCTTGCCCCAGGGCTGCTGGCCCGGCCCTGCCTGTGTTTGGGGCTGCTTGTTTTCATTTCAGGCAGATGCTTTTTTTACCAAGGTCACTGCTGGCAGCGGTGCCTTTGCAGGGGCTCCGTGGGGTGCGCTCTTTGGAGCTGCTCGCGGCCCTGCGCCGCACAGTCCGGACTGTGTCCAAGCCACAGAGGGGCAACGTCCTGTTTGCTCTCCCTCCTGCCTCGGGAATGGGGAGACACAGGCGCTGGGATGGCCAGCACAGGAGTCTGGATCGCTGCCTGCTTGCCTTTCCCTGGGAGGGAAGGGAATCTTCAAGGCATTGGACCATGTAGGAACGGCATTACTGGGCAAGCTGTAGCTTTGTATCAGAGTACAAGGGTGTGAAAGTGTGTGGGGCTGTTTGTGCACCCCGTGATTTGTTGTCTGGGGTGGGATCCGACCTTTGTGCCAGGGATGCTGAGGCACAAGGGGGGATCCACGAGCTCCAGCTGTGGAGGGATCCTGGTCCATACCCGAACTCACTGAAGGGGTACCAGGGCTTCACGGGGTTATTCTGCAGACGTCCCTGTCTCCTGAATCCATAGCTTCTGCCATTTCCCACTTCTGTGCCCATTTTCCAATGAGCTGCTGCAGCTGTGTCCCCTCCACCCATCTCTGTCTTCCTGAGACGGTCCCCAGTGTCACTGGCTGCCCTGGGCCGGGGCGGAGCATTGATGTTTGGTGCTTTACGATGAAAAACAACTGAATTCCATCAAAAGTACTTTCTTACTCCTCTGCTGCTTTGAAATGTGCAAATTTTGTCCTGCTTTAAATGTCTTCTTTCTTTAAAAATCCCTCTGACACCAGCCCTGGGGAGGGGGACTGTAAGCTGCCGGCTGTCGCTTCACCCAGCGGCTGGCACCGGGAAAATTCCCTGTTTGATAGGACAGGGAGATTAACAGCGGCTGATTTGGGATTTAGGGAGGATTAAGACAACTCAGGTACCTGCTGATAGCTGATATTTCTCCAGCAGTGCCTCTGTGCTGGAAAAAGCTGTTTCTTTGGTGTCAGCCGTGAGCACGGGGTGGAGCAGCAGGGATGGGAACGGGGCTTGGGCACTGCATGGAGTGTTTGGGGAGTGATGAGGGGAGATGTGGCCGAGTGTTTGTGACCTTCAGGTGGCCACACCAGGGCCAAGTGCTGCTGCACAGGGGGCTGGTGCTGGCCTGCCTCTTCACCTTGGCTTAAGTCTATTTTCTTTTCCTTTTTTTTTAATAATTAGCATCTCTAAAGGTCAGGCTGCAGGAATCGTCTGTATCCAGGGCTTCAAAATAAGGAATAACATGCAAATGAGGGCTGGGTGTCAGCCCCCACCTGTCCCCAGCCTTCCCCTTCTCCAGCCCCGGCAACACCAGCCAAGGGGAGCAGAGCCCCATCTAAACTGTCTTCAGCATCGTTTTGCTTATCAGAGGCATCATTAGTTCCTGTTTGATTTGAGCTCGTGGCTCAGCTCCTCATCCCCCTCCCCGCCTCCACAGAGGCACCTTGGCTCCGTGTCTCTGCTGTAGCACCCACAGATCTTCTGGCCCCATTTCCGCGATTTTGTAGCATCTCTGCAGTTTGGAGTGGGGGCACAGGGAGGGTGCAGGGGGTGCTGGGGAGGGCTCTCAGTGCCTGCCCAGTGCTGCTGCTGGGGAGGGAATCACATCCCTCCCAAAACCTCCCTCATTTCCCACCAGCAGCGAATGGAGGCTTCAGCCTCCGCCTGGCCGGGCTGTTCCGTGCCCGGAGCCGAGCGTGAATTCCCAGGAGCTCCTGTGTTGCTTTGTGCTTGATTAACCTTTATCACAGAGTCAGGAACAAGACAGATCAGGGGCTGGGTTGTCTTCGGTGTTTCTGACGTGGGGCTCTGCTTGGCTGCTCCCTGCTCTGGCTGGTGCATAACAATTCCTTTCCTGGGTCTGCAGTTACCCTGGGAGTGTATTTACACTTCCCTGCTCTCCCTGTCTCTCGTTGAGATAATTATTGTTTTTGGTATCTAATTACTCCTTTACTTTACGTAAAGCCTAGTGATTTGAAAAGTCTCATTTTGAAAGCACTGAAATCACACGGCAGAGCCCAGGATTATTCACAACAGCATGGGGGGTTTAAAAAATGGCTTTTAATCTAATAATTTTTAATTGAATAAATTAATTTCCCCCTAACTGCTTGTAGTTAATTAATACTGAAATGCCACTTACTGACCTGGATGTGTAAAAACCCCAGCTGCCTGCATAGGGGGTTTTGTAGCCTTAGTTGAGCCTGTACAAGGTGAGTTCTGGTGTTTGCATAAGTAATTTCCTAATTAGATAGGATTTAAGGATTGAGGGGGCTGACATTGGACAGGTGGATGTGCTGAGGTTGAACATCTCTGGTAATCCAGTCACAATTTGCTCTGGGAGACCCAGGGTCCTATAAAGACTTTCCCTGAGATTTCCCCAGTACTACTACTACTCAGCCTCTGTTTTCAGTGTGTTAGGCAGAAACTTGGCTTTTTCCCTAGGAGAGGGATGAGTGGCAGGGTCCTACACCAAGAACCCTTGCAGTGGATGCTCCCTTTGGCAGCAGCAGGGATGAAGTGATGTGCTGGAGCATCCCAAACTGGGGGGAGAGAGGTCATCAGTCAGACACAAGTGAAAAGCACCACTGCCCCCCCGACCATCACAGGGACCCTCAGCGTGGCCCCAGGTTCGTGCTGTGACCCAAATTCCCTTAAATGCGATTGCCAGAAGAGCCCGGATCCTCCCCAGGGTGCAAGGAGCCAATTTCCCGGCCTAGAGCAGCACCAGGAAGGTCACACTTGCCCAGGAGATGCCTGCAAGGCTGGTGGGATTGTGGCTGTACCACTGGTTTGGGACAAAACCCTGGGAAATCGAGGGTGTCTTCAGTCCAGCACCTCCCCTTGGCTCCCCTTGGGAGCAAGGGTGGGTGGCAGCAGCATCCTTGGTTTCTTATGGCCCTTGATTGCATCCCAGGGATCAATGGAAAATATTTTATTGTGCCTTTTGTCTCTATTTGAAATCAAGCAGGGAAGTGATTAAATACAAGGCCATCTTTGGAGCTGACAGGTTTATTTCTGCAGCTCAGGAAGAAAAGCCATTCTGTGCTGGCTATAAATATTAGACAGGACACACTGGGATTTATGTAAGATAAATTCCTACCCTCCCCCTTTCTCCAGTTAGGATGGAGTGATGTCTGTACATTAATATCAGACTAAAATGAGGATGATTTTTCACTAGATGGCTTTAGATAAATGTAAAAATTCGTATGGCATCTGTGTCCATTAACCAGGAACTTGATCTGGGAAGCTGTAAAGAAGGTGCTCGTGCAGACGGTGACTGTTTGCTGCCTGGAGCAGCTCGGATCCTTCCTGCTCTCCATCATCACAGGGGTGGGCCAGACCTGGACCTCACCTCCTCCAGACCTCGGGGTCGGGCTGGGATGTGCCTTCTATAAACTCAAAGACAATTTTCAACTTTAAAGTATTGACTTTACCGATCCATTTTATCTCCATCCGAACTGAAAGTCCATAAATTCCACACAGCAGGGCAGGAAATACCACGGATAGATGCAACTTTTCAAATTTTCCATCCACATAGTCTTACCTCATTGCATTATGGTGAGAAATTCTTGCTTGCCAATATGCATATTAAAATATATTTGTGCTTCCTATTCTGATAACTGGCAGCCTCTCATCAGGATTAATTTTTCCATCTTTCTGAGGGGGTTGCTGGTTTGATTTTTTTATTTTTATTTTTTTTCTAAGACAGCACATTTCTTTGTAGCCAAAAGGCAGGCAGTGCTGTCAGACACTGCACGTGGGCTGCCCTGCACGTCTGCACTGAGGTCTCCTGAAGCTAACAGGGAATGACAGCGGGATGGGAAGGCCCTGGAAGGCTCTGGGTGTGTATTGGGAGCTGATGGGTCAGCAGGAGAGCGGCTGAGCTGCAGGTGAGCCCTGCCAGGGGGGTGGCGCTGCCCGGATGAGCCGGAGCACTGCAGCTTTCCCAGTGAGCCTGCTCCCAGTCTGTGTCATCCCAGTGGCCCTGACGAGCCCAGCCCGGCTCCTTGTGTCCTGCCTTTGGCTCCTGGGCTCTGTGGAACTGGCAGCTCCCATTTGGAGGATTTAATTGCTGTTTTGATGTTAATGTGATGGCTTGGGGAAGGCGTTGAGCTGTGGCTGACCTGTCAGACATCTCAAACATCCTCCTGCTCAATCCTCAGGCTGGACTTGATCCCGTGGTGTGGTGCAGCAGCTGCACTGCTGGGAGAGCAGCCTCGGCTCCTGCGGGGTCGGCGGTGGCCGGAGCCTCCCTGGGGCCGGGGCCGCACTGCCCAGGAGAGGGGCAGGGGAGCAGGGCTGGATTCAGCTCCGTGCTGAGCTCAGGGCATGGGCAGGAGACGCCTTTGGGAGTAGAAGCTTAACCAACCCAGACTACACATGTACAGATGTGGCCTTACCAACCCGAGGGTGCCGCGGTGCCCACGGGTGGGCTTGGGCTGGAGGGGCTGGAGCTGGAGTTAAATTGACTCAAACATTGCCCGTTGAGCTTTGTTTAGAGGTTTGAGGAGAGGAAGTGTCTCACTTGGTGCTGTAAGGACATACAAGAGCTGCCAAAGGAACAGGCCACCAGAGGCTGATGGATATTGATGTTGTCTTCCCTGAAACCTCTGAGCAGAGGAACGAACTGGGAAACATTGACGTTTGCATGTATTTGTCATTAATATTTTATTATATTTGGTCTGACGTTTATTAAAAATGCAAATCTGTTTACTTAACAAATGGAACTTAAATGCCCAGGAAAAATTGTGGCAGCGCTTGGAGCGTGTGTTCTCCCTGGGGCAGTGGGAGAGAGGCCTGAGGGACTGGGAGATGCTGAGCAGCTCCTGGGGGGAAACAGAGCCTGGAGAGCACTGGCTGTGTGTGACAGGACGGGGAGTTGCCAGCCCTCAGAGCAGAGTCCCCCGTGCTGGTCATGGGGACGTGACATGTGGGTGACAGGCAGGGATGGAGCTGTACGGCTGGTCCAGCTGGTCTGTAGCTGTGCACTGACCTGGCATCCACCTGATCCCAGCTACTGCTGTTGTTATTCCATTAAATCAGGGTTTGCAGCCTGGGAAGCTACAGGACCCTTGTTTTGATTGCTAAGAAAATTGAATCAGGTGTTTGGCACCACTGGGGACTGTGAGGCCGTGGACCATCATGGTCTGACTGGACTGTTGGGAAGGGACAGCCCTGGGAATCAGAATCATGGAATCACAGAGGGGTTTGGGTGGGAAGGGACCTTAAAGCCCACTCAGTCCCACCCCCTGCCCTGGGCAGGGGCACCTTCCACTATCCCAGGTTGCTCCAAGCCCCGTCCAGCCTGGCCTTGGACACTGCCAGGCATGGGTCCTCTCTTCTCCTCAAGCAGGAGGAAACCTCTGAGCAGTCCAGACATGATGAAAAGCTCCTGCTCCAGGGGAAGGGGGGATGCCCAGGTGGGCACTGCCCTGGGAGCAGGTGCCATGTGCGTGTGGGCAGGAGCGACCGTGAGTCATCGCAACCCATCTCATTCCTGCTGCAGCCGCTTCCCATGGCTCAGCCGGGGTTTGCCAGGCCCTGGCTGTGCCGTGCCATGCCATGCCATGCCATGCCATGCCGTGCCCTGGTGACTAACAAAGTGTGTTTTGCACCTTTTCCCGTCCTGCCGTGCCCGTGCCGCGGCGGGGGGGCGGTGCAGCCTCATCCCACGCTTCCTGCCCCACCCACCATCGTTCTTTTCTCCCCTCTCATAGTGCGGACGCAGTGCTGAAAACTTCGACCGGTTTTTCACTCGCCATCCACCCGTGCTAACACCTCCCGACCAGGAAGTCGTCGGGAACATTGACCAGTCAGAATTCGAAGGATTTTCCTTTGTTAACTCTGAGTTTTTTAAGCCTCAAGCCAAGAGCTAAAGTTGCTGTGCAGATCTCATCCCTGCATCTGTCATCCGGTTCCAGCTGCTGTTGTGGTGACACATTCCATCGCAAAACTTGCATCCATGGGTTTTCTTTAGTTCATTGCTAGAGTGACCATATTTCAAGTGTCTTCCTGTTATTTGGGGTGTCACTGGAGTGGGGTGATGTGCAGGAAATGCCACAAATGGGCTTTTGTGACATTTTGTTTGTAGAAAATGGGAACAGCTCAGTGGGTGACAGAGGGAAAACGGAGACACGGTGACAACTGGGAGAAATCCCTTCATCATGTGCTTTAATTCCTGCTCTTTCCTTTTTTTAGTGTTTTAATATAGTAATGAAAATTTAATATTAAACCTTCTTAGCCTTAGTGGCAAGTAAGTGTTTTTAATGAAACCGTTCCCCGGAGTCTCTCTCCTCCCAAAAGCTCTGGAGAGCCAAGATGCTGGTTCTGGCTCCTTTTTTGGCTGTGTCCTGCTGTGTGTCCAGCCCCACCACAGCTCCCCTTCCCTCCACAGATGCTTTGAGCCGGCTTGTTCCCGGTGCTGGGTCCCCAGCAGTGGGCTAAGTTATTCGGGGAGGCAGAGCTGCCGTTGGCAAAGATTTCTCCTGATTGTGCAGTTTCTAAGTAGCATTTTTTAAAGCAAAGCAAACGTCCAGTGGTAAATGGGAAATTTGGAAGAGCTGCGTTTGAATCCATGGTCACCCTAGTAAACACCACCAACATAGGTTCCATAGCAAAGCTTTTTCTGCTTTTCAAATGCCAAAGCCATTGATGGAGTTTGTTACCCGTGCTTTAAATGTGTCAAAAATGGTATTAACCCAAATGGGAGACATCTGGCTCTGACCAGTATTGTGAATTCTGATACGAAGCGTGTAAAGAAACTTGTTTCAACTGATACTTCTACCCTTAAAAATTGCCACTAGATATTTAAATGGCCCGAGTTTTGTTTCTGGCATCAAAGGAAACGTCTCAGGAAGGGTGAATTTCTCTTGAAAGGACAACAATCACGCTGCTTCCTTTTATACCCTTGCAGATGTTCGTGGGCTCTCACTGTATCAATCTGCTTGACTTGTAATGTGCCAATTTATTTTTTTCTGATACTGATTATAAAATAAAAAGTGAGAAAACATGTCCCCGAAACCTGCATGTGTTTGGCCATGATGAGTTTCTGCAGTTCAGCGAGGTGATTCCTTCCGATAGCTGGGGCTGGAAGCTGCCCCGGCTGCTGGGGGATGCTGGCTCGGTCGCAGCGGTGGAGCCGCAGCCCGTTCTTCCTCTGCGTTTGTCCCAAAAATCCAAGGTGGGATGTACTGGAAGCATCATCCAAGAGGGAGCGACTGCCCGCAGTCTCCTGCACCGGCCCACGCTGCACAGCGCCCACCCCGGACAGGGAAGGAGTTTGTCTGGATGACCCTGGGAGGAAGGACGATCCGAGGTGGAGGGCACAGCTGAGCGCTGCCGCTCGGGGATCTCTTCCAGCGCCTTGAGCAGAGCCGACTGCGGCATCGCCTCGCACTGCCGGAGACTGCAGAGCCCGGCGAGGCAGCAAGCGCCGGTGACTCATCCCTGCCCGCTCTCCCAGGAGCAGTTGTTAGAAGCGATTGGCAGTTTCTGCTAAAGAGGGATTACAGGTTCCTGTTAATCTCCCTCCTGCCTTTGGGAACCCGCTTCTGCCGAGTTCTGCGGGTCCGGACGCCGCGAGATTGTTCCGAGAGGTCCCGAACATCGGCGGGAGCTGATCGCGGCGTCCTCCACCCAGGCAGCCCTGGAGCTCTGCCACGGGGAAGGGGCTCCTTGGCAGCGGTCAGGGAGGATCCCCATCCCTGCGGGTCAGGCAGAAGTGCTCCGGGCCAGCCGTACCTGGAGCACAGTGCCACAGGCCGTGGGGCCCCGGCTGTCCGCCGTGCCGTGCCACCGCCACGCTGTGCCACCGCCACACCATCCCGCTGTGCTTCTCGTCACCTCCCAGAGTCAATTCGCCCATCGCTGGAGGCGCTTTCCGCCCTGAGTGTGCCCTGCGCTCCCCTCTCTCCACGAGAGCCACACAGCCGTTCCCTGCCTGCTCCCAGATTGTTCGTCATCTTGACAGAGGCCAAATTGCCACCAATTCAGAGAGAATTCAAGGTAAGACACCATCAACCCACACTTTGCCGTGCTCAGCTTCCAGCCAAGGCACTGAGGAGTGGGAGGCTGCTGGAGAGGGCAGTGCAGGGGAGTGGGCTGCCCTGAGCCCCCTCCCGGGCACATTGCAGCCTCTCCCAGAGCCTTCTGCTGCCAAAAACCAGCAGCAGGAGGTTTTTCCCACTCCAGGGCCCACAGGCTGAGCACTCCCGAGGGCTGGGGACCACGGTGGCAACTTACACCAGTGTCACATGTGGATGTGTCATTCCCCCTTGCAGCACCCACAGCATTCCTGCTCAGGAGAAGCTCCTGGCTTGGTAGGACAGTGCTGTCCTGGCCCACGGTGGTTTGGATGGATGTGGCCTTCAGGAACCATGTGGTCAGCTCAGATCCCTCCAGGAGCCTGTGGCCACTTCTTGCAGAGAGACCCCGAGCACAGCCATGGCCGCTCTGCCAGGGACCACGTGGCCCTCGTCCCTGGAGGGACCCTGCTGCCATCGAGGTGGGCTTGTCCTCATGTTCCGACTGCTTCACCCTTTGCCTGCAGAACTCTGCACCTGAAGTTGACCCTTCACCCCGTCTGCCCTTCCCTGCTCCTGCTCTGTGCCCCCAACTCCACATCGTCTTCCTTCTCTGTGCTGGAGAGAGGAGCCCCGGCGGGACTCTGGCGCTCAGGGACAGGCTGGGAGCTGCAGACACCGGTGCCCTCTGAAGCATCACCGTGTGCTCAAGGCCTGACAGTGCAGCCACGTCCTGGCTCTTCTCCTGCCTTGTCTCTCTCAGCTCCTTGAGTTCCATCCAGACTTGTCTTCCTTCCCACCTCGTCTCTACTCCATCATCCTTGGCTTTTTCTGATCTTCCTCCCCAAGGCTAAAGCCGTCCTGGTGGGATGTCTCCTGTGGCAAGTGGAGTCTCCAAGCATCCCTGGAGGTCCTGATCCATTGCTGGCTCATCTCCCAAGGTTCAATCCAGCTGCAGGTGTGGTGTGGTGGTCCTAGCCTGTCCAGGCTCTGTGTCCTGGCCATGCTCCTGCTTGAGGCATGAAGGTGCCCCAGTGTTCCATTGGGCCAAGAGGGGCTGCAGGGAGGACACAGCATCTCTCCTGCCAGGTCCTTCACCAGGACAGAGCAGTGGGAGGTCAGCCATGGGGGGTGAGGAGGGGTGCAGTACCTGCAGGACCCCCACAGTTACTTTCCTCAGTTTGGGCTGGCAGATTAATGCAGGTTTGGAAATCCTGGTGCAGCAGAGCACAGTGAGCCCCTGACGTGGCGGGGCCACACTTCAAAGGCAAAGTCTGGGAAAAATGAAAAACAAATAGAGGTTTCTGCAAGGCACTAAATTTGTGACAGGGTCCTACCTGTGTTACAGCGGGGGAAGGTCACCTCCAGCAAGGAGCTGGGGTCTCTCCTATGTAGGGACATGGAAGAAGGGGTGGAGAAGGTCTTTTGTCCCTGTTGGCTTTAGTAACGAAGCAGAGCAGAGCCAGTTCCCGGCTGCCAGTGACCCTCGATTGCCAGTCATTGTGGATGAAGGACCTGGGCTGCTTGTGCTGTACCTTCAGAGCTCAGTCACCCCTCCAGCCATGGCTCTGTCACCTCCCACAGCAGGACAGCCCTGAGCCAGGCGCTCTCTGATCTGCAGGGTTTAGAAGAGCAGCCCACGCGTTCCCAGCGCTGGCTCCGCAGTGCTGATAGCAGGTTCCCAGCGCTAATCCTGACACTAACGTCCTTTTTTTCCCCTTTTTTGGCTTGGGTGTAGCTGCAAAGTTGTTCGTCTTCAGAAACTGCAAGGAGAAAATGTTGCATATGTGGAATTTTCCTTCTCAGAGGTTTTGTAGTGCTGTGTGTTTTCTCTGTACAACCCTGGAGCAAATCACATCCTCTGTCAATGAACCATTGTTGGTTAACACCATATCACAGCATCATTCAAAAATCAAGCTTAAAGCATAAGGAGCTCTTAACAGCTGATTATTTTGTGCAAATTTTGACATGGTAGTGACTGTTGCTGCTGTTTCGAGGCATGTTGCTTCCTCCAGGCTCCTTCCTCCTGTGCAGCGCCGAGCTCTGGTTGCAGTGAGGGTTCTGCATGCTGAGAACTGCCCCGTGCTCTCTCCCGCAGCGAACAGGAGAGGAGGGATGCTCCCTTCCCAACCCGCCCGGCTCTCACCTGTCCCTCTACGTCCTGGTTGTGTGTTTCAGGCGCGTTAAACTGGTGTTCTCCTCTTCTTGTTGGTGGTGCGGGGTTGCTTCTGTTGTCCAGGGCTGAGTTCCTCCTCGGTGGCAGCTTGAGAAAGCGGCGTGGTGCGGAGCGCTGGGACAGCGCGGCTCTCCCAGGGGCAGCACGGCTCCCCCGGCCACGCCCTCGGGTGCTGCCACCGCCCCGGGTGCTGTCACCTCTCGCTGCCTCGCTCCTTTCCCAGTTTAACTCTGTGCTTTCCGTTTAACAGAAGGACAAACGCGACACTTCCAACTTCGACAAAGAGTTCACCCGGCAGCCGGTGGAGCTCACGCCCACGGACAAACTCTTCATCATGAACTTGGACCAGAACGAGTTTGCTGGATTCTCCTACACTAACCCCGAGTTTGTCATTAACGTGTAGTCGCGGCGCAGCCCTGTCCTCGCTGTCCCACGCCAGGTCGCCCTGTACATACGACACTAGTCTTCCGGGATTAGCAGTGCAGACACACATCCCCTCCCGCCAAACACGCCGACCGCTTCTCCTCGGAGCCTCTCCATGTCCGTGCCACTTGCTAGCTTGGTTTCCCTAGCCGGAGGTGTCCGGGGTGCCAGTTACCGGTCAGTGATACTTCTAGGAACTATAGTCGGTGGTGACTAATAGAGTTTTTAAACAGAAATATACCAAATTGCTACAGTCTCTGTAATTTTTGCAGTGGGATGCTGAGATCCCAGTGACCCAGCTACTCCCAAAGCGTTGCTGTGGAATGCTAAGCATGGTTGATCGCTTAAAGCGTTGTGCTGAAGCTTGCAATGAGTGTGAGCTTGTCTTAGAGGAGCCTTTTGTTCAAGACATGGATGTATTTGATCAGTGTGGAAAAATCTGCTTATAGACCTATATTTTCCAATGCATTGTCCATAGGGTCAGCCCAGCTCTCCGGAGCATCCCCCACCATCCTCCTTCCCCGCGCTCAGGCATTGCGACTCCAAACCACTCCCATGCCAGATCTTGTAAATCAGAGCAAACCTTTTTCTAAGTGAAAGGTGGGGGTTTTTTGTAACATCTGGAACAGTTTGCAGTTTTGATACGCTCTGTCAGCACTCGCATAAATCTTTCACAGACACTGTCGAGATGTAACAGCTCTGTAAAGGATATTAATATTCTACCAAAACAAAACACATTTATATTCTTGGTTTACAATTTACCAACTAAAAACGCCCAAGACCAAAGGGCTGCACTGAGGGCTATTTATAATGGAAACTTTTCTACTTTCCACCCTCTGCTATTCTCTTCCAGGCTCCAAACCCATGGATTTCACAGGCATCTTGATTTCCCTGATTTCCACCGAATTCCTGGGGGTTTTAGTCAGTAATCCAGGACCTTCTTCATCATTTAAAAAAAAAATCCTGAATGAGAAGAGACAATTCCAGCAGCTGTTTGTGAGGCAGAGCCGTGGCGTGCGGGAGGGCAGGGGTGGGCAGGGGCAGGCAGGAACAGGCAGGAGCAGGAAGGAGGGAGCAAGGACAGGAAGGGGAAGACAGGGGTGGACAGCTGAGCGCAGGAGCAGGCAGGAGAGGAGAGGAGCAGGCAGAAGCAGGCAGGAGGGAGCAGGTGTGGACAAGAGCAGGCAGAGATGGGCAGGAGCAGGCAGAGAAATGCAGGAGCAGGCAGAGATGGGCAGGAGCAGGCAGAGAAATGCAGGAGCAGGCAGAGATGGGCAGGAGCAGGCAGAGAAATGCAGGAGCAGGCAGAGATGGGCAGGAGCAGGCAGAGAAATGCAGGAGCAGGCAGAGATGGGCAGGAGCAGGCAGAGAAATGCAGGAGCAGGCAGAGATGGGCAGGAGCAGGCAGAGAAATGCAGGAGCAGGNGCAGGAGCAGGCAGGATCAGGCAGAGAAACATAGGAGCAGGCAGAGGAGGGCAGGAGCAGGCAGAGAAATGTAGGAGCAGGCAGAGGAAGGCAGGAGCAGGCAGAAAAAGGTAGGAGCAGGCAGGAGCAGGGAGAGGAAGGCAGGAGCAGGCAGAGAAAGGTAGGAGCAGGCAGGAGCAGGGAGAGGAAGGCAGGAGCAGGCAAGCACTGCCTGTCCGTGGCCAGCCGGTGACCCTGGCTGACTGTTGGGTTCGCAGAGGCTGAACCCCAGGTGAGCATCCCCCCAGTCCTTGTCACCCCGCTCCCGTCACAGCCCAGTCTGGCTGGTTTGCAGAACCCCCGGGTGTGTTTTCTGAACCAGCACTGGTTCTGCTGGATGCAGCCATTCCTCCAGGCCCCAGGGAAATGGGTGGGATTTTATCAGTCATGAGGAATTCTATGAGGAAATTCTGGTTTGTAGATATTTTATAAACATGAAGCTCTACCTTTGGAAATTATTTTCTTCTTTTAATGATTCCTTGAGAACTAAAGGCTGCCAGCAGCTAAGGCGCTGTCCCGGTGCTGGGGGCCTGACGAGTGTCCCCTCCCCGTCACCCAGCCATGGGCACTGTCCTGTGCCCGCCAGGGGTGAGCGCTGAGCCCGTGGCCCCGGGTCCTGCCCTGGGCTGGAGGAACCCAAACCAAACCCAGAAAAACTGCAAATTGTGCCAGATCGAGGAGGGGGTTTACAAGGGGCTCTGCACCAGGCAAGGCCCAGAGGTCGGGGGGCTGGTGGCTGGTGAGGGCTCCCCTGAGCCCGGCACATCCCGAAGACATCGCGCCATCCTCTGCAGACCACAGCTGATGTCAGAGCATGTGCGTTACTGTGACCTTCAAACCTGTTGCTGCAGAATTAGTATTACTTCAGTGGTGAATGTTTTTAATTTCCGTATCTTTGGCTCTGAAGGCGCTCCCAGGTCTGTCCAGGATGCTGCTGGAAGGTCTCCGGGGCTGAGGGGTGCCCCGGGGCTGTGGGCACAATGCAGGAGCTGCTACGAGGGGAGTCACATCTTTTCTGTTTGGGACTTCGGTGTCTGTGTTGGGGTGACACTTGTGCATGGAGCAGGCGCTGCTGGACACTGAGAAAACCATGTGGCCTTGGAGGGGACCTGCAGGGAAGCTGGGATGTGGCACCAGGCAGCTTTGGAGGCAGCTTTTGGACTGAGATCCACGCTCCAGGGCGAGCTTGGCAAATGCTGGGTCCTCTTCTCAGGGCTCGTACCTTGAGTATTCCTGACGTCGTCCTTTCTGCTGCTTGCCAAACTCTTACTCCAAGGCTTATTTCCAGATGACCTCTTTCGTCTGTGGAGGAACGTACAGTGGGATGTGCCTGGCCCTGCACAGATGCTCAGATCTGTGTGGACTCCTCCAAGGAAGGGCAGAGTGACAGGGGTTGAGTCACTGTTTACTGTCATTTGATGATTTAATCTTCACTGTTGGATGGGGAAGGCAGAGCTTCGGGACGATGGTCAGAGCTGAGAGTCTCAGGAGAGCCCTGGTCCCCAGTGCCCAGGTGCTCCACAGATGTGTGGAGAAAACCCAGGAGATCCATACCTGTGGCATACCTGGAGCTGCTGGGGATGGAAGGAGGGGGGGGTGCTCAGGTCTGGTGTCCCATCTGGACTCAGTGGGACTGGCAGTGGGGTCCCCTGTAGCAGAGGGGGACCCAGAGGCCTGGGCTGCCCCGGAGGAGGGCAGAGGAGGGGCTGAAGGGGCAGGACATGCACAGGATGGCACCTACCGCACAGGATGGCACGGCCTGACTTTGTACCGGGCTGGATTACATCCCAGTGCTACAGGTAAGTGGGTTCAGGCTCTCAGTTGGTTTCCCCTGGGACGGGATGGATCAGACAGTTCCCCCTGGAGCTGTGTTGACCCCTTGGCTGCTGGTCTGCGGCAACTCCAGAACCTGCCCTGCTCCCAGTGCGGCTCCATGGCTGGGACCTGCTGCTGCTGTGCCTTTGTCCCCTGGCTGGGGCTCTGAGCAGCCTTCTCGTGATGAGACCCATCACCAAAGGAGTTATCAAACAATTTAATCCATTTAATAAATAAATGTGAGTTTGTGCAGTGGCCAACCCGTGTAGACAGATGGAAGATGAGTGAGCACAGGGCAGTCGATGTGCTCTGATGGTTGTGAATCCCAGAGCTCTAACCCCAGGGAGGAACCAAGGGGATTCTAGCACAGGACACAAGGATCTCGCTGTTCCCAAAGGCTGGGATTGCACCTGGAGGGTGCAGCCTGCTCACACTGCCAAGTGCTGTGTCTTCTCTGCTGTGGCAGGAGCAGGTGGGGCTGCGTGACCACACGCATCTGGCTCCATGCATGGAAGTGTCACCTGAGCTGTTTATTTCTGATCACATTCAAAGTGGCAATTAAAACAAGGAGGGAAAAAAAAAGAAAAAAAAAAAGAAGAAAAAAAAAAAAAAAAGAAAATGTTTATTGTTGAACAGTTTGTGTTTGTGAACTTGATTTCACCTGCCAGTATTTGATGACTTTTCTACATCCTAGACTACCTGCTGTGTGTTGTCAAACGGTTCTCATGAAGACCTCCTTTTAGATGGGCATATACTCTTGATTCAATTTGCTGCATGTTTGAAAAAATAAAATATTTAATTTTAAAGAAACCTTGAGAGCTTGGCTTCCTTTGCCCACGAGACTCCAGGGATGAGCCGGGGGCTGGCCGTGTGGGGAGTCCTGGGGGCCGGGGTCACCCAATGAAGCCCCGCCGAGTCCTGCCACAGCAGGAAATGCTGGGAAGTGTTAGGATTTTGGTCAAAAAGCTGTGCATAACTGTGCACCTGGAGGTTATCAGTGAATGGAGCTGCCCAAAGGCGGGTCCCAGAGGGGAGGCTGCGGCTGCACTGAAAGGTACACATGGGCGGTGGGGAGGAGAGGCAGGGCGCACGTTCTTTGTGTCTTCGGTTAACTGCTCGGTAATGCGTTACTTAAAGCTGCTGCAGGGGCTCTTCCCAGGACCCCGTGAGCACTGGCTCCAGCCTCCAGAACTGGTGCCGGGCTGAGTGTGAGTGCCCGGCAGCGAGGGCAGGGGGCAGCAGGTGGGGGTCGGGACCCTCTGGGTGCCCCCCCCGCGCCCGCACGGGCTCCAGGGGCTGTGGGGGTTTCCTGGCCGAGTGCACCATCAGCCTCTGCTCGGCCCCAGGAGACTGAGCACGTCCCAGGCACGTCCCTGCCCTTCTCCGTCGAGGAACTCTGCTTTTTTAGGAAGTGCCCTTGTGACACCGGGTGAGTGCGTTGGGAAGGGCTTCTCCTCCTGTCTTTGGGGACATTAGCTAAGCTTTCAGCAGAACGTCCTCATCTCTCCCACCCAGTGTGGCTGATAGTCACCGGGAACACCTTAATTCGCCTGGGGGTGGGAAAACTGCCCGGCTCAACCAGCCCCGGCACTGCTGGGACACCCTGGCACCTCCTCCAGGCTGGGCAGCCCGGGGTGACCCCACTCCCTGAGCCCCGGCCCCTGCTGCTTCCCTCAGCCCCCAGCCATGCCAGGAAGGTCCCCCCGGCCCAGGACAGGGTCTGAGGGTGCCTGGTTGAGCCCCTCCCCAGATTCACTGATGTGCCCATTCCCAGCATGTCGGAAACACTCCTGAGCTTTGCCTCTCCTGGCTTGTGTAAGTGAAACATTTGGTTTTGTGACACTTTCCTTAATTATGGGAGCTAATGACAAAACCATTGTGACAAATGACTCAGCTTTTGATAGTGAAGTTAATTAATTCTGAAGTTAGAGCCTCCATTGGAGTATCTGGAAAAGCCCGATTAGGAAGTCTGCTTACCCAGCGTGACACGGGCAGCAGGAACCCGAGTCCCTGTGACAGCCAGGTAAAACCCTCCCCAGGGCTGTGAAGGATGATCTGCCCAGAGTGAGGGGATTAAAGGCCAGACATACCAGTGCTTGCCTCCTGATCCATCCCTCCATCCATCAAAGCATCCAGGGGAACACAGCCTCATTAATGTTGGAGTGAGTGACCAGGAGCAGCTCTGCATTGGGCACTGACCTTCAAGAGCGTCTCCCTGAAGCCATCTTTCATCTCTTTCATTTGCATTACAATCCTGTTTGCCTCATTATTCCTTATCCACTTCTTCTTCAAAGGATTTAAATCAAATCAATTAAATTGTGGCAGGCTGGAGCAGCAGTGAACCTTTCCTTGTGGCTCAGCGTGGTCCAGCTGGACCTGACTATGGAATGGGTTTAATCTTCTGCTATTTGTTCTTTTATTGCTTCTGGGCTACCACTGCCCACAGATCCCTTTGTTAATCGTCCATCCTTCCCACCCATCCCATGCAGACCTTCTCCATGTACAGGCTGGTCTTTTTATGACCTTGGGGAAGGGATTCTCTTGGCTTCCCTCACACAGCCTGGGATTGGGAAGATGGGGAGCAGCTGACATGGAACAGCTGTGGGAGCCCTGGGGCACTGCCGTAATGCTTGCTGTCCTGTGCCATCCCTTTCCATCTCCTCCACTTGTTTTGTCTGCCCAGGGAATCAAAGAATCATGGAATCATTCAGGATGGAAAAGCTCTCTAAGACCATCGTTTTCCTCCAGCACTGCCAAGGCCACCACTAACCCATGTCCCTATGTGCCACATCTACATGGCTTTTAAATCCCTCCAGGTATGGGGACTCTACTACTTGACAACCCTTTCAGTGAAGAAATTGTCCCCAATATCCAATGTAAACCTCCCCTGGTGCAAATCCAGGCCATTTCCCCTTGGCCTGTCCCTCGTTCCCTGTGAGAAGAGACTGACCCCCCCCAGCTGCACCCCTCTGTCAGGGAGTCAGAGAGAAAGTGTCAGTACAGAGGGAAAAAATGCTGGAGGAACATCACGAGTGTGGGCAAAATAACCCAGATCTGGGCACGCAGCTGCCACGAGAGTGGTCGCCTGGGCCCCGGAAGCTGCGTGGTGCTGGCCCACACACGGCCACCCCTGCTCCCTCGGCATCTCTCAGAATAAAGAGGCTTAATCAGAATGGATTTCTGTTCCTCCCCTGCTATTTTTATTGCTACTCAACTGTCGGAAATCCAGCAGGGAGAGCAGAGCTGGTAGGGAATTGCACCAGCTTGCACCAAGACAGCCAGCTCGTGCCGCGGGCCCTGCGGCTGGTGGCACGTATGGCATCGCTGTCACCCCCCGGCAGCACCTCACACAGGGACACACCAGCCTCACCACTGGAGTCCTGCTGGAGCCAGTGGATTGCAGCCAGCACTTCCAAAGTGTGTGTGGATATAAATAATCCCCTCGTAGGAGTGGGGAAGGATGAACACATGTGCCAAAGGCTCTGGAGTCCTTATCCCCTCGCAGCCCCTGGGAGCAGGAAAATGAAGTGAAGACTAGGCAGGGCTGGAGCATCTTCCTGCATCGCTAATGACCCAAACTCGCCTTGTATCAGCCTCTCTTCCTTCAAGGAAAAACCTAATCCAGCTAGGGATTATTTCTGACTACTTACTTCCTGTCACTTTGCCAATTTAAATGCAGCACAGCTTTCATCGCTGGATTTGGGAGGACAAAGCCTAACAGATCTAAGGTTAGGACAATTTTGCCTGCAAGGACAGCTTTTTTCTTGCAGGAGTTGTACAATCTCGCAAAAAAGAGCGTGGGCTGGGTTTTGTTATTTGTTTCTACTTTGCCCAGCACAGTAAGGTCCAGGTCCAGGAGCAGGAAGATGACGATGGACAAGGCAGGGAACAGGAAGAGGTGATGGAGATGGCGCTGGAGGAGCCCAGGCTGCCCTGCTCAGGGTGTCAGGCTGTGACCCTGCAGTCTGAGTTGCAGAGCAGGATACCAAGGTCATCAAATTCTCATTGGTCCCAAATCTCAGTGAGCCCCCGGGGAGGCCAGAGCTCTGAGCTCGCTCCTGGAGCTGACACTCCATTCATGGAGCGGTGAGAGGGGTGCAGGTTTGGCCGGGGTGTCCCCACCTCCAACCCCACAGGGGCCAACACGATCTGACATGGACTTTGCTTCTGTTTGAGCTCGCTTTGTTCAAAGCCTAGGAAACGGTACATGTGCACTCTGCTCACACCTACACACGCTGTGTTAAAATAACACAATTAAGGCTGCAAAATCCCCCACTCGCAACGCAATTTGCAGCCCCTCAGCTGTGGGTGGGAGATATCTTTGCTGCCTCTGCGCAGGCCGGGGGCCGGGCAGGGTGCTGGCGTCAGGCGCTGCCCCACGCGCTGGTGACAGGCGGGGGGGGACGGGCAGGGGCGGCGGGGGTGGCAGGATGAGGGGCGTCATGCCGGGGCTGAGGCAGATGTCCCACAGAAACGTGGCTTTTCCCTGCGCCGTGCTCTGAGCTACCTTCGTGGTGCCCATCGGATTGCTCAGGACCAGGGGCTTAGGAAAACCATGAAGAGCAACTTTTTACACAGGCAGAGAGTGACAGGACAAGGGGGAATGGCTTTAAATTAAAAGAGGAGAGATTTATGTTGGATATCAGGAAGAAATTCTCCCTGTGGAGGTGGGGAGGCCCTGGCACAGGGTGCCCAGAGAAGCTGTGGGTGCCCCATCCCTGGAAGTGTCCAAGGCCAGGTTGGATGGGGCTTGGAGCAACCTGGGACAGTGGGAGGTGCCCCTGCCCATGGCAGGGGATGGCACTGGATGAGCTTTAACATTCCTTCCAGCCAAAACCATTCTGGGCTTCTATGATTCTGTGACCAGCATCCTGGTGCAGCCATGCCCAGGGCCCATCTCAGTGTCCAGTGTGTGATACCAAGGTGTGACCTGTGAACCATCCTGAGCCTCTGCCAGCACCACTCCCCAAAACTGAGAAGGAATAACCCCTCCTCAAAAAATGCACAGGAAAAAATCCTGTGATGCAGGGTGGGTGGGTGCTGCTGACCCCAACACTCATGTCCCTATCCTTGCACTCCTCAGAGGGCTGTGTCCCCTCCCAGCTCACCAAGCACTGCCACTCTCCAGATGGAAATGCTGGGAAGCAGGAGCTGGTGCTGTGCGCCCAGAGAGCCTGGGCAGAGCTGCACCGCCTCCAGCCTGAGCTGGGAACCAGGCACAGGGCCCGTGGGGAAGCAGGGAATGAACCAGGGTGATCCACAGCCAGGAGCCAGCGGGAAGCTGGGGAGGGAGCGCTGCGGGGCAGCAATCAGCGTGCCCTGCCTGGGGAGCAGCACAAACGGTGATTTCATGTTGAGGAGGTACTTAATTTTCACATTCTTAATTTCTCAGTACCTTCATAATTTTCTGTTTGCCTTTTTGGAGTAAATAACTAGTATTTCCATGTGAGTGCATACAGATGAGGGCTGGGGAAGTACACGCCATCGTGTAAATCATTCGCTTTCCTGTCTCACCCGTGGCCCTTACAGGACCGTCAGTTCCAGAGGTAAGCGTATTCCAGGGCTTGTTGGAAAGGTTGCATGAGTCATGGGCTCATCCAACCGGCTGAGGGATGTTTCAGGAAGATGAGGAGACAGCGGAGAGGGAGAGGGCAGGGGGGTTAACCGCTGGGGATGGTTCAGGAGTGGCTTGTGGGTACAAGGGGGGGTCAGGCTGAACCAGCTCTTGAGCAGGGGATAAACACCGGTGTTGCCGGGGCAGGGGCAGCTCCGTGTCAGCGTGGGCAGGTGCTGTGCCCTCTCTGGGGTTCGCTGTGTGGGTGCGTGGCCCCCAGCCCTTTGCCCCAGATGCCACCCGATGCCCGGTAGCGGTGCAGCAGCTCGGGGACCGGGCGGACTGAGGTGGGGGAATCAGGGAATCGAGCGGCCCCGTGCCGGGGGGGCTGGTGCGGTTGGGTGACTGTCCCTGGGGCGCTACTGGCACTTCGAGGGGACTTCCACCCGGTCCGGGTCTCAAGACAGTCCCAGTCCAGTCCCAGAATCCCGGGGTGTGGTCCCTCGTCACGGTCTCGGTCCCCGCTCAGTCCCGGCACCCACTGGTGGGGTCCCCCCTCTCGGTCCAGGTGTTCTTGTAGGGTCCCTCTCCCGATCTGCCGGGGCAGTCCCCGATCCCAGCGTCCCGGGGTGGGGTTCCCGGGGCAGTCACGGTCACGGTCACGGTCCCCGCCCAGTCCCGGCACCCCGGGGTGGGTTTCCCATCCCAGTCCCCGTCCCCCCGGTGCCGGTGCCGGTTCCGGTCGCTGTCCCCGCCGCCGGCCGGTCGGAGCGGGCGGGGGGCGGTGTCCCGGCGGCGCAGCCCCCCGCGGGTCCCG
>VZRQ01000298.1:1091526-1114832 GCA_013397975.1 Machaerirhynchus nigripectus | reverse complement strand
GATCCTCGGAAGAAGATCCCCTGAAGCTGGTGGATGCATTTTGGGTTAGTGCTCGGTGTGGAGAGGCGGGGGGTGTTCACGTCCCTCCTGAGGGTTCCCCGGTGGGTTTGCTTTGGCTGGTGGGGTCGGCTCCGGAGGTTTTGAGTAGCTTTCCTCGGGGTGAGAAGCCGGGAGCCGCTTGCTCTACACAATCCCACGCGGGCTGTGAGGAGCCGCGGCTCGCTTGGGGAGTGCAGCAGCTCCAGATAAGGGCTCTGATTAAGAAGACACCTGCTGTGATAAAGAATGACAGTGCCGGGGTGACAACGGGTGTCTGTCCCTCGGCGTGTGTGCGCTGCCAGCTCTGCGGCTGGATGGAGGTTCCGCAGGCTGTGCCGAGGAGGAGCAGGGGCTGCATCCCGCGCCGGGACCTGTTACACAACCCCTGGGAAACACCGCCCCTGGCCCGGCTCTGGGTCAGCCCGGGGCGCCGGGGATGCTGCGGAATGTTCTGATTCCACACTGGTGTGATTTCCCAGCCTTCTACCTGCAACAGGTATTGAAGTGTCTTCAGAATGAAAAGTCCAGGCCAGGGTATGCCGCGTGCTTTGAACTGTCCTGTGTCTTTTGGTCCCTTTCAACCCAAACCATTCGGGGGTTCTATGATTCTATGATCACTTGCCCAGAGGAGAAGTGGAGGGTCTTCTTGCAATAGGCTTTTGGTCCCTTTTGAGATGTGTCAGGACCCCTGGGCTTCACTCATCCTCTGAACATTGCAGGAATCCCTCACTCACTGGTGAGTGGCTGTGCTTGAACACATCAGGGTTTTTCACAGTTACGGCAGGGAGAGGCAGGAGGAGGGATCGTGGCTGCTGAGCAGGTGATAGGGTGTGATGATTTTCTCAGATATTGCCTGTTTCTTATCTCCTAACACCACAATGTAAAGACAAATCTCGTGCTGTTGGGCAGCAGAGGGAGGCTGAGCTGTTCCTGTGTCAGATCCTTGGGAATGGTGGTGTTTAATCATGCAGTCCTGTGGAAATGCCAGGGTGGTAGGAGGGCAGTGGGCAGGTTAAGGAGCAGGTCAGCCCCTTGTGCCATCCTGTCACCCTCCCTGGGGCTCTGTGTGTTTGCTGTTTGCCAAGTGGTTTGTACTGAAGGAGGAGGATTGGCGTGCACAGGAGTCCCGGTGCAGGGAGCAAGGTGGGACCTGTGACCCTCCAGCCTTTCTGGGGGTCGCTGGACACCCATGGGGGTATTGGCATTGGTGATACACTCTGTGGGACTTGGGTAGTAGTGAGCAGTGACAAAAGGTGGTGTTTGAAGGTGGCATTTGTGTTCATACCTCTCGAACCGTCACATTTCCAGTTTCACTGGTGATTTGGTAATTGTCCCCTAATTATACTTTTAATCTCAGTTCATGCCTGGAATCACAAGGGGAGGGGAGAGCACCCCCAGAGAGATTACCAACAAGCAATGACCCTTTTGAGGTGTGCCTGATTTAACTTACTAAAATCAGCCTTGGCTTGTGCTGCTGGCACTGTCACCAAGCAGCTCGTGTCCTGCAGAACTTCCCTGGTCCCAGAGATGGCATCTCCATCCCGCTGGAGAGGATGGGCTCCCTCTTAACATGAAATAGGAACCCTTCAGGCCAGGCTGGTGCTGCTCAGCTGGGTGTTGAACACCAGCTTCTTGCAGCTGTATGTGATACCTCAGCATCCTCGATGGCATCACACAAGGTCATCACAGGAGCACTGCAAGGGGCTGCACCAGGTGCCTCCTGCTCGAGCCGGCCCGGGGCTGCTGCCTGGCTGGGAAAGGTCACTGTCACTTGGCAAAGCAGACTGTGACCTCCCGGCAGCTGTCCCTGCCTCAGCCCGGCTGTGTGTCCCTGCCAGCTGAGACAGTCATTCCTGCCGGGATGCTCGGCATCCTTGCCAAATCCTCCATTTGCCTGAGCAGACTCGCTCAGCCCCGCAGCCTTATCACGGCACAGCAGCTGTGCCACCCGGCCTCACCGGGCCGGCAGCAGGGCCCCCTCCAGATGGGCACGGGCTGATCATCCTGCCCTCCCCGGCTGCTCCGGGCTCTGCGAGCCTCTCGCAGCCCCGAGGCTCCTTCTCCCCGCGCTGGGAGAACCTCTTGTCGCTCCTCAACACAGTCCAGCCACAGATGAAAGTGTTCTCTGTACATCAGTCTTTGGCCTTGTCTCCAACGTGAGAAGCTGGGGAAGGATCAGAGTGATCGCGCCTTGCACAGGAAGCAGGAAAGCTGCAGCAGGGTGTGAGACCTCGCAGCTGGGGAGGAGCAGGAGCCGGGGCTTCTGCTTCTGTCTCCCATCAGTGGAAGCGTGGCCCTGCGAGGGCAGCGAGGCTGGGGGAGGCGGTGGGCGTGTTGTAAATAATTGTCTATAATAACATTAAATATACTCTGTATGTTGCCCCAACCTGCCCAATCCCCACTGCTGCCGCCCCCCCCCGCCCCCGCCTCTCAGCCTGCAGCAGCTCCCGGGAGCTCAGCCCGTCCCCGCAGGGCCGGTGCCGCCGGCTGAGCTCCGGTGCATCCCCACAGCCGGGGCCGTGCGGCTGCGCTGCCAGTCCCGGCTCGGCGCGGCTGAGGTGCGAGACAGACGCGCCGACGCCTCCGCCCCTGAGCCCCGTCTGCCGGCACCGCGCTCGGCGGGGCCCCGAGGGACACCGCGGTGTGGGACTGCGATGACAATGGCCCCTGTGCCCACTGCAGCGTGCAGGGCCACGGCCGTGGTGGCATCGGGGCTGTGGGAGCTGCTGCCCGTCGTGCAGCCGCACCGGTGTGTGTGTGTGACACCGTCTGTGCCGCTCACACAGGGTTTCGGTGACGGCCCTGTGCCTTAAGCAGGGGCTGGTCAGGGCACACAAGCTCAGTCACACTTTAGAATTTACTTGCAGTGTCAATTTGAACAGATCTCCCCTCCGGGATGAAGAGAAGTCTTCCATAAAATAGGAGAAGCAGAACGTCCCATCAGCACCCAGGAGTTGTTCCTCGGGCGGGGGCCCAGCCCCGCTGGTGGCGCGGGCCGGGCTGTGACAGCAGCGTCACCTCCCGCGCAGAGCCTGTTCCAGGGCTGTGAAATCCCCGGCTCTGTGCGGCTCCAGCTGAGCACCCAAAGCGAGCAGATGCTTGTGATCTGCATCTCTCCAGTGCTCCACCACCTGTCTGTAAATTTGGGATAACAGAATCATAGAACGGTGGAATGGTTTGGGTTGGAAGGGACCATCCAGTGCCACCCCCTGCTATGGGCAGGGACACCTTCCACTATCCCAGGTTGCTCCAAGTCCTGTCCAACCTGGCCTTGGACACTTCCAGGGATGGGGCAGCCACAGCCTCTCTGGACACCCTGTGCCAGGGCCTCCCCACTGTCACAGGGAAGAATTTCTTCCATGTATCTAATCTAAGCCTTCTCTCTGTCAGTGTGAAACCACTCTCCCTTGTCCTGTCATTCCATGCCCTTGTCTACAGTCCCTCTCCATCTCTCCTCAGGGCTGCTCTCCATCCATTCTCCTTCCAGCTCATAGCCCAAACTGCTGGTGCATCATCCAGAGAGCATCTGGGTGCCCTCAGTGATAACCCGGTGGAGCTGCTGGGCTGCATGCAGCTGGGACAGAGCCATTAAAGGGCTGCTGCAGGCACAGCCCTCCCTGCACCAATGTGTGGTGTGGGCTGAGGGCAACACCATGGACCCTGAGCATGAGCCAGAGCTGAAAATGGAGTAAAGCCACAAGAGCAGCCCCAGGTAAGCGCCATGGGGCTGGTGGAACTCCTGCTGTCCTTGAGATTGATGGCAGAGCAGCACCTGGCTGCAGCAGCAGCAGGATGGGCTCTCTCTGTGATTTAATGCAAAAGAGGAAGATGGAAAGCATTGGGTGAGTGGTGAAGCTCTCTGCTGCCACCCGCCTCCAGGGCTTTCACATGTTTCTCCTCTTCCCCTCAGAGCTCTCGTCGGCTCCTGGAAGGGCAGAGCCATGGGGAGCTGGGGTTGTTTGGCATTTGCAATGGCAGGGCCAGATGGACCTGGGGTTGTTTCAAAGTCCAGATTTTTTCTAGCAAAACATTTTGTGCTTTGAGCCAGGTTTGGGAAGCTGGGGAATGTGAGGCTGTTTAATGGCCAAGGTGATGGTGTGAGTGGCTCGAGGGCTGCGAAGCAGTTTGCCCAGCTCTGACCCAGGTGGAGCAGCTTTGTAGCCAGGAGCGGCGTCCTGCTCCCTGGGCTGGAGGGTGCAGCTTGCGTAGGGACATCACAGCCTTGGAGAGAGGAACCCCGTGGGCTGCCTGAGGCATGTGTTTCAGGGGCCTGGAGCAGCTGTCTGCCACGTGTTGGGGGCTTTTGGTGCTGTAAAATCCCAAAGTGATTTATGATGGACGAGATGCACCATGCCCTGTCCCTGCCCAGGCAGGGGGCCTGCTGTCAGTGCAGTCCTGTCAAGGGGCTCCCAAACACAGGGCGGGGCGAGTGCTGTGCCGCGGGAATGGCTCTGGGCAGCTCAAAAGGGCAGCTTTTATTTCTTGGAGGGGGAGGATGACGTTGGCGTCACTCGCTTGTTCACCAGCAAAGTTCTCTCCTGATGCTCCGTCTGCAGGAGAGTCCCTTCTTGTTCTCCAAAAAAAAAGCTAAGAGTGAAACTATGGTGCTACTCCCGAATATCGCTTTCCCCATCTGGGGCGTTGGAGCTGCTCCCCGGGGCTGCTTCCCTCCCGCAGATGGTGAGGAGGCGGCGCTGCCTCCCGGCAGGCAGGAGCTAAATCCGTCCGTGCTGGATGCGCTCAGAACCTGCGGGGCCGGGCCGGACCCGCACCCCCGGCCAGGGGGAGCCTGGCACCAGCGGGGAGGGGAGCGGGGAGCTGTGGCTCCAGGATGCCAGCACCTCTCTCCCACACCAGCATACCAGCAGCACAATGCCCACTGCATTCCGGAATAAATAGGCTGTGATGGATCGAGGTCCTTTTAGCACATCAGCTGAAAACTTCAAATATTTATACCAGGAAGATGTGACAGAAGTATAGATATATTTTTTAAAAAGGCAGGTGCTGGAGTGGCAGTCATGTATTTGAACTTCAAATACTTACCTTCAAATCCATGCTATAAAAGAGGAAGAACGTAATAAATTTAATATCACTTTTTCAGGGAAAACAACCTGCCGAGCCTCCTCCCAGGCTAAATGTGCTTTAAAGATTGACTGTGCAGCTGTAATAACTATTGATGAACTGTAAACATGAAAAGATCTCCCTGCTCCCGGACTGTCAGGAGCATTAGGGTGGAAAAGCTCTGTGCTCCGCTCTGGCATGACTCACCGAGGCCTCGGCAAATGTGTTTATTTGTAAAGATCCTTATTTCAGAAATAGTGACCTTTTTAATGCCTCGTGCAGCGAGCTTGGAAATTCAAAATTGCCTTTTGGCGACTGGCTCGTCTCGCTGCAGTTCTGACAGTGCTTTTCATGGCCATTTACATATTTTTAGCCTGGATATTCTGCACTGTGGGGCTCCTTTGGAGAATGACTTGCTTTTTGCAGCCCTGGAACTGCAGTGCTGGGCTGAGGTCAGGCTGTGCAGAGGGCACGGAGGGGCTCACTGCCCACTGGGCTCCTCCCAAGCCTCTGCCCCCAAGCCCTCTCTTCATGGGATGAATTTAGTTACATCCTCCTTCAAACACGGACCAGGGTGTTGATCATAAATTTAAGCAGTGGCTTCACCTTGAAATAGGGAATATTAAGTGTGCAGAGGCCCTGGCACAGGTTCCCAGAGAAGCTGTGGCTGCCCCTGGAACCATGGAAGTGTCCAAGGCCAGATTGGACAGGGCTTGGAGCAGCATGTTATAGTGGAAGGTGTCCCTGCCCATGGCAGGGGTGGGGCTGGATGGGCTTTAAGGTCCCTTCCAGCCCAGGCCATTCTGGGATTCTGTGATGATTCCACGAATAAGACTGTTTTTCCAGGCTGCTGTAAATCACCACACCAGGATCTCCCTTTCGACCCTCACGCTGACCGTCAGCTGCCGGGGTCTGTGCCGGTCACGGTCACTGCCCCAGTCTGCTGTTGGCTGCACAAGGCAAGTGTGACCAGTGACCTTGTTGCTCTGTGTCCATGGCCTGTCCCCTTGTTCTGAGTCCCTGCTTGTGCCATCAGGTCCCAGCCCAAGCCCCTGGGGCAGCGGGAGGGATGCAGCAGCCCCGCTCCAAGCAGGGTGGGCAGAGCAGCCTCTCAGCCTCTCCGCCTCTCCGCCCTCGCCCTTCCCAGAGCAGCACATGGCTGGTGATTGCTCAGGCGGCTCCTTCCGCTCTCCCTGGGCTCCGGGATGAGAATGTGCTGGATGCAAAATGCCATGGTTGTGATCAGTTATTTAACATTTCTGGAGCCTGTGACTAACGCTGCTGCGTTGTTTGGTGACGGGCGGTGGCACTGCTCCTTTCTGCTGCTGCTGCTCATCCCAGTGCACTGGGAAAGGACGTTTTGATGCTTTTCCGCTGTTTGTTTGAGCCTTTATCAGTGCTCTACAATTCCAAGTTGCTGATTTGTATTCAGAGTTATGAATATCTCCTTTCTTCTCTTTGTTGGGCCTGTTTTTATTTTTATAGCTGTTTACTTATTAGCCAGGCAGTTTCTAAACCAGTGCAAACTCCCGTCATGGTGATGAGTTTCGGGCAAAACACTCTTAAATCATTCTCTGTACACAGTTGTGCTTTTATGTTTAAATCTATTCTCCTAAGTGATTTGGCTTATAATTGTTTTCTGCTCTGTGAATTGACCTCTCAAAGCTCCAGGAGTCTGTGCTGGTGCCTCGGACTCGCCTCTGTGTGCCCATAAGAAGTATAATCAAGCCGTGATTGCTTGGACTTGAGCAGCAACTAGTTTTTAATTCTGTGATCCATTCCCCTTCAGCTGTCAACACAGAGTCGAAAATAGCACTCCCCTGTGCTGGATGCCACGCTTCACAGCTATGAAATTGTCATTTATAGGTTTTTAGAAATTCAGAGGACATTTTAATACCGGTGAAGTGAAACCTCCAGCTCCCCATCATAAGGCAGCTTCTCTCCTCCTTAGTATAAATAGGTGCTTAAGCAGCCTGGGGATGATCCGGCCTCTGCCAAGCTAGGGGTGGGAGCAGACACCGGAGCACCCACACCCACAGATTCTCTCTGTCTGAATTAACGGCAGCTTGTTTAACCAGAGGATCCCAGGTTTTACACTCTTGACTCTTGGTTTTTCCCCAGTCCCAACTGGGCAGATTTTGTCCCCATTGTTCTGGACATGAAACATGTGGGTCCAACTCACTCCTACAAATGAGTGTGTCTGGATCCTTCTGTTAATTATCCAGCTGGCAGATGGGATCATGGAATCATGGAATGGTTTGGGTTGGAAGAGACCCTGAAGATCAGGCACTCATACCAGGGCTGGGCTGGGAGCTTCTGCCAGCTCTAGCCAGCTCTTGGAGTGGTGGAAAGGAGAGGATGGGGATGAGCCCAAGCCCCCTTTGCCAAACGGGCACAGAGCTCCCACTCTTCAGGACAGACCCACCTTCCCCACATCCTGTTAGAGAAAGCTGTGG
Organism: Machaerirhynchus nigripectus; assembly: GCA_013397975.1. NCBI lineage: Eukaryota > Metazoa > Chordata > Aves > Passeriformes > Dicruridae > Machaerirhynchus > Machaerirhynchus nigripectus. Next base: position 1,107,276 of record VZRQ01000298.1, on the reverse strand, counting down.
GATCCGGGAATCTCCCAGAGCTGAGCTGGCCAACCCTATTACCATCAGCCAAACAGGAGGCTGGAAGGCAAACCCTTCCCAGAAGCTCATCAGTTAACCCAAGTAAATCTAAAATGTTCATTAAACAGGGAGAGCGGGATCCTGCTCCAGCTGCACGGAGGGAGGTCCGGGCGCCTCGGGCACTGGGATGCTCGGCTGGGCCCAGGCCTCCCACTCTGCCCCATCTCTTACCATCAATGTCTCCAAGCAGGCAAACAAACCAAAGATCATTATTTTTTTATAATTGCCAGAATTGTATTAATTTAAACAGATAAACTCAATCAGTGAAGCTCATTAATTTCTAGCACATGGCTTATTTACGCCGATTCCGGCTGCTCCAGCACTCATTGCGCTCTCATAGGAATGTCAATTACTTTTTAAAATAAAAATCAATGTTTATTCACTGTTAAAGATAAAACATGAAATGATTTCCTAAGACATGCTGATGAGTGCTCTCCTTCCCAGCATCATCCAAGGGCTCCTGGCATCGGCAGCTGCTGCCCATTGCCATGTGCCACAGAGGGGACAGCAGTGTGCTGGCTGCCATGAAGGGACAGCAGAGAAGGGGCCCCCCCAGAACCCCTGCACTCACCTCAGCCCCTGCACCTTCCTACCCCATCCCAGCATCTTCCCAGGAGCATGGTGTTTTCCTGCCATGAGCTCCAGCAATGTGGAAGGGCAGAGGGAGGAAGGTTGGAAGGATGCAGGGAGGAAGGAAGCTCAGGGTAGTGTGGGGGGAGCCCCTGGAAGCAGCTCCAGAGTGTTACCTGATTACTTTTCTAATGAGAAAAAATTAGAAAACCCTCAGAGCAAAGGGCTGGAAATTACCCATCAGCTGCAAACTTTTTTTTCCTCCTCTATTATTCAGAATTGTTTTGCTTTTCTGAACTGCCTTGTGTAGGTTGCACCAACCCCACAGATTCCAGAATGGGAGATGATGAGTCACTGTCAAAATGTAGATTTTTTTTTCCTTTTTTTTCCCTTTTAACACTGCTGAGGGAGTGAAGTCCCTGTGCCACGCGCCGATCACTGGCACCTCGCGGGCTGGCGCTGGCAGGAGCTCCCATCCCACTCGTGGTGTGAATGCCAAGCTGTGCCCGCCGTGTCCCCCGTGGGGATGCCCGTCGCGGGCATCTCCTGCTCCCCACAGCCGCCGAGCCGTGGGGGTGCGCAGGGGCTGGGTTCCCCCCCGCCGTGTGTGTTCAGGTGTGTGCTCGCGCTGGCCTCCGCTCGACCGGCACAGCGGAGCCACCTCTGCCGCCTCCTCGCTCCTGCATTCCTTCCATCTGACTTGGGTTTTTTCCACTGGTGGGGTTTTTTTTTATGTATAAAAACAGGAAAAAATGTCCTTCAGAACAGGCGTATCTGTGTAGGTGCCTCTGCTCAGCCACAAGCCACCACCGCAGAGAGGGGGAGAGGGTGTGAAATGGAGACGGAGCCAGATTACACCGGTACCGCCGGGGGAAGCTGGTGTGGGGCTGCTGGGGCGATGGGGATGTGCTGCGGGAGAACTTAGTCCTGGGGAGGAGGAGGATTCCTCCCACTGCCAGGTGTTGAGGAGCCCAGCACCCATCCTGACACCAGAGCTGGGCTGGGGGCTCTCGGGTTTTGCCTTCATTCCGCCGCTCTCCAGTGGACTTGGGGCCAATAGATGCATGCGATAGTAATGATCTGAGGAGTCACAGAGCTGGTGGGATGGCAAGGACAGGTCACCTGGCTCCCCAAGGCTTCCCTACCCTGGTGGAGAGCACCCCTTGTGCTCAGCGCCAGCAGCAATTCCAGCAGGGTTGCTCCGAACTGTGGATCAAGGGCCTGTAGCCATCCCACCAGCCTTCTCTGATGCTCTTCTAAGCTGCTGTATGTCTTTGAACCCGGGTTGTGTTGAAAATTTGGTGATGCAGGAGGCAAACAAGGTGCTGGGGGGTGGCTGGGACCCCCATAGCTTTCCCTGGGGCCACAGGAGCTGCTCGGTGCCACCCACTGAGCCCTGTGCAGTGGCCACTGGGTGCTGGCCATGGCTAATGCAGACCCAAAACTCTGCAGCCCTGCAATCTCCCACCAGGGATCTTGTGCAAAGAGCCTCAGGATCCCTTGCAGAGCCTGGAGCTAGGGAAGGGAAGGAATACGGATGAATTTCTTTCCATCTCTCCAAGCATCTGGGAGGTGGGTGGGAGGTAAAAAAAGATGAGCCCTGAAGTTTTAATTCCTCGGAGATATTTAGGTATCTTGCTCTTGTTACTCAGGGAGTGCAGAGCCTGAGCATCTCCAGGATTGTGCTGCAGGCTCCTTCCTACCCCAGCACTTCCCAGCTCAGCTCCAACCTCTGGTTCTCCAAAATATTAATTTTCAGAGAACTTAGACCATAATGACCCTCCACTTCCTTCAGATGGATTCAGTGTAACACAGTGTCTTTAGGAAAGCCATTACTGGAAACCACAACTTGGGAGATAACTCACTTGGATTTATCAGGAGGAGCAGAGAGCTGAGGGCTGGAATGTGACCTTGGCTCCTGGCTGAGCCAGTACGAGGGGAGAAAGGAATTTTGTTCTCGTTTAAGAGTGGTCTCAACTCATCCTCCTCAGCCTGAGTCTTCCTTTGCACACACCAGTAACACCCAGAATGGTCCCTGGAAAACTGTTCCACCAGATGAAAAGTAATGAGATTTTAACACCATAACTGGAGTTCTTTGGTCTTCTGGCTCGTCGGGCTGGGATCGATATTCTTGGCTGTATTTCCACCACTGTAACCGTATTTCCCTCACAACCCCCTCCCCGTCCCCCCAGCCCTCCCTGGGGAAAAGGGCTCTGAGAGGAAAACAACCTGAGATCAAATCAATTAATTGCCTCTGCATGTGCCGATAAATGCGGTGCGGGAACTCAGCGCGTACAGCAGCACACGAGTGAGCAGAGCACGGAAAGCACAAGCCCTGCCCTCCGGCAGAGCTGGGGGGCTCCGGGGGCACTCGCAGCATCCAGCGTGCGGCTGGGGAGGCTCGGAGCTGGCGGCGATGAGAGGGATCGAAGGATCACGCGAAGCGCGGGATGCGAGCAGCCCTGCGGGCGGGGAGGGGAGGAGAGGAGAGGGATGCCCGTACAAACCTGCGGCTGCACAGTGTGAAATACGAGTTCATGGCTTCCAAATTAAATCCGGTGTCACCCAAAGGCACGGCTCGCTGCGGGAGCCTGGGGCCGCCGGGCAGGGACACCCTGCAGGCACCACACGGCCCACGGTCCCACTGCTGATATACACAAAAAGCCTTGGAAGGTTTCCCAGCTGGAGGGGGATTCCCTCGATTAAGGTGAGACCATTACATGGAGAGTTTGACCTGCAGTTGGGTGAGGCTGGGGCAGAACGTGGATGGACGAGCTCCCCTCCTGGCCAGGGGCGTGCGGCAGCTGTGGAGGGTGAGCAGAGAGGTGGCCCCTGCCTGATGGCACCAACTGGTGGCCGAGCTCACGCTGACCCCTCCTGCTGAAGGAGGGGACAGGCGGGACTGGTTCCGCCCTACTGACCGGTGCTGGGCTGGGCGAGGGGGCTCAGGCCCGGCTGATCAGGGCTCCCAGCACAGCCTCTGGAGCTGCACAGAGCCAGCTGCTGTTGTGCTGGGCTCTGGCAGGGAAGTGTGGCGATAAGCCAAGCTGGCTAATTGGGATTCATACTAATAGGGAGAGGAAATTACTGAGATCCACCACCGAGACAGCCAAGTGGGGAGTGGGTACCGGCGGCAGCACCGCCTGCACTGGCGCTCGCCCGGCTGTAGATGAATCAAACCCGGGGCTGTGACTCAGGCTCCCAGCATGGAGCCATGGCATAGACATGGCCAGTGGCTGGGAAAGGGCTCAGGAGCAGGTTGGGATGTGCTGGAACCGGGAGCCTGGCATGCTCCTGGCCGGGAGAGGAGCCTGACCACTGGCAGCACCAGCAGCAGTGGCTGGGGGGAGGCAGCGGCCGCCAGTCCAGCCTGTCCATAGAGCACAAGCCAGGCTGGTGGCATGGGCTGTGCCCAGCTCTGGAGGCACAGCTGGGTGCTGGGAAGGTGCACCCAGGTGAGGCATTAGCAGGGACTGTGAGTGCCCAGAGCAAGCGGCAGAGCCAGAGCACATCCCCCTGAGACACCATCTCAGCATCCTTTACCCAGGCCCAGCTGTAAAGCCGGGACAGGAACACATGGAGTTGCATCTGCTGTCACCGGGGGACAGGGACCTGGTGGCTGAGGATGTGACATGTGGCCCAGCTGCTTTGGGAGCTGTGTCCCCAGCCAGGACCCCAAGCAGCTGTCTCATCCATCCCTGGAGCCATTTCCAGCCACAGCTCCCAGGGGCAGGATTCCCTCCCTGGGGAGCATCTTGGAGGTCAGAGGGGGCTTTTTGGGATTGCAGCCTTGTTGTGGTGTGTGTCTGGAGGCTGAAGTTGTGTGTCAGGTGGCTCAGCATTGCCATGACGACGGGCATCAGTTGGTGAACAGAGGGAGTAAAGGAGACAAAATAAATGTCAGAGTGTGAATAGATGCTGTGGAGCCGGGGCTGCCCCCCTTCCCGCCCCCTCCCCTGGGCAGCTGGGCGTGTTGCTCTGCCCATGCCTGCTCAGCCCGGAGCTCCATTGGTGCAGCCCCACTCCGGCAGAGTACCTGATGGCTGCAGAGCAAAGGGGCACGTGGGGGCGCAGCTCTGGGGTGTGTGGGGCAGAGTTTGCTGGCTCTGGGTACTGGGAGAAGGTGGGTGAAAACCCAAAGCTGAGAGGAGGAGGAAGAGGAGGAGGCTGGGGGCTGTGCTGTGGAGCTCGTGTCCTCACTGTGCCCAGTGCATCCCCTTCTCCCACAGTTCCCAAAGCAACGGGAGCAGCCGATTCTCCCTCGGATGCTGTGTCTCCCTCTGGATGACAGCTTGCCTCCTCCAGAGCTTCATCTTCAGGCTTTAATTGATGCCTGTCATGCTGCTCAGCTCCCCCAAGCACAGCCTGGGAGCTTGCCACCGTGCAGGTCACCCTGAGGGTTGGCTTGTCCTGTCTGGAGCCCTGGTCCCTGGTGACATGTCCTTCTGGGTTCCATGGCAGAGGGGACGGAGCCAGCATGACCTGGCTACATGCACATGCAGAGCCAGGATGGTGAGGGGGCTGTCCTTCCTCTAGGGAGATGCTGCAGTTCCTCCCACCTCTCCCTGCCCCTTGCTGCTCCAGAGCAGTCCCGCACTGTGTCTCAGTGTCCCCATTTGGAACATGAAGGCCCCTGGGCTGCTGCACATCCTGGCCAGCACAGGGTTCTGAGCATTTCCTGGCTTGTGTCTCCCCAGGAACCTTCCGAGGAGTGTGCAAGAAAATCGACCACTTCCCTGAGGATGCAGACTACGAGCAAGACACGGCCGAGTATCTCCTCCGTGAGTCTGCTTCCCATGGCACACATCCCCTGGGCCCCCTCACATGCTGCAGGGCACCCCCTTCCTGTCTCCTGGCTTCACCCAGCAGGAGGCTGAGGGGTCATGGCCCCCCAGGCTCCCCATGCAGCAGCAGGGACCCTCTGGGTTACCCAAGCATGGCCATGCCACATGTTAATGGCATCTTGGCCTGGCACCCGCTGTCCCCACGGCCAGTCCCAGCAGCTGCTGCACAGCCTGAGTCTGTTGGTGTCACCCCATGGGGGACTGGGACCCCGCAGGTCCATGGTGCAGCACCACAGGGACATGTGTTCATGGCCTGTCCGTGCCAGTGTCCCTGTTCCCCAAGTCTCCAGGCAGGCTGGATTTACCTGGAGAGCACAAGGAGCATCTGCCATGTGCTCTGCTGGTGGCAGCCAGGCACAGGGAGACAGAGGGAAATTGAACTGGCAGCTTTCCTGGGAAAAGTGGGACCTCCTGTCTCGGGGCCTGCTGTCTCAGGGGCCAGCAGAGCTTCGGGGCAGAACCACAGGCTTTCACATAGAATCCCAGAATGGCCCGGGTTGGAAGGGACCTTAAAGCCCCACCAGTCCCACCCCCTGCCATGGGCAGGGACACTTTCCACTGTCCCAACTTGCTCCAAGCCCGGTCCAGCCTGGTCTAGGACACTTCCAGGGATGGGGAAGCCACAGCTTCTCTGGGCAACCTGTGCCAGGGCCTCCCCACCCTCACAGGGAGGAATTCTTTCTGTATATCCCACCTAAATTTCCCCTCTTTCAGGGGAAAGCATGGGCAGCCCCAAGGCTGGGTGAGGGTGACCCTGCGGACAAGGGGCACTGTCCCCTCAGTGCTGGGCACACACGTGTGTGAGCATGTGCCAGGCACCAGTGACAGAGGCTGGACACAAATGACACCCCCGACATGCAGAGCCACACGTGCGTGCCAGAGTGCGGGCCCTGCGCGCGGAGGGCTCATCCCAACCCCTGCGTTTCCAAACAACAACAGACGGCAGCAGGGGGGCAGTGGCAGCCCTGGGTGCTCTCTGAGCTGCTAGGGCAGGAAGGAATCCCGAGAGGAGGGCTCCGTGCCCATTGTGCCCATCGCCTGATGCTCAGCCCCAAACCCCTGGCTGATCCAGCTGCTGCTCATCCAGCTGTTGCTCTGGACTTTAAAATTTCCACATCTCTGCTCACCCAGTGGAGAGGAGAGCGAGTTTAATGAAATGGCTTTGCAGTTTTAGTAGATTAGTGTTGAAGTTCTCCCACCCCCTCTCACATTAAAAGTAAAAAGTCTATTTTAAAGGCCCCAGAGTGGAATTTTAATGGAGCTTCTCTGTATTTCTCTGCTTTAATAACAGCCCTAATCGAGAGATGAGAGCCCAAACCAAGGCACAGTGTATTTTTGGTGCAGCAGGTAGTGAGCTGCTGCATTTATTACTCTCTGCTGTCATTTTGGAAGCTGATCCCTGTAGAAAAGTCCCTTCTTTGTGTAGTGCCCAGTCAGTGACTGCTGTCAGTGCTGCCAGAGCTGATCCTGTGGGATGGAGCCCAGCACTGGGGTCACAGCATTGTCCAGGCTGGGTTCTGGGACCTTGGCATTCTGTTCATTTTGAAAATGTTCTTCCCCTACATCAGAAAATTACTTTTTGTTGAATTTGAGGTATGTTAATTTGTAAATTTTTACTTACAAAGCAGCTGTAATAGTTTGGGCCCCATGGGAGAGGTTCCTGACCGTGTGGTTGACAGTTCCTCACCAGCCTGGTGAGATGTGTGGGATTTCTGCCATCCCAGACTCCAGAGGCACTCCAGCCAAAACCTGAGGGTGGTGTATTTGATAATGGGAAGGTAAATTGCTGGTGCTGACTGTGTGACTAGGATGGAAGACATAATTCCTTGACGTAATTTAGGAGGGGGAAAAAAAAAGAAATTCAGGGCTTAAGCTGTTTTTATGGCAGGAATCACAGGATCTGCAGGGCTGGTGGTGGGCTCCAGAGCAGCTCGGGACAGCAGAGATACTGGGAAGGAATTACTCCTGTGAGGTGGGGAGGCCCTGGCACAGGGTGCCCACAGAAGCTGTGGCTGCCCCATCCCTGGAAGTGTCCAAGGCCAGGCTGGACGGGGCTTGGAGCAACCTGGGCTAGTGGAAGGTGTCCCTGCCCATGGCAGGGGGTGGGACTGCTTGGGCTTTAAGGTCCTTTCCAACCCAAACCATTCCAGGATTCCATGACAAGCAGAGGATTCATGGTGGGGACTGGTGCTAGGTCTCCCCACCCATCCTGGCAGCACAAGGGGTACCCTTGCACAGATCCTTCCCAGGTGCTGGTGTTGGTGCAGGGGGTACTGGGGGCTGATCCTGCCCCTCTCCCTGTCCCACAGGTGCGGTGAGAGCATCCAGCATCTTCCCCATCCTCAGCGTGGGGCTGCTGTTCTTCGGGGGGCTGTGCGTGGCTGCCAGCGAGTTCTACAAGAGCAAACACAACGTCATCCTCAGTGCCGGCATCTTCTTCGTCTCCGCAGGTAGGAGCTGCCCAGGTGGCTCGTCCAGCCTGGGGGGACACAGGGGAGCAGGAGGCGGGGTGTGATTCCTCCCAGGCCATCAGCACAGAGAGATTCTGAGGTTTGAGAGCTGTTCCATCCCTGTGGGAAAATCCCCATTGCAGGGAAAAACCCTCAGGGATCTCTGGCCATGGTCACTGTGCCAAGGGCTTCAAGTGTCACCCCTGCTCTGCCTCGAGCAGACCCTGTGTGGGGGCTGCAGCCCAGGAGGGGCTCCCGGAGAGCAGTCATCCCACTGGGGGTTACCAGGCACTGGGACAGGCACTGGGGGCTCTGCCCTCCACCCTGGACAGCCAGTGGGCACTGTGCCAGCAGCAGCAGGACCAGGCAGAGGGGCTGCCACAGCCCCACATGGAAAACACTCTCTGGAGAGGCCGTGCCTGCTGGATTACTCATTTCTCTGTGCTGTTCCCCAACGCTTCCCCTGATTATTGCATGACAACGTCTTTGTCTCAAGGAACTGCTCTATTTTATGTTTTTCTTCTCCCCACAAAAAGACAAATTACTCTCCTTCCTTGGCTGGCAGGAGCTGCTGATGCAGATGAGAAAACAGCAGAGAGAACATAATCGATTCATTAAGTAAATCTGGGAATGCACCAGCCTCTCGCCAGCCTGCAGCACAGCCCTGCTGGCTGCCCCTGTCCCAAACAAAGCCTCAGGGCTCCACCAGAAATGGAAAGAGACAGAGCCATTCCAGCTTCCCTGTGCTCCCAGGGCCATGGCAAGATGGGGTTCATGCTGGGGGGATCCCCCTGTGCCCCTCAGCTTGGTTCTGCTGCTGCATGGCACCAGCCAGGCTCCTGCATCCACTGCTCAGCAAAGCAAAGCACAACCAGCTCTTGAAATGTCCCTTTTCTAGATAAAACAGTGGTTTTTCCTCCTTCCCTTCCAGTATCCAGGAATATACAGGAATACTGGGTGTAAGGGAGTATATGGGTATCCTGGGACATCAGCAGAGGTCCGCAAGGGGATTTGGCCCAAGTGTGCTGGCAGAGGGGTTGGTGCCCATGGGGACACGTCCCCCCATCCACTCCTGCCTCTCAGGTGAGCATCTGTCTGGCTTGTTTCCCCCTGCAGGTCTCAGCAACATCATCGGGATCATTGTCTACATCTCGGCCAACGCGGGGGATCCGGGGCAGAGCGACTCCAAGAAGAGCTACTCCTATGGCTGGTCCTTCTACTTCGGAGCGCTGTCCTTCATCATCGCCGAGATGGTGGGGGTGATCGCCGTGCACATGTACATCGAGAAGCACCGCCAGATCCGCGCCAGGTCCCACTCGGAGCTGCTGAAGAAGTCGGCCTTCACCCGCCTCCCCCCCTACAGGTACCGCTTCCGCCGGCGGTCCAGCTCCCGCTCCACCGAGCCCCGCTCCCGGGACATGTCGCCCATCAGCAAAGGGTTCAGCACCATCCCCTCCACCGACATCTCCATGTTCACCCTCTCCAGGGATCCCTCCAAGGTTACCATGGGGACGCTGCTCAACTCAGAGCGGGACCACGGTTTTTTACAGGTCCATAACTCCATCCCCAAAGAGTTCAAGGAGTCTTTGCACAACAACCCGGCCAACAGACGAACCACGCCGGTCTGAGGCGGGCTGGGCCGTGGGCAGGCTGCATGGCATCACCCTCGTGACGGTGTAACCTGTGAAACCCCGTTTTTAAGGACAAACCCAGAGGCTCCCCGTGCCCCTGCCTATGGGGCTGGTTTTTCACTCCTGAAATGCCACTGGCCAGGCCAGGCCACTGCACCCGTGGTGGGAGCGGGATCCCCGGCAGGGAGGGGACAGGGCCGCGCTGGGACCCTGGCCCTGGTGCCCTGCGGACTGAGCGGGCTCCAACCCCCTGGGACAGCGGCTTCCCGAGGTCTCCATCGTTCGTGTGATCATAACCGCAGTGTTCCCGTAGCTGTGTGTCCATGGAAATGCTGGCGATAGCCCTGTCTGTGAGAACCCTTAACCCGGTAGTTACATTTAAGTGGAATCGCCTGGACGTCCGGAGCTGGAAGCACTGAGTTAGTGCCGGAGCGATGCTTGTGTTCCGAACCCCTTTCCCTGTTGTGCTGGATGGAGTGCTCGGGCTGGGTTCCTCTATGGCGTTTCGTGCATGCATTAAATAGCTTGGAATTCAATTTTGTCATGTCGGGTTGGAAGAAACATCCTTTTGCAATTTTCTGTGGTCTTGAAAGGGCTTATTTCCTTCCTTCCTTCCTTCCCTCCTTCCTTCCATACATTCAGGCCGTGAAAGGACTCAGGAGCAGAATTACTCCAGTGACTGGTAGCAAGTATCCAGCGTTTAATTCACCTCTAATGTTACAAGAAAATGAATTACTTCCCTACAGTTGATACACACACAGTCAGAGATGACTGTCTGGGCACAGCCAAGGGGGCAACGCGCGACCGTGGTGCTGCGGGAGCGGCTGCAGCCGCGTGCGGATGGGATGTGATTCCCTACTGGCTGGGAGATCCATGAGAAAAACAATAAAATTGTCCAGTTTGGCAAGTTCCTTGGCTGAATAGGTCGCACTGACCCTGCTGTGGGCACTGGAGAACCACGCACCGTGGCCGGCAGGGAGGAGGGAGGTCAGTCTGGGACTGCCAGGGAGCGTGTGAGCAGACGGAGGTTTGGCTGTAAACTCTCCCACTGGAGCAGAGCTCATCTAAGTGGAGGCAGTTTTGAATCAGTCGGTCTGTGATGATGTGTCACTTAATTGAAATCTTATTTAACCTTCTGACAGAAGTGACAGATTCCCACAGGGTCCCCGGGGGTGATCTGGGGCCAGTGGGGCTCTTGTTTACTCCGCTCTCGGCAGAAGGGGAACATCTGGTGTGCATTGTGAGTCTGAACAGCCTTGCCCTGGGTCTGCTGCCCTAAGTCAGAGTGTGGCTGCTCACGAGGCACATCCTAATCCTTCCTGGGGATAATGAGCAGGCCACGGGGAAACCTGGCACAGGAGTTCTGCTGGAGTGAAATTCTCTCTGGAGCTCCACAAGCACCCTCAGCAAGGACTGCCTGTCCCTCAGCACAGGGGTGCAGGCCCTTTCTTTACAGAATCTTTGGGTTGGAAGGGACCTTAAATCTCATCTCATTCCAACTCCCTGCCATGGGTAGGGACACCTTCCATTTATCCCAGGCTGCTCCAAGCCCCTTCCAGCCTGGCCCTGGACACTTCCAGGGATGGGGAAGCCACAGTTTCTCTGGCCAACCTGTGCCAGGGCCCCCCCACCCTCACAGGGAGAATTTCAACTACCTCACCCTTATTTGCTACTCTTGCAAAGGGAGTTGTTCGATAAAGCTGATTCAGATGCTAATTAGGCCTCTTAATTGCCTTAGCTGCTGATTGCATGTGTTAAAAACAGTCAAAGGAGAGTTGCACCCCCATCTTAGGGCAATACTTAAAAGCAAAGCAGGAAAGGGCTGGCAGTGCTAAACACGGAATAGGATGGAGTGGAATAGTTCAGCTGGAAGGGACCTACGATGACCATCTCGAACTTCCCGAACTCAAACTGGTTTTGATCGGGGCTGACCAAAAGCTAAACCATGGTCTTAAGGGCACTGCCCAAATGCCTTTTCAACCCTGTCAGGCATGGGGCACCGACCCGTCTCCAGACAGGGTCTGAGCACCCTCGGGGCACAGGAACGCTGCGGTGCAGCCCCGGAGCCGCAGTGCCGAGGCCGTTTGTTTGTGTTTGTGGAGGCAGAGCGGGCAGTGATTGAAGGTGTTTACTGCCACGTGTAATATCTTCCCTTTGTGCCGATGTCTTTCCCGTGGAAGAGAAAATCAATACCCAGGCTAAATCTGGAGGCTTCAATATTTCTCAGAGAAGTGCAAATCAATATGGATTTCTTAACAAGTTTAATTTCAATACCTGAAAGTGCACATCCTACCTATTTCCTGACCTTTCCAATCCCCGGGGGAGGAGGATTAAAAAGATTTGTTCAAATTCAACTGAATTGAATCAGCAAATGCCCCATTACCTTGTTTTCTTTCCGCCAGACCTTGATAAACTATGATAGCCCATCGTCTACGCGTGGCTGCCAGTGCCGTTCCGACGCCAGCCACACCGAGCCGCTGGGCATGGCAGTGCCTGTAGTCACCTTCGTGGGCAGAACAGCCCAGGGTGGTGACAAAGGGGCCAGGTGTCATGTGCAGATGCACCCGCTCCCCCTTCTCCGAGTGCCAGCGGACCCACATCCCACCAGTGAGCCCGATCCTCCCCTGGCTCCTGAGCCGGCTGATTTATGGTGCTGCAGTGCTCTATATTTATCCTACAATGGCTTTGTGCAGCGTTAGATCATCGTGGGAGCACTGTAAACACTGCGAAATGAGCGCGAACGTGTGGGCTCGACTGGCCAGAGCAGAAGACTTTGAGTGATTCGGTCTTTGCCCTTGGAATGATCCCACGGACAGGAGAGCAAGGACCATCCATCCCGAACGGCACGGCGGGAAACCTGTTGTGTCAGTGTCGGGTACAGCAGTGGCTGTCATTCGCGGTCACTCTCAGCTCCCTGCAGGTGGAACAGCACTGGGCATGGTGGGGACGCAGGGCCGGGTGCTGGGTGCTGCCCGGATGGGTGCGGGTCCAGCCCTGCAGACACAGAGGACTCTGGCTGGGGGAGCTGGAGATGGCTCCGAGTCACGGCTGGAGCGTTGCTTTGCCGGTCCCCGTGGGCTGCCGTTCCCGTTTGCCTCCCAAGGGAGGGGTTTAATTGCTGTGTTGGTGCTGTGATGACAAACCCGGCGGCGAAGCGCTGTCAGCCTGCGGGAGCTGGTGCTGGCACGGAGCCCGCGGAGGGGAAATGGCAGCTGGGTCCTGGCTGCAGCACAGAGCTTTGCATTTCACCCTTTTTTCCCTAATTCGACATCTACATCAGGACAAACACACTGCCCTCTCCGCAGTTTGCTGCAAGGGAAGCTCCCTAGTCCCTATTCCTGCAGGCTGTTCGTTCCTCAAAATCATCTTTTATCCTTTCTGGCTTTGATTCTTTGGGGGGATTTTTACTGTTTGCCATAGCTCATGAGAGTCTGTGTAAGGCCATACCACTTATATCGTGTGTTGATTATTTACTTGACGGACAGTAATGATTTCTGTGGTGCCATTACTATATGTCATCTAAATCCAAACGCTGAGGTGCTGTAAAGGGCAGCCTTTCACTGGGGGCTGGAATAGCTTCTCCAGCATCGTTATCCCACACATCTGTAAATCTCTGGCCAACCACAGCCACTAAATCCAGCTCTCAAAAGTTCCCCAGAAAATTTTCAGCAAATAAGACTTTCACGTGCTCTTTACTAATAAACTCCTGTCCCTCTGCCATTAACCTCCCTCCAGTCACTAGAGGAGAAAATCCTCCATCACCACCTGAGCTGGTGTTGCAGAAGGTCAGCAGGAGCTGGGGGTGTTTGGGAACAGGAGCTCTGTGCCTGTGGCTGCAGCTCTGGGGCTGCTCCAGAGCTGGGGGAACGCTGGCAGGTGCCCTGGGAACACCGTGGGAAAGAGTGATGCAGGTAAATGCAATTAGGGATTAATTACCAGAGGTTCTCATTGCCTATTCCTGGTGTTCCAGTACCCAAAAGGAACCTACAGGACAGATGGAGTGAGACTATTTACACGAGCATGTAGTGACAGGACAAGGAGGAATGGCTTCAAACTGTCAGAGAGTAGGTTTAGATTAGATATTAGGAAAAAACTCTTCCCTTGGGTGGTGAGGCCCTGGCTCAGGTAGCCCAGTGAAGCTGTGGCTGCCCCATCCCTGGAAGTGTCCCAGGCCAGGCTGGGTGGGGCTTGGAGCAGCCTGGGATAGTGGAAGTGTCCCTGCCTATGGCAGGGAGTTGGATGAGGTGCTGCTCTCACTTTGCTGAATTAGAGTTTCAGCTTCTTTAATAACCTGCAGGTCCACTGGAAAATTGTGACAAGTGGCATCAAGAAGCAACTCGGTAAGTTTATTTTGATGAAATACAATAATTATCATGCTTAGCAGCTGTTGCTATTTAAAATACGAAAAAACGGGGCTTGCATTGAAAATGTTTTGTAAACCATGTGCACCAACAATCTGTTCCAATGAAACCAGCCATTATGGAAACGGTATAATAGCAGGAGCTCATTATGGAAAGTTAAATTGCAAATCATATTTTGTTTCAAATGAGCTGGATGAATGCATAATTTGCCTCAAAGAAATAGTTTTGTAGTTCTGATCCTCCTGCCAAGAGCTGAAGCTCTTGGGCTGCAGCTGCTGGGGCGGCCTGATTGTCCATTTCAAACTGCAGGAAGTTTGGGTTTCAAAGGAAGATTTGAGGAGAGAAAAGGGGGAAAAAAGTGAAGGAATAAAAGGCAGAGCAGTGGGAGCTCTCTGTTGGTTTCCTATGTGAGATTCTGGTGGTGCAGGGTGGGTTTAAAACATACCAAGAGCCTGTGCAGGGCTGATCATGTGTCCCTGTGCTGGAGCCAGATCCCGCACCACGGGCAGAGCCAGTTCCCCGGGAGCTGCGGTGACAGCTGTGGTGGCAGCCCTGCCTGGGAAGGGCAGCACGTTCAGTGCCACTCGGGCTGCCGGGGTGGCACCTTGCCACACGTGCCAGAGCACGGTCCCGGGGTCACCCCGAGCTCCCCCATGGCACAGCACTGAGGGGGGCCCATGCAGATGCTCCATGAGCTCTGCCAGCTCCAGCTTCAGCCGGGGTGTCACCGAAGCCACACAGCCACCTCACAGGTGACAAACCCCCAGCCCCGCAGGACCGGCTGCAGGAGCGCGGCTGCTGTGGCCGCAGATCTGGTGGCTCAGTGCTTGCAGGGCTCTAACACGTGGTGCCTCGTGCCCAGAGACCTGACCTACAAGTGGTGGCACGTGAGATGCCACACGAACAGCTAATGGCATTTCCTCGTCGCAGGGCGGCTCCAGGGACGGGCAGTGGTGGCACAGGGGACACAGAGCCTCCACTCGTGGCTGTGCCACTGTGACGTGGCTGCTGGGAGGTGATGGGCAGGTGGTCATGGCCAGACCCTCTGCCTTGGGGGCCAAGCCCAGAAACTGCCCAGAGCCTCCCTGCACCTTCTTGGTAGGACACGCTCACCACAGGTGACTCTCTCCTTTTTGGCAGGGGCACACATCACAGCTGCTGTGCTCCAAGCACAAGGTCCTCATGCCAGGGTCACCCCCAGCTGTGGTGGCTTTGCAGGACAAAAGAGCTGCCCCTCTCCTGCATCCCAGGCTGTCCCTGTGGCTCACTCCAGGCACTCTCAGGGTGCTCCAGTGTCCCCCAGCCCCGCTGCTGCATCCAGCCCAGCCGAGAGGCAGTTTCATTAAATATTAAATCCAGCAGCTGCTGGCAGTGTTGGGGGGTGGGTAAAGACAGCAGAAGCAATTTGCAATTAAAATGTGTTTATCTTAGGAAAGAAGTCCTGGAAACTTGTAATTAAAATGTTTATACAAAGGGCAGGATTTCATAGCCTGAATCTTCAGAAATCTTAGTGAAGCAGCAGTGGCACAGGTGAGCTTGGCACAGGACAAATGGGAGACAAGGCTCCAGCCAATGCTGGGCACCCGGGATGGGGGTGGGATGGTGGGGAACCATGTCCAGCATGCCTGGAGCAGCCCCACGAGCTTTGTAGAACAAAAGCCCTTGCCCAGGCACTGTGCCCAGCGCATGCAGGAGGGCAGCAGTGGATGCAGGAGGGCAGCAGTGGATGCAGCTCCTCCCCTGGTGATCCCTGGCCACATCACTGCCAGGCACAACCAGGGTGGCTGGGATGGCTCCTGGCAAGTACCTGTTGGGCTGCTGCTTTCCTCAGCAC
>VZRQ01000298.1:1020589-1081700 GCA_013397975.1 Machaerirhynchus nigripectus | reverse complement strand
GCCATGTCGTGCGTGCATTACAAGTTCTCCTCCAAGCTCAACTATGACACGGTCACCTTCGACGGGCTCCACATCTCCCTGAGCGACCTGAAGCGCCAGATCATGGGCCGGGAGAAGCTGAAGGCGGCCGACTGCGACCTGCAGATCACCAACGCGCAGACCAAAGAAGGTGCGTGGGGTTCGGGGGCAGCGGTGCTGCGGTGCTGCGGTGATGGAGCTGTGGCTGCTGTGGGCTCAGAGCTGTTTCTTTGTAGTTGCTGCTCTCACAACACCGTCCGAGCAGTTCTACATGCAGAGCACGGGTTCCTGTGCGACGGTGCCACGATAGTTTGGGTTAACTGGAATTGTAGGTGAAATGGGGGGAGGATGTCTTACCATAACAAACCTGCCAGCTTTCTTTGAAATCTGGCAGAAATGTGAAGGTGATAGGAATATAGCACATGGCTAATTTGAATGGGGAAGAAAAAAGTGTGTTTGGTGACTGAACTTTGCCTTCAACTTCTTTTTGCCCCCCTTCATTGGAAAGTGCTTTGCAGCATTTTTTACTTGCCTTTCATTGAAAGCAAGTGTTCATTGCAGTAATTAACGCCTAGAAGCAACAATTTGTATCGAGTGTATCAGTGAGTTACAATTTCTGCAGACCTTTAAAGCCTCTTGCACAATCAGCGTTCTGTGTATCAAAATTACTCTTAGGAATTCCTGATTAGTATAAGTTTTCCAAACAAAAGACACAGTAATTTGGATACTGCTGAGCATCATTTCATCATTCTTGTCTAATTTTTTTTTTCTTTCTGGCACTTAGTGTTTGCTGTATCAGGGCAGTCCTGAAGTTTTATGGCAGAATATTTACAGTGAATATATGTAAGAAATATTCTTCGGGGAGTCATAAATTCTCTTAAATCTAATAAATATAGCTTGATTCTGAGGTGTGAGTATGGGCTTGTGTTATAATGATGCTTCAGTTTGGTAATCTGCCATCCTAATAAGTTTGAATGTGATTAAAGACTTCGGAGTGTGACTTCTCAGAAATAAAAAGAATTGTGTTTTCATTCCTTCTATGCTAAAACTTTTTATTTTTCCCCCCTCTGGTTCTGTGTCTCAGTAGTTCTTTAAAATCTGCACTGGTGGGTTTTTTTCTCTTTTCAGTGTTACCTCTTGAAGTTTAAACAGAATGCTCTGTAACTTCAGCCCTGACTTTCAAAGGGGTTGGAGTTAAAGCATCTGTTTATCTACAGATATTTAAATTATTTCCAGGAGAGTGTGAAGAGACTTCACAGCACAGCCTTGGGGGTCCTGGGGATGCTGTTGTGTTGCGTGATAAACCTAGGTAGAGACACATACAGTTCAGAAGTCTTGGATTTTTCTAACAGTATTGAATAAAATTATGGAAAGCTTTTGAACACTGAGTCTGATTTGCTTTGAGGGCTGTGCTGAGGAGGGTCCCTGCGCTGTGGCCGGAGTTGCTGGGGCACTTTGGGCTCCCAGAAGGAGCGGCTGACGTCACCCGGGCTGGTCGGGGCTGTGGGAAACAGAGCCTTGGCTGGGAAGGAGCTGTGCTGGAGCCCCGCTGTGGGCACCAGAACAACAACTGCTTTGAAACAGGCCAAACACGTGGCGTTTGTTGCAGCAGGTGAAAAGAAAGCAAAGTTGTTAGGAGAAAAAAGATGCTCGTAAATGCCACCTCGTAAAGTGTTACTGCAGCATCCATCGCACCAGATTTGCGGGGGTGTTACATTGTTTTCATATGTAACCAGAGTCCAGTGAAGGAAAAGTGTTTGTCTCACTAGAAGCTGTTAAATGTGGTGTTGCCTCAAGGTGAAGTTAAAAAAAGATTTTCCTGGGTCCTATGGGCAGGTTGTGTTGCACTTTCACCTCTGCAAAATGAGTATAAAATCATAAATATATAACTAGGTAAAATACATAATTTTACATTCTACATTAGTGACACAGATGCTTATTGAAGCTTTCCTAAGGGTGTTTTCCGTGTGAAAAGGCAAAAATCCCCCTGTGGTTTGCAGAGCATGACTAGCGAATGCATTTCCAAAATTTATGTCTGTCAAATCTTTGGTTTATATGCACAAATGTGAACCTCAGTTTGTATTAATCAGATGTAGATGCCTAAATTAACCTGCAGAAATTAAATTAAAAACTAGACCGGGATATTCTGCCTAAGTGGGATGTTAGGAATTCTTACACGTGGACATAAGTGTTGGGTTTTTATAACTTTGTCCACTCAGGAGTTCTGAGTAAATGTTAAAATGATCTTGGAAAGAACAAAGTGAGGCTTGAGTGGAGATGTGCTGCGTGTTCAGATTGTTCCCAGATCCTGGAAGCTTTTACAGTTCAGGAGCTGTTACTTTTCCTAATGGAAAGCTTAGTAATAGAAGAACTGCTAATATAAGCTAAAAATGCACAGGATTTTAAATATCGGTAGGGAAAATGGATATGATGGATGGACTGTGTAAGATTCTGGGAATGCAAAGTGAGTGTGTGGGATCTGTTTTATACAGGGGGTCCCTCTTCCATGCCTGCTATCAAGGCATGTTCTCTAAAGCCTGTGCTTGAGAATGGTACTTTTAAACTTGCCTCCATTCCATTGGATCTGGAATTTTTTACCTGTCTTCTATAATAGGTATTCCCAGAATACTCTGGAAGAGCTGCAAGCTCCAGAACTGAGGTTTCTTGAGTGCTGTTTCCTGTGCTGTGACATTCTGAAACAAAACACTTGAAAAATGTGCCATACTTACAGGGCAAAATACAAAGAAGATAAACCCAAAACTGTGCCTCTGAACTGGTGTGGGATGGATGAGTGGTTTCAAGGCAGAAAAGTGCTCAGGCACTTCAGCCCCACGCTGACACCACACCAGAACCAAGAGGACCTTAAGACACAGGGCAGGTGGTGTAATCCGATTAATGATTGGAGGTAGGGTGGATTTTATTGACTCATCCCTTCAGAGCAGTGCAGGGGCTCTTGTGGGGCACAGTGCTGTGTGGTAAGAGTGCAAATGGAGATTCCCTGGGCTGTTTGGCCTCCTGAGCCAGCTTGTTCCAGAAGTGATGATCTGCCTGTTGTAGACAAGATCAGGGATGCCTGTTCTGGGGGAAGCAGAAAATCCAACAGGCGTGGCTCAGTCTGTTACTCGGGAAGTTTCAAGGCTGCTTTCATAGCCAGCTACAAGCAATGGCTTATCACAAAGTGGGCAAGTGCTGGTGATGAGAACAAAGTTAACGAATCCTGTCTAAGGAGAGAATGTGTTCTAGGGAATTCCCTGTGTTCTGGTGGGGACAGCCTGGCATGTTGGCTGGCATTCCAGCTCTTACCTGCACATCCTTCCCCCAGCAGCCTAACAGCTGCTTAGTAAGGCTTTTCCCTGCCCTGGCATACCTAGACTTGCCTTCCAAGGACTCCTGGTGAGTTCTGTACTTCACCTGGGTGAAAAACGTCTCAGAGTGCTCAGAGCTGCTTGGGCAGTGCTGTCAGACAAAACAGTATGTGAAGGCAGGCCAGAAAATAACGTGGAAACTTCTGTCAGTAACTTCATACATAAACAAAAATTATTAAAACTAGCAGAAATTCTTATAATAGATAAATTTAAAAGTGGGATTTTTAAATTGCTCATTCAATTCAATGTGAAGCAGCATAAATTTGCCAGCAGATCTGAGCTCTTTGCACTTAGCTGTAAGAGGGTTGTGGACACTAACGCAGTAGTTGATGTCATATTTCTAAGTCAGTGTGAGGCAGCTGTCAGGGTAGCTGATGTTAACTAGTTTGTCTCCATTCATGCATTGAAATGCTTCTTTCTCTGGACTCTTTCAAGCTACTATTTTCTTGTAGGATAAATTGCAGGGTTTAGGCTGTTGTGTCTCTTCTGCTCTTGCCTTTAGTATCCAGACCATTCTTTGTTTTTGCAGGTATTTTGGGTTAGTTTGGTACTTCTAATCACAGCTCAGATTGACGAAATCCAGTAGCCACTTCCCAGCCATCACTGGTGGTAAAACAAGTTTGTGCTATATGGGAGTGGGAATGGACAGTGTTGCTGCCTCCAGCTTTGAGCATTTCTGTTGGAGCTCTGCTTGGACAAGTGTGAGCAGTAGCTGTGTGGAGTTGGCCTCACTGCTCACCTTGAGGTATGGAGTCATGGCAAGACAGTGACAGGGCTGTGCAGGTCCTAGGAGTTGTGAGTCTCTGCCAGGGGATGTTGCTGCCCATGAGGAGCAGGTTCCTCTTGGGAGATGCCAGTTTAATCTGAAAGCCTTTTTGTGAAGCCACCGTTGCTTATCCTGTATCTCTGAAATCACAGTCCAGTGATTTGTGATCTGGATCAGAATGAAAGAACACATTTGTTTGACTCTGTTCCACAAGTAGAAACAGTTGCTTTGGGCTTCTAGAGCTGCAGCTGGCACCATCTTCCAGGTGTTTGTCTCGGCCTCAGCACTGCTTGAGCTCCTTCTCCATCAGAAAGTCCTGGTGCAGCCTCTCTTGACAGTTGGCTGTGTGAGGAGCAGAGCTCTAGGGCTTGTGTCAGGATGTGACTTCTGTAAGAGCTGCTGTTTCTGTCATTGCTAGTCCTTTCACCCACAGTTTTCAAGTACTCCGCAGTCCAGAGGAATCTTGTTGTTTGGTTCCCTGGGGGGAAGATCAGGAATTAGTTTCAGCTAAATGATTTCTCAGGTTTCTGAAGAAATGTTCTGTTAGTTGGAAATAGAAGTAAAATTTTAATTTCATGGTTGAAGTGATGTCTTCTGCTAGGTATGTTTTGGTCTAAGGGAGGTTCCTGCCTGTAGGAATAATACACTGAAAAATGGAGCATAAATCGTGAGATACTCGTATTTTGTGTGTGATCACTGAGCAAACTCACCCTGACAGAGCTTGACTAGATACACAACAACTCAGGGTTTCAGACCAGTGTTCTTATTCAGTCTGCAACGGTAAAGGATTGAAATAAGTAACACTGCAGGCACATCACAGGGAAGGACTGCTCATGGTGCTTTACAAGATTTAGTCATATAAAAACCATTCTTATGGAGAGATCTTTGCATTTTAAGCTGACTCAAAGTGTGTCTGAGAGTTGGATTTTTGTTTGGGCCTTACAAAAAAAGGTCAGGAGGCTTTTTCTTCTCTTCAGACAACCAGCACAGTACAGGCCAAGGCAGAGCAGGGATAGCTCCAGGCACAGGCTTGTTTTCCAAAGGGTTTTCAAGGCTGCCTTCAGAAGTCATTTTCTGTGAGTCTCTCTTCTCTACAGAAAATGAATGGAAGGAACTTGTATCCCTTTGGTTAATTCAGACTGGATGGTGAGCTTAACGGGGAGGTAGCACTTTAGTTTGAGCCACTTCTGTCCTACTTGTGAAAGCAAGCTCAGAACCACTCTAAGTTTCTGTGCTCCAAACTCCAGTGCTGCCAGTTTCAGTTGCATTTCTCTGTCAGGCCCTGAGCAGCTGCCCAGCCTGGTTGGGGTGGTGCAGCTCCAAGCACAGAGCTGGTGGCTCTGCTGTTCTGCCAGGCCTGAGCAGGGCAGCAGAGGGGAGTCAGGTGTACTTAACATGCTGGAAGCACTGGTGTAGAGTTTACCTGCTTTAGCTGGTGCCTGGTTCGTTCAGGACAAGCAGTCACAGACTTTAGAATCTGTTTTATGCAGGTGGGGCTTGGCCGTCGTTTGTTTTTCTCCAGACATCTCTCGGTTTCGTAGCCAGACAGAAACAAAACCAGCTTAAAACGGATCAGGGAAGAACCTCATGCATTATCAGACTCTGCTTTAGTGTCATTTGAAACCATTTTGCACTTGGCATTCAAACTAACTTTGAAAATTGAAAACGATTTTGCTGCTTGTGTTTGATTATCAAACCTGAAGATTCCGTGACAGGTGCTGTTGATGTGTTGAGAGGATGAAAGCCTGATGTTACGTACAAAATTTTGCTTCTAGATCTGTAAAGGGATTCTCAAAAGTGCTCTGTAATTACATATTAAATACATTCTTACAAACTGACTAATGCTTTTTCTGTATTGATGTTGTTTCCAGAATACACTGATGACAGTGCCCTGATTCCCAAGAACTCATCGGTGATTGTGAGGAGAATCCCCATTGGAGGAGTTAAAGCTACCAGCAAAACATACGTTATGTAAGTACTCCAAACATTCTCTTCTTTGGGAGGGAGTCAGTGTGCCCACCTTGTTACTGACAGCAGTTGCAGAGGCACTTGGGTTGTAACTTGCTTGTTAAAGCTGCTGCTGGTGTTTGTTGTCATGGGGTAGATTTTAATGTGTCTGTCCCAAAGGAGACTTAGATTTTGGTGTTCAGACACCAACAAGACAACAACTTCTAAGATGATTCTATTTGAGTTTGGTTTGGGGTTTATTTTTCTGAGATTCAAGTGCAGATCCTGTTTCCTCTGCATGGGGAGATTCCTTATTATATGTGTTTGGCTTTTTAACAAAGACAGGTACACATTGTAGTGTAAACTTAGCATTTGTTCCTATCTCAGAAGTTTGATTCTGGGTGTTTGACTATTGCCTGCGCTTGGGGGAGGTGGGGCAAGATATGAGAGGTATTTTTCTGCCTCAGATCGTGGGGAGTTGTATAGTAGTTGTAGAGGAAAGACCAAGGGTTGGTTGCCAGCTGGTGAACCATGCAAAGAAGAAGTTTCATTCCTAAGTGATTCCTGGGCATTTCCTAAATGCAGTATCTGTTTGAGGCAAGAGAAAAAGAACCATGCCCTAAAGGGTACTGGCTTTTGTGTGAGTACCATGAAGGAATAGTTAATCCTGTCCAGCCTCAAATCTCAGAAGCAGTTTAGCACCTTACCAAATGTACTGGTTACCTTTCTGTGTCTGTCTGTACCCAAGATGGGATCTGTGCTCCATGTTTTAATTCTGTATTTCTAAAGTTTATACCTGATTCTCTGTCCTCAGTATTGATTAAAATCACAGATACTCAAATACAATCCTGACTACAGGATTATTGCTGCATTGATGTTTTCACACAGTCCAGATCTATAATAGCTACATCAGCTCTGTTGGAATGGGCATGTTTTTCAGCCTCCTTAAAGCCATGCCTCTTCACCACCAGCAGGAGATACTATTAGCTTGTGGTTTTGCCATATCTTTCTAATGTTGGTTCTCAATAAAGTACCCTGAGGAGTTACAGTGTGTCTTGAACAAACAATACAGCAACATCCTGGTACCCATGAACCATTTGCAAGCAAAAAACCCTGAATGGATGTGGCTCTGCATGTAACCTTGGGGTATGTTACTGCAAGAGTTGGTGCAGTGCTTCCAGGCTCTCCCTCGGGATTCTGCATCCACAGCATTGTGCCTGTAAACACAGCCTTGCTTTGGGGGCTCATTTCAGTGTGTGCTGGGTGCTATCCTGTCAGTGCACCTCGCCTGGTGTTGTGAAGTCCTCTGAAGAATCAAAGCTGGCATCAAAGATTCCGTCAGTGGTGTGGGGGGATCAGGAAAGAACAGGACTGCTGTGTTAGAGTTGAAAATTAACCAGGCAGATGAGCTATCTGTTCCTCAGCTGGAAGCACAGCAGAAACCACTGATAGGGTGGTTAATGTTTGGGGGTGAGAAATATCTGCTGAGATGGTGAAGGGGCCTTCAGAAAGGCATTACTCACCTTGCAGTAAATGGCTGAAGCAACTATGGTGTGGTAACCCAGAGTACTTCCGTGTACTTCCTCACCTTCAGGAGGTATAATTGGGAGCCTGGGGGGGTTTAGCAGTGGCAGGAAGCTGAGCCTCTCCATTGGCATGTGAATTCCCCAGCAGCCTTTGCATTGCTCCTGCTCATGGGACTCTTTGGATGATGCGTGGATTGTTTGTTAACTCTCTCAGTGGCTGCATGTGTGGTTCATGATGAGCATGCAGGTCCAGACCAACGAGTATGTGGAATCTCAGCAAGTTTTCAAATGTAATACATATTTCCTAAAATATTGTAACATATTCAAGATTATCCTATAGCAAATTCTGGCAATTAAGACCTTTTTTTTTGTCACAGGACTCCTAAATCGCACAAAATCCTAGAAACTACTTTCAGGTGACATTTCTACTACTATTTTTAGTCAATATAGCATATGTAACATGTTTAATATTTTGGCACTTTGATGGCTAAATATAGTAGATCTCTGAACACAGTGCTTGGGCTTCCACAAAGAAACACTGTTCTAAAGACTGTGCTGCTGACACTGTTATGTTGCCCCTTTGTCACATGACTGTGCTTTTCACTTGAGCAAACTTTCACTTGTAGATTATCACTGTTCTTTCATAGAAACTGAAGCCCTGTACCTGGTACCTGTGTGTGATACCAGGGACGTACATGTTGGCCAAAGCTGCCCCATGCTTTGGTGATTGATTAATTAAGAACACAGAACTCTAGTACAGACTTCATGGGTTTGATACATAGAGAGCAGAGACAAAATATCTGAGGACTTCCTCTTGCACTGTTTTGTTCTAGATCTGTAAGTCTTGAGTAATTTGTGACAATGTACAAATGTGATTTTGGGGGGTTTTTTAGTTGCACTGAATGTACCAAGAGCGAACGGTTTATGTTGCAAATAAATGTCCACATTCACTAGAGTATTGGAGCATAATGTTGTGATGTTCAGGTTCTGGAATCTTTGTGTCGGGTACAAGTGATTTGTTTTAAATTCTGATCACCTTTATTTCTTCTTCTAGAAGTCGAAGTGAGCCAGTGAGTGGAACATCAAAAGCAGTATGTAAAAACACAATCTCACACTTTTTTTCCTACACACTGCACTTAATTCTAAAAAATGCAGCCCCTTTTTTAATTTGCCAAACGTTAACTTAATATATTTTCCAGTAAAACCTAGTGTATGTTGTAAATACATTGTATTTGATTCAGCATAGTAAAAACTGGGTAATGCCATCATTTGCAGAGTTCTAATGTGAATATTGGTATTTGTGCCTAGTAATGCATTGTATTTCATATTGAATATGCCAGAATCTCTCCTGTATGACTCTGTGTTGTACAGATAATGTATGATCGTTTCCAGATCCTGTAGGCTCGAGGTTTGCACACTGAACATGGTGCCATGTTCTACATCTGTCTGTCTATAGCTAGTGATATGTATGTTTGTATAGGTTGTTGTGTGCTTTTTGTTTCTTGCAATAAAAACTGTTTGGAGTGTATTTTTTGCCATTTTCACATTGTATCACTTAGCTTTTGTTTTTAAATACCTTTTTTTTTTGCCTAATGGTTTTTGAAAATGTTATCAAAAACCACTGAGAAATCATTATTGTGAAACTTGGTGCTGTTCCTTACTTTTGACTTGGGGGTTCAAACAAATACCAAACCCAGCATATCCCAGATGTTTTCAGGACAGTTCTGTGCAGCTAAATGATTCCTTCTTGTGTCCTTAAATATTTGGGTATTTGTTCCTAAAACTGTATAATTGACGTGATATTGTTTGGGCCCCCCGGAGTACAGAAATGTCTTTAATAGCCTGACGTGAATTTCAATATCGCTGCTACACAAAGTGGTATTCTAAAGTTCTGCATTTGATCTCTCCTCTTTATCTGGTGAAGCAGTTTAGTTCAACAGTCTTCAAATGGCAATATGTAACGCAAATTTTGGCACCAAGTTAGAGCCTGGGGCATTTGGGGGGGGTGAAATCCCTGTCACTTTTCTTAACTTCTGCAGCACGTTTTT
The DNA here is from genome assembly GCA_013397975.1 of Machaerirhynchus nigripectus. Classification (NCBI taxonomy): domain Eukaryota; kingdom Metazoa; phylum Chordata; class Aves; order Passeriformes; family Dicruridae; genus Machaerirhynchus; species Machaerirhynchus nigripectus. Next base: position 1,072,030 of record VZRQ01000298.1, on the reverse strand, counting down.
AGATCTGGGTGACTCCAGGGTTGGCTGCTGCTGTAATTCCCAAAGGTTAAACCTTTCTTTAGTATACCACCACTTGGAATTCACATTTGGAAAAGGGGCAGCATTTTCCTTCAGGTTTGCAAACGCTGTTGTTCTGCTGCTAACATATAATCCCACGTGGAAATCTGTGCCTGGTGATGGCTAGATCTTGGTGTGCCACTTGGGTCAGTAATGTGCGCAACTATGCTTTTCCAATAGTTCTTAGAGTATCAAAGTACTATTTGGTGGGATTTATTTTTCATCTTTATTTTAAGTATAACTGCTTCTCCTTCACTAGACTGGTGTGAGGCATTACACTAACCCTGGATCATTGGTTCTGATCACTTGATCAGCTATTAGGATAACTTAATCTAGAAATTCCTGAACTCTGGGGCTGTGTTCTGGGCAGAATACAGCCTCTGGTTCCCATGGAAACAATCAACCTCAAATTGAAAACTTGCTCTGTGTAGGTCTAAAACCACTAAATGTAACATCCATAATTCTATTGCTGATTGATTGAAATTCCTTTTGGAGATGAATGCCTCTCATTGTGAGTTAGCTGAACTGGCCCAGTGACCCTAGCAGTTAATGTAATGCATTTATGTAAACCACGTTTATAGTATTTGATCTAATTCAGATGGGTTTTTATTTCTTGAAAACAGTTCTTTTTCTTTTTGTTTACTAGCATGTGTATAAACACAAACCACATGTTCATAAATAAAGTTAACATTCTTTTAGCCTCGTGTGTTCCCTGGCATGTCTGTATTACATTGCTCAGTAGCATCTTACCATAAGCTAACGAAGATGTGTCAAAAAAGGAAAAATCCCAGAGTGGGAGGGAAGACTTAGCGTGAGTAAGAACTAACAGCAGGAAAGGAAAAGCAAAGCCCTTCCCTGGTGTGCTCCAACTGTCCCTGGTCTGGGAGGGTGGAAGCCTTGCATCCCTCTGTACAGGCCCTCTCTCACTGGAAAAGCCCTGCAGCCTCAGCAGTTTCTGGGGCTGGAGACACAAATAGTTTATTCTTAAAGCTAACTCAGGTCTTGGTGTGGGGGGATTGTTTGCCTTCTTTTTTAAATACACATATTTCTGCATGTATTTCAGAGCAGAAGCTGGATCTTGATGTAGTTGGAGTAAATCGCTAGGAATCTTGTCAGTTATTGATGGAGAGTAAAGCTGCAAAGTTAACATCAGTTAAGATTTCTTTTTTTAAAGGATGCACAAAAGCATCTTCTTTATAGTATTTCTCATTGTCATACTCTTCTGCCAGCTGTCATTCCACCCTTGGCACAATCAAAGCCAGGGCGCGGGGGCTTTCTGTCAGTGTCTCGGTACCTTCCCAGCTCCTTGGAGGCTGCGGAAGGGCCGAGCTGTGCTCGTTGGTTTAGCACCATCACATGCAACTAGGAGCTTCCCTGGCTGAACTTTTAGTGTAGCTGGGTTGTGGTGTTTGGGGAAAGCCCTGTAACTTCAGTGTAGCACTCCAGCAGTAAGAGCAGCTTTTTCCTCCTCTTTTCTGTCCCCTTGCCGACTTGGCTTTGTGTTAGTTTCTGTTCAGTCTGCTGCATGACATAGGAGTTAAAACATTGGCTGTTGAGTTTAGGGTTTGGGGGTTACTTTTTCTGGGTTGTTTTTTGTGGGTTTTTTTACAATAATTCTGCACTGTTATCTTAGGGTTGCCTGCAAGTTCATGGAGATGTTGTTTCTACTTGACTGTTTCAAGGGACTGCCAGGAAATACTTCAGTAGAAATTTAAAAGGAAAAACATAGGCAAAAATGTAGGATCATTGAAAGATGGCCATGGGCAAATGCACTGAAGAGTACATTAATTATCTGTTCGCTGCTTTTGGTAACTGTTCAGTATCATCTCCTTTAAGAAATTAGACTATTGCCTGCAGGTTGTATAATAGCAGCTTCCTAAAAAAATATAGGAAATAATTAATAGTTTATTAACTGTTGTGTTTTAGTTCCTGGTCCAGACTAGACCACTTAGTGCTAGAGCTTTCCTAATTTCTTGTTTGTTTCTGAAAAAAACACAAAATTATTGCTGTGCCTGCCCTGAGAGAATGCTGGCCTGCTTTTTCACATGTAAAAGAGTGACATACGGAGCCTGAAGCTTCAAAATGCTTGTGCAGACCTGCTTTTGAACAGAACTAGGTACGAAGCGTTCTGGAAAGGAGGAGAGGTGAATCTTGTGGTAAGACTTGCAGAGGAATGAAGGTCTTTTTGTCTAGATCTCTGTGTTCCTCCACAAAGACATATTTTCAAGAGCTGTGTAGTCAGTAATACAGGAATGCTGTATGTGCTTTGCTGAAAACACAGAAGAGGAACAACTTCCTGGTGTGAGGAATCATCTTGTGCATGGAGATACTTTTTCCCAGAGTCTGCTAAAACTGTTCTCTTGAATTCTCCACTATATTAGGTAGTTAAGGACAAGACCTTTTTTAAAGAAAGGTTTTAATCTCTTTGCTGACCTGTTTTGTGACTTCTTGGAGAGCTGTTAAGTTCACGTTGTAAAATTTTATTCCACATTTTTGAGCAATTTAGATGTAATAAGCAGTGATTCAAGTATCTTTCTGGTACTGTTGTGCTGGCTCAAGTGCTGCTCATGGCATGGTATAATTCAATGTACTGCAGAAGGAACTAGATCAAGTTAACCTTTTTACTTGTGGTAAAACTACTCTTCAGCACTAGTTCTCTGGCTTCTAGCCTGAGGACTTCATTCCTGAGAGCTGTTCCATAGGCAGCTGGGAGGAGAAAAATGGAGACAGAAGTTCCAGGCTTGTGCTCTGAATCCATGTTTTATCATCAAGAGTATGCTTTGCACTTTCCTTTGTTGATTTAGCACTGGGCTGCTATTAAAGATCAGGTTTGGTCTGATTGCAAGGAATAGTCTAAATTCTCACACTTTGCAAACTGATTTGGGTGGTAGGGCCTGTGGTCTTATAACATACAAGAAATCTGTTTTCTTAATTTTTATAGTCTACTTCATCATTATACACGCTTCTATGTAAATTATTTAAGCAGTTGGTTTTTTTCCAGACAAAGTGGCAGACTGTGGCTGCTGTTCTCGATTGGCTTTTATTTGGGTTTATTTGGGTACTGACAGGAGGGGCAGGGTGTGTGTTTTAGGGCTGCTGGGCCTCGCCTTCATTCTGACAGGCAGGTGTGGGTTCACAAAATCATCACTGTGTGCATTTGGAAATGATGAGACATTCACTGATTCATTTACAAGCTACACTAAGTTACCTGGAGTGATACTTCTTCCTCAAATAAATAGGTTTTTTAATCCTTTTTAACTGAAAATTGACATTTTCCTTACCCTTTTGAAAGAGGTCCCTCTCTGAGATATTCTGAGCAATAAGTAGATTCTCCAGTGGGGTTGGTTATTTTAATTTTTTCTCATAAGCACGTAGATACTCTTAAGCCATCATAGATTTGGACTTTGTTTTGAATAAATACAAATTACACTGGGTTGGGATTGCCTCTGGGTGACACTCGGGGATATAGTGCAGACATTCAGATTATAGTAGAGGTTAACTATTGCTGTGTTCTGACTGTAGAACTTGAATATGTGTTTAATTTTTTGTGAACAGATTGATGACTCTTCTGCATCTATTTCTCTGGCCCAGCTTACTAAGGTATATATATATTCTTGTCAAATACTTTAAAAAGTGTTTGCTTCCTATTTTTAAATTGATACTGTGATCTATAGGTGGATAACTGTTGTAATTGGAAAACCCCCTTTAATTTTTATTAACTTGAAGTATTTATTTTAACTTAAAAATGTGTGTATATTTTGATACTATCCTGTAAAGAGTAGTTCCCAGTTTGGGAAGATAGAAGGGGAGTACCTTATCAGCCTCAGCATAATGTTGCAGTATTACTCATCCTCAAGACACAAAGAAGAAGCTCTTCAGAAGCTGTTTTACCGTTTTTCATACGTTTCATTAATTTTGCGTTGGAAACTAACCCAGTTTGTACAGAAGAATTTAATTGGCTGTAAGTTACGGACATTCCAGGGGGGTGTGACCAGCCACAAGAGAAGCGGTTCTGTACCATGGACAATTGCATGGCTATTTTTGAACCCCTAGTCATAGTTACAGACCCATTCTCTGAATGCTGCAGAATTCCATAAATTGTGGGATCTATACAGTGGACAACCCGATCTAATTTGTTTGAACGCAGACTGTAAATTGTGTAAATGTACCTAATTGTTTATAGGAATATACCAATGTGTATGTGTGGCATCTGAGCAGCTGTGACCTTCTGAAACTGTTGTAATGCCATGTTTTGCTCGGGAACTGCTTGCATTTTTGCACACCAATGTGTAATTTGTCTGGGAAAGCACTAGTGACTGCACTGTGTGGACAGGCGAGTGCTCAACCACCAGTCCCTGAAGCTACAGGCAGTAGAGCAGGCAGGGCCTGAGGCAGAGCAGCTAGTTCTTTGTCCTCAAAATAAAGGCTGGAGTTCATTTCTAATAAAGAGAAATCTCTTCGCACTGGTAACTTTTCCCCTCTTCACTACAGAAATTAAATTGTGTACATTTGGCAAAAAAAACCCCAACCATTATATATATAAATATCTCTAGTTTGGAAGGTAGCCACCAAAAGAATTGGTCCCCATTAGTGCTGTCCCTAAATATGTCCTCGGGTCTGTAACCTCATGTGAAGTTTTACTCTAAAATGTGCAAAGCTGTCCAAGGGGTGGGGGTACACATTTAAGCTTTTGAGGAAATCTAGTATTTCAGAAAAATGCAGGAAGATGACACCAAGTGGCTCAGCACTGTTACTTCCCTCTAACCACTCTAGTGCAGCCCGGCTCAGCACGGAGGCAATGTGTTAACAGTTCTCTGGTGATTATTACTATGTATGAAATGCCATATTTGAATTTTGGTCTATTCCTACTAATGTTTTGTGGCTTTTGAATGTGTTTTGTAAACCGTTTGGGTTCAAACAAATTAGTCAAGTATTATCTGTAAAGCTTTCTGTAACTGTTAATGGAAATGATTTCATAGCTGGCGATCTGGATTCTGTTACTGTGGAGAAACACTGTGTATATGAAACAACCATTTAATAAAATGTTGAAACTAGTTGGTTGCTTTTGTGAATGAATGCATACAAAACCAAACCATGAGTGCTTGAGCTGAGTGATAGGTGCTTGAAGGCCCAAGTCATTTACAGTCACTCCCTTAGACCCTGCTTGTATCTGGACTAGTGTGTAATAAAAACATTTGAACAAATATGACTTAAAAATCAGCTGGCTTCAGTAATTTGAAGATCTAGTTGTGCAGAAGGTTTATATTACAGTTTGTGTGTTAAAAGGACATAGTCAACTGGAAAAAAACTTCAGGTTTTGTTCACTGTAGTTAAATCACTTCACAGGAAGAAGTTAGGAGGGGGGAACGTGCAGTTTAGACTGCCTGCAGCTCCTGATGGGCAAATTTCTTCTGAAAGGATCTTCTTCCTTGCTGAGGGATTGTAAAGGCATTTAGTCCTTCTAATATTTGTGTGTCTGAAGCTGAGTTTCAGCAAGCAAACCTAACTGCCCCACCTCTGCAGTTCTGTGTCCTTTTAATACTGCAAAATGTAAATAATGCTGCTTGTATCCATCTTAATTCCTTGTCCAGTGGAGAGCTTCTCCTGCATGTAGTCTGGAGCTTAAAAATCAGCATAAAATACAGGATATTGTGGTTTATCTACACATAGCTTCAGTCCTCTGAAGGAAATTGGATTGGTTACACAAGTCTTTCTGTAAGGTACAAACAGAGCCTAAGGTTTGAGTGCCCAAGAGTGCTCTTTTCTAGTAGGTTCTCAGGCACATAAACATCATGTCATGGCGTAAGGACTCCCCAGACCATCTTCAGCACAAATCTGTTTGGTATAAGCAGCTGCTCTCATGCAAGCTCAGCTAGTGTAGTGCTGCTCTTTACAGGATTGGATGAGTGGTGTTGTCTTGGGCTGTGTGGGCTTAAATGTGTTTCTAATGTGTGTGTCAAATAATTACCTGTTGCACAGACTGCCAATCTGGCTGAAGCCAATGCTTCCGAGGAGGATAAAATAAAAGCTATGATGACACAGTCTGGCCATGAATATGATCCAGTCAAGTAAGTGTTTCTAATGTGAAACTTGTTCTTTGAAGTTGGTGTAAAAATTGTTGAGATTGTTTGTTTTAAACAAGAGAGACACATTAATCTCTTTTCCTTTTTTTCCCCTAAAACTTGTAGTTACATGAAGAAACCCGTGGGGCCACCTCCACCCTCGTACACCTGTTTTCGCTGTGGCAAACCTGGGCACTACATAAAGAACTGTCCAACAAATGGGGTAAGATTTGGGGGACTTGGAGGGGTGCTCAGTTTTTAATTTTTACCTGGAGAGTTACATAACAAATATGTGAATACCCACAGTAAGAATTGTATCTTTTGGTGTGAAGTACAGAGCTTACATGGCAGTGTTGCAAAACCCTTTGGATTCAAGGAAAACCTGGAATTATAAATGTCAAATTTTATTATCGCTAGGTCAGAGGCACTAAATATTTCCATAGATCTTTCTGTGTGAACCCCTGTGTATAGCTTGATACATCTCAAAATAAGTTTCTCCAAGCTGTGAATCCAGCTCCCTCTGAACTGCCCTTTGGAGGAGGAGTGGGTTTGGGGAATTTCACCCTTAAGGAACCTGTAGTTAAGCCAAATTATATCAGTGTCAATTCCAAATACTGCTCCGGCCTCTGGAACACCCTGGCTGCATTTGTTTAGGGAAAAGAGTATTTTAGTCTAACATGCTAGGTAAGAGGAGGGGGTTAAAGGCTTTTGTGCTTAAAATAGTCACTGAAATCTCATTTTCAGTGTGGGCCTTGAGATATGTCTGCATTTCTTAACAGGACAAAAATTTCGAGTCTGTTCCCAGAATTAAAAAAAGCACAGGAATTCCAAGAAGTTTTATGATGGAGGTGAAGGACCCCAACACAAAGGGTGCCATGCTGACCAACACTGGGAAATATGCAATTCCAACCATAGATGCGTAAGTATGGGATTGGTTGGACTGATCCAAAAATGGAGTGAGAGAAACCAGGCAGAAATGTGCGAGTGGCGGTGCAGCTGCATTGGCCAACATCTGGAATTGTGGGGAAGAAGCCATTGGCACCATATCTCAACTTTAAAATCCATGCTGCTGCCTCACATTAAAATAGGGGGTCCTGCTGCTCATGCCCCTGGGAGCTGGTTAAATAAGGGGTGTGCTGAGACTGTTTCTGCAGAACATTTCAGCAGGGTTTGTAATTGGGATTGTTCTCTCTGGGAGCTCATGTTGCTTCTAGTTTGCCTTTCAAAGGTTTCATGTAAAGTACAATAAAGCAGCTGTTGGACTGTGCTTCCGTCCCTCAAGTGTGAAGCAGGCTCGAGTTTTCCTGTTGCTATAAACTAGGAAAACATTTGTGTGTGCTGAGCACAGTGGCTGTTCTAAAATACACTTGGTAGCCCTTCCGATTTTCTCTCCTGGATGTCGTTTTTTGGAAGCTGTGACACAGACTTCTTTCAGTTAGAAAACGTAATTACTGGGAGACCAGCTTTATCCTAAGCCTCCAATTTACACTTAGCCTCTGACAAAGGAGAGCTGGGATTCATTTCAACTGATATGAGCTGTCAAATATTTTTCTACTCTGAACTGATTTTTTAGTTGATCCAATGAACAGGATAGTTCTGCAGGAGAATTCTTCTCTCCCTCTGCTTGTGGTAGGGCTATAGAAAAGTAGATCAAACTGAACAGCTGTGTTTAGGAAGGCCAATGGAGAGGGAGATGAATTCCACAGATTATCTTTCTTTGATAAAATTCAAAGCTTGGAAGAGTTTTCCCTTTAACTTTTTTCTTTTGCTTTTCCTACCCTGCTTCCAGGGAAGCTTATGCTATAGGAAAGAAGGAGAAGCCTCCCTTCCTACCCGAGGAGCCATCCTCCTCCTCAGAAGAAGATGATCCTATTCCAGATGAGCTGTTGTGTCTCATTTGTAAGGATATAATGACGGATGCGGTTGTTATTCCCTGCTGTGGAAACAGTTACTGTGATGAATGTAAGTGTTACTGCCAGGTTTGTTAATTCCAAACATCAAATTTGATCTTCTGAGAGCAGAAATAGGAGATAAGGAAATTGGTGTGTTAGTTCTATTGAATACTCCAGCGTGTCCTGAACAGGGAAAGACTCTTCTTGTGTAGATGGTGGAAAAAAAAACAGAAAGCTTTTTTCCCTCCTTAAGTATCTGGTTAAATCCTCTTTACCTGCAGAAGGAAGAGGATGAGGGGAGTGTGTATTAGTGCAGGTGGTTACAGTATTAGGTATCAAATGCATTTTTTTGGTCCACAGCCCTTTCCCTCACATAGAATTCTGTCTCCAACTTTGGGCGCTTACTGCGGTTTACAAAGAACTGAGATTGAGGCATTTCATCCACATTCTTCCCTAGAGCTGGTTAAAACCTTCAGAACTCAAACCTCCTCATGGTTTTTTGCAATGTGTTTTATTCATTAACATGGAATGACTTCTTGCTGTACTAGAGTGGAAAAAAGACCAGTTGAGATGTCACATGCCAGTCTGCTCTGCATCTCTACATATTACCACAGTGAAATATTGACTCTCTGCTGTATGCTAGAAATTTTTGTAGAATTTCAGAATGGTTTGGGTTGGGAGAAACCTTAAAGCTCATCTCATTCCAATCTCCCTGCCATGGGCAGGGAGACCTTCTGCTAGACCAGGTTGCTCCAAGCCCTGTCCAACCTGGCCTTGAACACTTCCAGGGATGCCACAGCTTCTCTGGGCAACCTGTTCCTGTGCCAATTTTTTGCACTATAGAACATTTACAGCATCATGCTTTCCATTCAAGACCGTATTTCCCCATTAATCATATGCTTGTTTTTGTAATTATGAGAACCGAAAAAGTTTACTTAGTTTGGCTAAAAACTACTTTGATACTCTAATTATTCCCAGGTATTAGAACAGCACTGCTGGAGTCCGAGGAACACACATGTCCTACCTGCCATCAGACAGACGTTTCTCCCGATGCTTTAATCGCCAACAAGTTTCTGCGCCAGGTAATATGGTGACTTTAGCCTGAGCTCTTTGTTAGAAAAATCTATTTGTAAAGAGCTGAAAGGGACGAAAATATTAGTTTAGATCTCCTTAAGCAAGGCTGAACTAAACAAGGCTAAGTTTACTTTTCAAATATGTTATCTGTTTTTACAGAAGCCTACGGCTCATTAGAGACAATCTGGCAAATTCAGGACACACTTGTGTTTAATGGGATGTCCTCACTTTGAAATTGGGTGTTAACAGCAAAGTACTTCTAATCTAGAGACTCTGAGGTACCAGTCATTGATACCAGAGTTTCATGGGATGTGTTCATAGCTGTGTGTTAGTTGGGTATAGGATTAATAGCACTTACAGGGAACACACAGTGATTATCCTCTAAGGATGCTTTTGTTCATATTTCTACTGAAGTTTATTATCACCTTTTTAAACATGTTTCCCTACCTCTAGGCTGTCAACAACTTCAAAAATGAAACTGGTTACACAAAAAGGCTCCGTAAGATTCAGCAGCAGCAGCAACAGCAGCAGCAGCAGCAGCAGCTGCCACCGCCGCCGCCGCCGCCACCGCCCCCCCTGATGCGGCAAACGATAACGCGCAACCTGCAGCCGCTGATGCGGCCAGCCATGGCCAGGCAGCAGGACCCGCTCATGATCCCGCTGGCCTCCCTGGCTTCCCGCTCCGCCCTCTCATCCTTGGGCCCTGGGCCGTCCATGGCAGCTGGGCTGCCAGTGAATCCGTCTTCTGTGGTTGTCTCTGATCTCCCTCCAGCAGTATCCCTTTCTCTCCGTGGGGAAAAGCCAGATGGACCTTTTCGGTAAGGAAATCTGGAGATCGACAGGATTATAAAAGGAATCAAAATGCTTAGGTTAGATTTTTCTTGAGCTTCCCAGCTAGCACCTTATTTATCATTAGTGACAGCTGCAGGTCATTGTGGAAGTTGTGTTTTGTTTTTACTTGGAATGAGGACACTTTGGTGAGTAGAACATGTACCTCATGCAAGAATTTTATTGGCAGTATTTCTGTTTGGTTCCCTTACCAGTCATTCAGCACAGGGTTGCCCTGAAGGAGGGACTGTTTTAGATTTGAAGTGGCCAGCCATTCTTAGAGTAGCCATTTAGTTCCATCAGACCTTAGTGTCTCATTAATTTCTCTTTAGTACTGAGGAAATAACATTTTCATACAAAAATCTGTACCAGTGTTTAGGGTTATATCCTTTAACCCTGCTGCCTTGGATGCACAGAGCTGCTGTGTCCAGAGGGCTGCCCGGCTCAGCTATGCCGTCAGTACAAGGATCACAACTCAGAGGAGCCTCTAAGGCGATCTCTGAACCAGCACAGAAACATTTTCTAATGGAATTTCAGTTCTTGCATCTTCCAAAGCTGAGGTTCAGTGCATGGGTTATATGGATTCTCATCCTTTCAAGTGCTGCTTAATCAAATATTTTTCCAGAGAGCTTCCTCTCTAAATGCCAGTATCCAAACAGACTCCTCAGCAGTGCTTCCACTGGAGCCTACCAACTTCACAGGTGTAAATCTGGTGATTATTTTAAAATACTTTTTTCATAAGTGAAATCAGCCTTTTCTCTCCTTGGATTTTATATTTCAAAATATGTATTATATTTCACTTCAAAGCAGTGTTTCAATAATAAAAATGTGTTGTTTTTGTAGCGATGCTGATGCTGTTTTGCCTCCTGCTCTGATGACTGCTGCTGAGCTTTCCAAATCTTCCCCTTTGTCAATCAGCAGTTTGTTGGAAGAGAAGGTAAATTTTATTTCAACACATACAATGATTCTTATGTTCTAGTAGAGCTTATTTTGTGACTGTTTGCATTTATTCTCAAGGGCTATCAGGTTCCTGTACTGAGACAACCAGCAATACCAAGTCTTCTGGGCCCTCAAGGACAATCAATACCCACAACTGGTAAGAAACTACAACTTTAGAATTTCTTCTAAAAAATTGTCTTCAGATAAACTTACTGGGAATTTTTTTTCCCTGTCCCTGCTGCAACAGGTCATCCAATGAGAGCTGGTGCACTTCGCAGGCCAGGCTGGGAACTGTAAGTATTCAACAGAAATTCAATGTATTACTAGTTGTAACTGGTTAAATTAGTCTGTAACGCATCACTTAGACAACAGCTGATTTATAATGAAATAACAGTTGTGGAGAATACAAGTGCTAATTAATTTTCAAGTGGCTTAATTTAAATTAGCTTTAACAAAGGGGACCTGTGCTTACAGTAAGATTATTGAAAAATAAAACTCCAGTACATAATTGAGAAAAAGATTCTGAATAATGAACCCTTTTTGAGGAAACCAAAATTACATATAAAAATTAAATGTAATTAAAAGATCAGATGGAAAAGCACTCTTTTGATTACTAACTGAATAGGGTTGAAGAAATTGATTTCCCAGTAGAAATCAGCCTCCAACATTCTTTCTTTAACAACTTAGTTGATACTGAATGAGCAAATTATTGAAAAATTTAGAGGCTGTTATTTTTATGACAGTTTTGTATCTGTGCAGTTTCGTCATCTCAAAGTGCCAAGCTACTCTTTCTCATTGGAGAGAGGAGCCTGTTTATCTGTTATTGCAATGTCAAATTAGTCCTTCATTTGTTAGAGATTTGTTACAGCCAGGTCGTAAGGGTCATTGTTTTTATAAAGTCTGAAAGATAAATCAAAACAAAATTCAGGATCCATCCACCAGATTATCTAAAATCTCAAATCCAGTAAACAAGGAAAAAACAGTTCAGGCACAAGAAGAGGCCAAATACATTGTGAGGCAGGAGCTCAGGAAGCAAATGTGAGAGAGGTTAGGAGAGGTCTGAGAGGTGAGTTAATTCTTGTGCAGTGCTTGGAAACTCGGGAGCGTGGAGCTCAAAGTATATCCAGGAGGGGCAGAGGAGCAGTGAGTGCTTGGCTCGTGGGAGATGGGGGTCTCGTGGCAGCCTCGCCCACAGTCCCAAAGTTGAGTGTGAGGAGAGAAGGCTGAGGGAGCTGCTGGGGCAAGGATGTGCAAGGCAAGTACGAGGCTCCAGGACTGAGTGTAGTCTCAAGTGAACAGAAAGTCGGAGACCAGTGAGAACCAGGAGTGCTCCCGCCGTGCTGCCGCTTCGCTTTCCTCTGTACGCTCAGGGCAGGCTGTGACAAACAGTGACACGTGTTTTTGGGTTTCTTTAAAGTTCAAATCGAGGACGCCCGCACAGTGACCGTGCCCAAAGGACTCAGGCCCCATCACTGCCAGCATCAGCACCAGTCTTTGTGCCTGTGCCTCCACCTCCCTTGTATCCTCCACCACCCCATGCACTTCCTCTTCCACCGGGGGTACCACCACCACAGTTTCCTCCTCAGTTTCCACCTGGGCAGCCTCCATCCGCTGGGTACACTGTCCCCCCTCCCGGATATCCCCCAGCTCCTGCAAACATGTCATCAGCTTGGGTCCCAACAGCAGTGCCAGCGGCTCATTCAAACACCATCCCAACGACACAAGCACCTCCTCTCTCTAGAGAGGAGTTTTACAGAGAGCAGCGGAGGCTTAAAGAGGAGTAAGTATTTGGCTCGCTAACGTTGCCTTGTTTTCATGTCTGTATCGGGGGAGTGTATTGGACTGCGGTTACACTAAAGTGCATCTGACCTAAGCAAAAGGGACGTAGTGTTTCTTCCAATATACTTTTTCATTGCAGATGGTAAATATGCAAAGCTAAACCAAGACAAATGTAATTCTGAAACTTTTCCTAAAACTTGTAGGAACTGTTTTTGCTTAAATAGGATGTTCACCTTTTGCGTTGCATGCAGTAAACATTTTCTCATATTGGCCATGTTTTGTTTCTTGATGTCTTTTGTAATAAAGGTCAAACTATAATTGTAATAAAGGTCAAACTTATTTTAACAGGGAAAAGAAAAAGTCCAAACTTGATGAGTTTACAAATGATTTTGCTAAGGAATTGATGGAATATAAAAAGATTCAAAAGGAGCGTAGGCGTTCGTTTTCCAGGTAACTGCTTTACATGTCCGTAATGGAGAAGCAGATTGTCTAGAGGAATCAGGAGGAGTTCCACTCCACCTCCCTGTTGTTAGATGGATTGGATGATTGAGAGATGAGCAGTGACAGGAGTGTCATACGCAGGTTATTGACTCCAGTGTGGCAGAGATTGCAGGTGCCTGAATTGGCATTGGGCAGCAGGCACTAAGGAGCATTAAGGGTCTGTCTTGCTGAGGTGTCTCTGCAGTGATGTCCTTCACTGCCTGACAGCCCTGAGGAGGCCAGGAACAGAATAGCTGTAAGGGCTGGATTTTCAGCGTCTTCGCTATTCTGATTGTAACTAAGCACTCCAAGCAGTTTGGAGGAGATAGGTGAGAGAAATTGGCCTTATTTCTGCTTTTGTCCATCTCGTGTGGATACATGAGGTGTTTGAACCTGGACTGCAAACTGGGGGCTTTCCCTTTTTTGTTGACGTTGTAAAATTTTTCTTGGGAATTAAAAGCTCTGACCTATTTGTAAGGAAATCTGAAATTGGTGAGGGACTTGAAAAGGAGGAATGATGCTAATGAACATAGGAATCATGTGAAATGATTCATTAAAAAATAGTAGAAGGAAAACCTGAGGGTAGCTGCTGTTTTCTGTCCCCAAAATTCCCTTGGGTAGGAGTAGTTGTTAGCATTGCTGTCAGGAGCTTTCCCAGAGTCATGGCACTGGGGCATGTGAATAGGGACTGAGGTTAGAAGCTTTTAGACGGGATTTTTCTTGCAATGTTGTCACTTGCCTTGGTTAGAGCTGGAGGGATGTGCAGGACGTTGTTGGGACACCTGCCTGGCAGTGTGGATTCAACAGGCCTGTCTGTAGGTCCTTTGCAGTATTAGAATTGTGCATCCTGTCCAAATTCCCAAAAAAAGGTGAAGTTAACTAGACCGAGCTGGCATTTTAACATTGGGCTTTGCTGTCTTCAGGCCAAGTGGTGTTTTCTCGATGTCTGATTCTGCACTGTACCCACTCAGATTTGCTCTTTTTGCATCTTACTGCAACAAAAATGATTTGCACTGCATGTGGTTGCCGAGTAGTGACAAACGTGCGTGTTCCTGTACCAGTAGAGGCCAGTGTAACCACCTGAAATCTGTCTGTAGCTCTGGTAGCTCATGTGATAGAGTGAGTGGAAGTAGACTGACCCTTCTGTGTGTTCTGACACTAACAAAGCAGCAACTGTTCTGTCTTGTGAGCAGAAACATTTACATGTTATCAAGTTCTTCAATTTGCAGTAGCTTTATGTCAGCAGCTGAAAGAAGCTTTGACATAAGCATGTGGAGAGGAAAGAAAAAGTAAATGTGGGAGGAAAAGACTTGAGGAGAATGACTGTTTGGAATTAACTTCATTTATTTTTTTTGTGTTGTGTTTTTTTAAGGTCCAAGTCTCCCTATAGTGCTTCATCTTACTCTAGAAGCTCGTACACCTACTCCAAGTCACGCTCAGGTTCGTCACGCTCCCGCTCCTACTCGCGCTCCTTTAGCCGCTCCCATTCCCGCTCCTACTCGCGGTCGCCACCGTATCAGAGACGAGGCAAAGGGAAGAGCCGGAACTACCGCTCCCGCTCCCGGTCCCACGGCTATCACCGCTCCCGCTCCCGCTCACCCCCGTACAGGCGCTACCACTCCCGCTCCAGGTCTCCGGTGTTCAGAGGCCAGTCCCCCACCAAACGGACTGTCCCGCAGGGTGAGGCCGAGCGCGAGTACTTCAACCGCTACAGAGAGGTCCCCCCATATGACATGAAGGCTTACTATGGCCGCTCGGTGGACTTCAGAGACCCCTTTGAGAAGGAGAGGTACAGAGAGTGGGAGAGGAACTACAGAGAGTGGTACGAGAAGTTTTATAAGGGCTATGCCGTGGGCGCTCAGCCGCGGCCCCCAGTGAACAGAGAGAACTTCTCTCCAGAAAGGTTTGGCCCACCTGGGACCAGACGAGAGAATTCACCGTATGCTCGGGGACGGAGGGAGGAGTATCCCGCTGGGCAGAGCCACAGGAATCGTAATATAGCGGGAAACTACCCTGAAAAGCCTGGGAGAGAGAGCCATGGCATCAAAGATCCTACAAAATCAAAAGAGAAGGAGGTGGAAAATCCACTGGGAGATGGCAAAGGCAATAAACATAAAAAACACCGGAAGAGAAGAAAAGGGGATGAGAATGAAGGATTTCCCAATGTTGAGCTGTTAGAAGGGGCAAGAAAACCAAGAGAGCCAGTTCCAACAGAAGATGCTAAAACAGACTCTCTATTCATGCTGCCAAGCAGGGATGATGCCACCCCTGTAAGGGATGAGCCTATGGAAGCAGATTCCATTGCTTTTAAACCAGTGTCTGAAAAGGAGAAAAAAGAGAAGGATAAGCCAAAAGCGAAGATCGAGAAGACAAAGCGGAAAGTCGAAGTGGCAGCTGCTCCGAAGAAAGACAATGTAGCAAAACCAGCTAAAGCTTCCCAGGAAAAGGTAGACCCTGATCGCGAAAAATCTCCTCGAACGGAACCGCCTGTGAAAAAAGTCAAGGAAGAGCTGCCAAAGACAGACAGTGTTAAAACCTCTTCCTCTCAGAAGGATGAGAAGGCTCTTGGTACCCCACGGAAGGCTCATCCCAAAGGGACAAAGGATCACCCAGAAGCCAGACCAGCCAAGGAGGAGAAGGCAAAGAAAGAGCATCCTAAAGAAGCCAAGGTAGAGAAGCCCTCCAGCAAGGAGGATAAGTCAAAAAAACCTGCTGAGAAAAGCAAACTTTCTGATGCCAAACCTGAGAAAAGGAAAAGAAAAGCAGAGGAAAAGGTTGATAAAGAACATGAAGCCACTTCCACAAAGGCCTCTAAACCCGAAACTGCAGAATTGAAAACATCGCCCAAGGGGAAGGCTGAGCCCGAGGGGGAAAAAGGAGAGCGGACGCCAGAAAAGGATAAAGCTGCTTTTCTTAACAACCCGTCCAAAAAGATTAAACTTAACCGAGAAACTGGAAAAAAGATTGTGAGCGGAGAAAATGTGCCACCTGGAAAAGAAGCTGTGGAGAAACCTGAGCCCAGCAGCAGCAAAGTTAAGGCGGAAAAGACAAAGGGAAAAGCAAGAAGGAAAGTGACGGCAGCTGATGGCGCTAGCTCAACTCTTGTGGATTACACCAGGTACCTCAGCAGTTCTTTTCCTTTTCTTTCTTTCCTTCTCCCCCCCTCCAATTCTTTATGGTGCCTAATGAAAGGAGCAGCTAAATTTGTGCTAAATGAGAGAATAATCCATGATCTTCCTTGTGAAACTATACTTGGGTCAAACTCAGATGTTGTTAAGGATAACGAGCATTTAGTACTGCACAGGAAGCTGGTAGCGTTAGTTCGTTGGTGATGCAAACTCAAAATGTTTAGGACATTTGTTGGAGACTTAAGATAGTGTCTTGGTAATCTAAAAAGAGTTTTAAATGTCCATTTTTCTAAGAAAGAACACTGGGACATGAGAATAAAACTTTGGCTGTCTGTACCTCTCCATAATTGCTTGCTTTCATGTTGAAAGAAGAATGGATATCTAATTTATCTGCCATTGGGAGAAATAGGACATGAAGGAATTACCAGATCAGACAGTCCCTAATCTGATAATCTTGTGTCTTTTTTAATTAAATATATAGTAGCAAGATACTAAATTAATTGATGGCTCATAATCTCAGCCACTGAACTCAGCCCGTCTCTTGTCTGTTCTGTTCCCTTAATTGAGCATCCTTGGGAAAAATGCTGAGAATTTAGAATTGAAACACAAGCCAATTTATAAAATGTTCCCAAAGCTGGCTGTGTGTGCATCCCATTACTAATGTCCATGTTTTTCCTCCCAGCACGAGTTCCACTGGGGGAAGCCCTGTCAGGAAGCCTGAGGAGAAGCCAGACACCAAACGAACTGTCATTAAGACACTGGAGGAGTATAACAACGACATAACAGCCCCTGCTGAGGATGTCATTATCATGATCCAAGTCCCTCAGTCCAAGTGGGATAAAGATGACTTTGAGTCTGAAGAAGAAGACATCAAATCCACCACCCAGGTGCCCCCAAGCGTAGGAAAACCCACCAGTGTTATCAAACCTGTGAGTGCAAAGGCACCAAATCCCCTCAAACACACTGAAAAGGAGACAGAGCCTCTGGAGAAAACACAGAAAGCTGCGAAAGAGGTGAGTTATGAAAGCGCCCAACACGATGCCAAGAGTTCAAAAAGTTCCACATTGAGTGAAAAAGGCAAAACCAAAGACCGGGATCATTCTTTGTCAGACAAGGACAGTTCTGAGAAGAGGAAGAGCAGTGTTCAGCCAGAAAAAGAGCACTCAGAACGTGCAGCTGAACAAGGAAATGGAAAAACTGTATCTCAGTCCTCCAAAGATGGCAGATCTTCAGAGAAACACGATAGTGGACGTGGCTCCACTGCAAAGGACTTCACTCCCAACCGAGACAAGAAGTCTGACCACGATGGCAGCAGGGAGCATTCGAGTTCCAAGCGCAGGGATGAGAAGAGTGAATCAGCACGGAGGAAAGACTCCCCATCCCGGATCAGAGACTCCACAGCAGTGCAGAAGAGCAAACCAAGAGAGGAGCGTGTGGAGCCACCCAAGAAGGGCCCTGCAGAGGCCAAGCGGAGCAGCTACAGCCCCCCGCGGGAGCGCAAGCCCACGGAGCACAAAGCTGTGCATGACTCCAAGCGCCCCACCGAGGAGCACAAACCTCCGGATAAAAACCCGGGGAAAGAGAAGGAGAAAGATAAAGAGAAGCATGTACCAGAAGTCAAGAGCAATAAGGAAAAAGAGCCAGGTGGGAATAAACCGCCTGTAAAACAGGACTCGCCAGAAGTTAAAGTGGAGAAGGAGAACGTGGCGGGTCAGAGCGATAAAGGCGTGGCGAAGCCTAAGCCGCCAGTGAGCAGCGCCGCGCGCCTCTCGTCCGACCTCACCCGCGAGACCGACGAGGCCGCCTTTGTGCCAGACTACAACGAGAGCGACAGCGAGAGCAATGTGTCTGCAAAGGATGAGGAGGCCGCAGGGAAAACGCCCAAGGAGGCGAAGGAAAAGGCTGTCGATAAGGTGAAAGAGGAG
This sequence comes from Machaerirhynchus nigripectus, assembly GCA_013397975.1. NCBI lineage: Eukaryota > Metazoa > Chordata > Aves > Passeriformes > Dicruridae > Machaerirhynchus > Machaerirhynchus nigripectus. The sequence goes on along the minus strand of VZRQ01000298.1, from coordinate 1,053,866 downwards.
GCGGCGGTCCCGGCTCCCAGCGAGCAGCCGGAGGCAGGCAGGAGCCAGAGCCAGAGCAGCCCCAGCGTCAGCCGCAGCCGCAGCCACAGCCCCTCCGAGAGCCAGACACGGAGCCACAGCAGCAGTGCCAGCTCAGGGGAGAGTCAGGACAGCAAGAAAAAGAAAAAGAAGAAAGAGAAAAAGAAGCACAAGAAGCACAAGAAACACAAGAAGCATAAGAAACATGTGGGAAATGAAACAGAATTGGAAAAGAGCCAAAAACACAAACACAAGAAGAAAAAATCGAAGAAGAGCAAAGATAAAGAGAAAGATGACCAAAAAGTGAAATCTGTCACAACATAAACAGACAGATAATGAAAAAATGACTTAATTACTAAGTCATCTGTAAGAATTTTGTTAAAATGTAAACGACTTCAAGCGTTGTAAATAATGACATGAAAGACCCTGTGCTGCACTTAAAATATTGCTGCTTGATTATTTGATTTTTACATCAGAGCTTTATAAAAAGTGAACATTTTGTACAGAATTGTGAGTTGTGACCATGTAACATGAAAGGTTTTGCTGGGGCATCTTCTTTTTAACCACCATTAATTAGTTTGGGTGGAGTTTACTGTACTGTGAAGATTTTCACATTCGGGTTTTTTTTAATTGCCTGGCAGAAGCAGCTGGTACCAGTTACCAAATACCGGCAGATGAAATGCAGAATACATTACAGCCCTGTTATGTCACTTTTTGATTACAATAAAAAAGTTTTCAGTAAATGACCGAATGTGAGATTTCCAGTGGGAGTTGCATATGAGCAGGGAGCATCGCAACCCTTCCCGTTCCTGGAAGTGTCCAAGGCCAGGTTAGATGGGGCTTGGAGCAGCCTGGTCTAGTGGAAGGTGTCCCTGCCTAGGACAGAGGGGTGGGACTGGGTGGGCTTTAAGGTTCTTCCAGCCCAAACCATTCCAGGATTCTAACAGTAGTGCCAGAGAAAAAGCGTGCTGGGAACTATTGTGTGGGGAAAATACCTTAAAAAAGGGTTTAATTTTGGAAGAACTGGCAGGACCTGCCCTGGTGGAGGGTAAGGAGGTGCCAGGGGTGGGTGGTGTGCTGCTCCGTGTGCCAAGGAGCTAGGGGTCTGTAGGGTAGAATGTGGGATGTGGCCCTAAAGCTGCAGCCCCTCTTAGAGTTGGCACTGACTGCTTAAGATAACGTTACACACGAAGCTGTCATGTGGCTGCTTTGTTCTGGTTTGTTTGGAAAGCTGTTGTCCCTTGGGGTTGGAACTGTGTGGTCATTAAGGTCCCTTCCAGCTGAAACCAGTCCGGAATTTGCCAGCACACGTTCGCACACAGGGGTTAAACTCCCTGTAATTTGCGTTTTCTCTTCTGAAGCTGCTCACCAGGTGTTGATGTGTTAAACAGAACTTTTTGGTTGGTGTTGGATGTGGGGGTGACACCTAACAGCCCTGACCCCTTTGTGATATGTGGGGCTCAGAAGGGGCAGGACAGGGAAGCCTGGAAAAGCAGGATCTTGCTCTGAGCAGTGAGAGATAGAAAATGGAAATTAGTAGCTGGATAATTTTAAGATGTAGTTTTAACAAAGATGTGGCAGTGGGGGTGTTGCTCAGCGATCAAAGCCAGCACGGGGTGGAATGGGTGTCATTAAGGGCATGATATTCCGTGACCACTGGATTGAGCAGTGGCAGCCCTTGGCCATGGGATTTGCCCAGAGTTGGGTGTGGTGCTGCATGGGGGAAGCGGCATTTCCTGCTGGCAGAAAGTGTCACCATGCAGAGGTGCCATCCTGAGGGCTGAGTAGCACAGAAATGGTAAAATAGGGACATTCATCCTGGTTCTCATGGGGGTGAGCCAGCACCTCGGACATCCTGGGTCAGAGACACAGCATCCTGAAAGGTAAAACAAGCACACCAGGATCACTGCTGGATTTCACTGCCAGGACTTTGTGCCTTTTAATGACAGGCCTTCCTGGTGAATTCCAGGTGTTTTCTGCCCAAGAAAACGCAGGTTTCCAGTTCATCTGCTCCCATTTTTGCTTTCCAGAATGAAAAAGCACAGGTGGGTGATGGTGTTAGAGGTGCTTGGCCGGGGGTTTGTTGTGTGTGGGGTAGGGTGGGAGCGCAGGAAAAGCACCCTCGAAGTCTCCCTTGGCATGGTCTGTGCCTGTGAGGATGAGGCTGGAAAACAGGCTTGATTTCTGACTTCTCTGTGTGCTTTGGCCTAATGAAATTGAAAATTCAGGAATCGGGGAAATGGGATTCTTGAAGTGGCATGTGTTAAGTGCTTTATTATTGAGATTCAAGTTAATGAGTAAACTTGCACTGAAATCAAATACAATTTTTAATGGAATAGCTCCATAAACCCAGTAATATTATGTATTTTTATATAACCTTGTGCTGGAAAGCTGTTGTTGAAGTCTGTCCTAATGCCCAGTTTAACCTATTGAAGAGGTTTTGTGGCGTGACCACACAGTGCCGCAGCCCTGTGCCGGTGTTTGCCTCAGGACGGCAGGTAGGGGAGTTTTCTTGGGTGTCAATGTCTTTCATTTGGCCTCCCTGTTGTATAATCTCGGACTCTAGTTCAATTAAAAGTGAAATGTTTTGATGATTCCCAGCCTTATTTTAATTCCCTTCTGTGCAGAATATGCTGTAAGTTGATAAAGCTTGATCAGGCACTGCAAAGGCAGCACAGGCACTTGGCACTGCCATGTCCAGGGGGGCACCAGGTTAGGAATAACGGGATGGCTTTGTCCAAAATCTGCCTTTGGGGCTGCTTTTGCTAAAGATTTGGTGACTCTCCGGGCATTTACTTGCAGCCCATCCCCGGGGTTACATGGGCCCCGGTGCCCCGGCCTGCCGGCAGTGCGGGTGCAGAGGGAACCGCGGTGTCCCTTGGGGACAGTCCCGGCTCCGTGGCGAGTGGTGGCACCTTGGCAGACCCGTCACGGCTGTGTTGGTGCGCACGACAGTGGAGCAACGCCCGCTGGGCCGTGCCGGGCTCCTCTGGGCAGTGGCGGCGCCGGGCGGGTTTTGGAGGAGGAGGATGGTGGTGAGGAGGAAGATGCCGTGCGGAGCTCGGGCAGCGCTGGCACGGCGCTGCCCCGCTCGCCGGGCTGACGTCAGCGCCGGGCACGAGGGGACAACGCGTCGCTGCCGAGCCCGTGACCCGGTTTCCCTTCCCACGGAGCGAGGGCTTCGCTCGCAAATTCCAAGCTCTAATCCAGAGCCGCTCCCGCGCCAGGCTGCTGCCAGAGCCCGCCCCGGCGGGTGCCTCCAAACGGGCTCTCCTCCTCCTCGTCCTCCATAGAAATGCCCCCGCGAGCTCTGCCAACGCCCGTGCCTTTGAAAGGTAAATGAGAGTTGAGTAATTAGCGATGATGCATTGAGGGGCGAAATTCCTCGGGTTTTATTCCCATCAGCTCCGCTATCGCTATCGTGCGTCCCGGGCTGGGGATGTGCATGGGGCAGCTCCGGCCGGGTGCCCTCCGCCCCATCACCCTCCGTGAGGCCGGGACAGGATGAGGCTTCGCCGGCGTTTGTCCATCCACTGTGTGTGTGTGTCTGTGTGTGCACACGCCGGGGCTGCTGTCACCCTTTTGTGAGCGAAATGGCTGTTTGGTAGCAGCGAGCGAGGGCTCCTTGCCAAGCTGCCAAATTAAGACTAAGCATATGCAGATTCGCCTTGTTTTCAGCTAATGACAGCTGCAAACAGTTATTTGTCGGGCTCGCTGGCGCTGGGTTGGTGACACGAGGCCAGCGACGACTGAGTGATCTGGCCGTGCACGGCGGCACCGCGGCCGAGGGTGTGAGAGGCACCGGGCTGCTGGGGCTCAGCCCGTGCCCTTGGTGCTCTCCAGGGGACCACGCAGGTCAGCCCTGCGGCACAGCCTTGGCATTGCCCCCAGCTCCTTGAGTTGGGAGCTGCCAGAGAGGGGATGTTTTGCTTTGTTTTGCTTTGTTTTGCTTTGTTTTGCTTTGTTTTGCTTTGTTTTGCTTTGAGCGTTGCCAGCAGCACAGACATCGTGATGTTTTCACAGGAAAACAGATAAAGATGTGCGCAAATGTGGGTGGCATTTGTGGTTCCCCAGCCAGAGGCCTTCAGCAATGCTCTGCCAGCTGAGAACTGAAGCAGAGACCAAGGCGGGAACTCCCTGCCCGCAGCCCTGCCCCGAGGGCAGCTGGCAGCTCTCCAGAATCCCGGGCTTCCTAAGGATGCTCACAAAAAGAGCGTGTTTTCATTGGTTTTATCATTATTGTGATTATGCTGATGGAAGGAGAGAAGCTTGCCCAGCACAGGAGGCCTGAGCTAACGAAACGCTCTGCACCGCAGATGAAGACAGTCCACGTTGTTTTGAGGATGCAGGGAAATGAGGACATGGGGGAAAAGTCACCGTGGAGATATAATTAAGTCCTGTTTGACACACATCCTGCTGATGAGCTGTGCCTCAGGGCTGGGATGCTCTCATGTGTCCCCTGTCCCCACAGCCCGGCAGGAGTGGATGTGCTTGGGTCTGGAATCAGAGAATTTGGGGATCCCTCCCTGGCTGTTTGGGAAAGTCCTGTACATCTATTCCAGCTGTTTCTAACCCAGGGCACAGGGCAGAGGTGGGGGACAAGGGCAGCTCTGCTCTGCCCCGTGGGCGTGGGGTAGCCCAGAAGCCAGGAGCTAGGGCTGGGGACCCTGAGGACCAGGAGCAAACTGCAGTGGGAGGCTGAGCTGGGCTGACACCAGCACCCCAAGCTGGGGAGAATGTGGAGGCACTCCCACCCCACCCCACCACTGCCTGGTGGTCACCAGCTACATTCCCAGCACCAAGCCCTCCAGCCCTGAAATGAGCCTGTGCTCCTCCCATAAGGAGCTGACTTAAGTGCTCTGATGCTTCTGAGAATATTTTGGAGAATTCCTGATTTTAATTTGGTTTATTTAATTATTATTTACTTTGACTGAATAAACTGTTGTGTTTAAATAACACCGTTTTTGCCAAAACGCTGTCAGGGAGAAGCTGCTTTCCCTTTAGGAGCCCTCAAATGTGGGCTGCCTTCCAAGCCCCCTCACATGGAGCATCATCGCTCGGAGCATCCTCCTGCCCCAGCCAGGAGCGCACTCCGTGTCAAGGGGTGGCCCTCTGGCCACAGGGAGGGAAACAGGAGCTGTGCAGGTGCTTCCAAATACACCTCCAGCATCACCTGGGGGACCTGACAGGGCTGAAGGGCTCGGCTGTGACCGTCCTGCAGCCAGGCACAGCCCAGTTCCTTGAGGAGTTTGTGAGGGAAAGGGAGAACGGATCCAAAGAGCAACAGCTGACATTGGAAAACTGGGGAGAAAAGAGAGCTGAACCTCAGGGATGGAAGCAGTTGGTGAATATTGACAGCACCAACCAACAGTGGTGAAGCCTCATTCCAAATCCACCTGTGGGGTTGGTCCTCGTTCCTTTTTTTTTTCTTTTTTTCATTTTTTAAATCACAGCTCAATCCTGTGGAGACAGTTTGGGAGAGTCGGGGGTGTTCAGCCTGCAGCACTGTGGTAGGTGATGGAACAGCCTCTCTTGGGAAGCAGGGGGCCCACGACGGGCTCGGGGCTGTGGCAGTGCCTCTTCCCCAGCCCAGCAGGTTTTGAGGGTTCCACCAGGACAGGGACACCCTTGGGACACGCTGCCCTTCCAGCACGTGGGGGCGGTCTCTGCACAAGCAGCAACTTTTCCATCACTTGGTTTCCTTATTTGGTGTTTCTTTAATAATTAGTGGCAGATTTTGTACTTATGTTTGCAATTATCTGGATGCCTCTGGGACATGTTCTGCCGGATAATTGAATCTCCTGGTCTGTGACTCCAGGGATGGCTGGGAAGCACGGGCTGGAGCCCAGGAATGATGTGCTGCCTGTTGGTGTCATGTTAAGACAAACTGAGCTTTTTAATTCTAAAAAAACCTACTGGAAACAAAGCATTTTGCTTTGCTGTCCTCAGCGCAAGCTTTGCTGGAGCCTGGACTAGAGAGGAAAATGCATGATTATCAGTAATTAACCAGATAAATGTTTTAATTAGATGCAGTGGATCCTCCATGTGCCCAACTCCAGTGACTGTCACTGCCGAGAAGTGGGGCAGTGGGAGTGGGGGCCCTGGACGGGCAAACGGATGCTGCGTGCAGCCTTTGCTGGAGGGCAGGAGAGGGGCCCCATGCATGGCACCCTCTGCTGGTGCTGCCGGGACCTGGGTCTGTGCAGGGCTTGTCCCCACCCCTCCAGAGAGATCTCAACATGTCACTTCTTCTGCCTTAGCACATGACGTTGGGATGTAAAGTGCCAAGCGAGGGAAAAGGAACCTCCACGTCAGAGCTGCTCTCAAAGGTAAGTGCAAAACTAAACCTTTCCAATTTAGGGAGATTCAGTGACATCATTTCCATTAGCATTGCTAATTCTTGTAGGGCCTGGCAGGGGATCAGAGAATCACAAACTGGTTGGGGTTGGAAGAAACCTTACAGACCATCCAGTTCCAGTCCCCCACAAGGGATACATTCTACTAGAATAGGTTGCTCCAAGCCTCATCCAACCTGGCCTTGGACACCAGGGGCAAGGGGGTCCATGTGTCTGAGCCTGGGGGCAGCCACTGGGGTTGGGCGCTCTGCACCCCCGTGAGCCCCTTCAGCTGCCCTGCTGGCTGCAGAGCAAGGAGAGACCCACCATGCTCCAGCAAAGTGCACCTGTGCTGTGTTTCCATGTAGGTAATGGAAGAATTGGCTAATCATGCCCAGGAAAATGTAACCAGGGATCTTGGGAGCAGAGAGGAACAGGTAAGAGGTGCTTGAAGCCTGATTTTAAAGGTGGTCTTGGTCCCACATGAAGGTGGCCAGGGTGGGCGTCTGGCACAAGAAATGGAACAATTTCATTTTAGGGTCCAGGTCTGTCAGGAGTTACAGGGGCTGGGATCACTCCCATGGGCATCCCCATGCTGGACCCTCGTGCCACTGCAGAGGGACCCCTGGTGTGGGGTTAACAGTGCCAGCCCCCGCTCCCTGCCCAGCCTCCCCTGTGCACCCCCTGCTCCGTGCTTTGCCCCAGCCACAAAGCAGTTAATGGTTGTTGATCGCGGCATGCTCGGTGCTCCGGGAGGCTCTGGATGCTCTGTGAGGCTCTGGATGTGGTGCGGAACTCCCCGGCCTCCAGGGATCTCGTGGTATTTTGCCCAGATGGCACTGATCTGTGTCTCAAGGACATAACCCGGCACCGACAGCTCTGCGCAGCAGCACCGGAGTGACAGATGAAGCCAGAGCACTCCTTCATCTCTGCTACAAGGGAAGAAAAGCTCCTGGAAATGCCGGGAATTCTGCCGGCCGCTCCCTGTCACCTCCACAGATGAGCCGGCTCTCGGCCTGGCTTGGTTGGTGCGGGGGCAGCGCCGGCCGCATGCGGGAGCCCCGCTCCCAGAGAGGAGGGGCCGTGCTCGGGCGGGCAGGCAGGTGAGATGTCCCCACCCTTCCCACCATTCCCTGGTGCAGCTGTGCCCAGCTCCACTGCCAGCCTCCTGCTGGCATCCCCCTGGCCCGGGTTCGGCCGGTGGTGCCGGGGCTGTCCGGCACGAGGCCGGGGTGTGGCGCAGGACATCGGCCGAGCCACCAGTGCAGGACAGCGGCTGGCACGGCTACCGGGGCTCGGCCAGGGTGGAGGTGTGGAATGTGCAGGAGCCCGACACTCTGGCTTTGGTTGTGTCCACCATGTCCTGGACATCCCAGCTGTGTGGGGAGGGGACTGAAACCAGTTTCCACTCCATCCACAGCCTGTGGTGTGGGCAGCACTCCAGGGACCCCACTCTGGTTCAGCTCCCCCTGAACCAACTTGCCCTATGCTGACAGCACCAGAGGTGTTAAATCCTGCCCTTTTTGGGCTACCAGCTCCAGGGAGCCACCGACACTGAGCTCAATGGACAGCATGAGGGACAGCGTGGTGGTGACTCGGGTATAACTTGGGATGTGCTTTCCTGCCCTTGTGCTGCAGTCATGGAGGGCAGGGTCTTTACCGTGTGCTGGGGTAAGAGAGAGAAGGGTGCATCTCCTTCCCGCGGTGGAGCCATGCCAGCAGCCCTGGCTACCAGACCTGCTCTGTCCTTCCCAGCTGGGACTTCTCTGTGCACTGGCTGACTGGAGCCAGCGGAGAGGACCTGGGGACAGGAGCAGCCCAATCTTGTGTGGGAATGAGCTGCTCTCTATGTCCATGTGTTTTGGCAGGTGTATGTCCATGTTTGGGGGAACAGAGCTAACTGGGGGTGTGGGGCAGCAGTTGTGACCCCCCATCCTTGGGGCTGGGCACTCAGCCAGGCTGGCACCATGCAGCTGGCCCATGGGCACCCCGAGCTGCAGGTTGCCTGAAGCCAGTGGTTTTCCACCCCTTTTGGCTCCCCAGAGCGGGATGTTGCTGGCATTGATCCCTCCTCCCCAGTGGCTGCGCCAGTGCCTCTTGTGCCAGAGCCCTCGTGATGCTGCGGGGGCCGCGAGCGCGTTCTGGCAGCAGCACCTCCCGGATTAACCCAGGGCCCCCAGCACGCCCCAGGATGGGTGTGAGGCACCAGCACTGACACCTCACACACAGCAAGGCTCTGGCACGGCCACCACTGCTCTAATGAACCCTGTGCCAGTGCTGTCGGTGCCAGGAGCTGCCCAGCAACATGCGCAGGACCCCCGCTCCCTGCTATGCACGAGCTGATGGAACACAACGTGAAAACTGGGTTTGTCTCTCTCTCTTCCCCTTTTCCCTGGCATGCAGCCAGCGGGGTGTTCCCTCACCGCAGTTCTCAAGAGCCCGTAGCTGCAGCCAGCCCTCTCCTGCGGCTCCGTGTGCCGGGAATGCCAATGAAGCCCCGGCTCACCACGCGCACACTGCAGCGCGCATCCATCCGGAATGCAGAGCAGCCGATGGGTGGAGGAATCGAGGGAGTTATGCTGGAGCTGTTGTCCAAGTAGTTAAACTAATTGTGAGTGAGGAGGGCTGGCAGGTACCCACAGCCTCCCCACCGACACACTCCAGAGCCGGACCTCGACCCTCTCCACAGAGCCAGGGTTTCAGATTTTGCTGCACTGCTGGATTTCCAGAGGGAAAATTTTCCTATTTATTTCCCTGATCTGTACATTAGTGTGCAGGCAGAACTGGGCTGGAATTCCAGCCTATTGATGCCCGGCGGGGCCGTGGCTGGTTTGTAACCCTGCCCTTGTACCGAATCTCACATCCCTGTGCCCTGCCCGCCTGCACTTGGGATGTCACAGCAACCCTGTTGTTGTCAACAGCATGAGCAGCCCCTCTGGTCCCACTGAGGGAAGGTCGGTCAGGTGGGGAGGGGAGAGATATTTGTTTGTGGAATTGCAGAAATGCACCTGCCCTGCTATTTTCTGCTTGAAATTAAGAAAATTTCAAACAATGCAAAATTCTGCTCTTGGTACAGCAGGAACGAGTCTTTGGAAGTATCCTGTGCTATTTCTGGCTGGGAAAAAAATACATACCTAGACATTTTAAAATATAAATGTGTGCATGTAGATCTATTGGGGTTCTGTGGGGGCGGCAGGGTGGGGCCCAGCCCGGTGCCTTGTCCAGCTGTGTGGATGGGTGGGCGCTCACTGAGCCCCACGTCCCTCCCGAGCCGCTGTGACAGATTCCAGCTTGATAGAGGCACAAACACCAACCCACAACAGCAGCGTGGATTTGGTTATTAACAAAGGATGGATTCAGCCGGTGCTGGCGCCACTCCAAGCGCAGGAGCTGCTGAGGAGCGTGGAGGGTGTATTAAATATTCATCAAAATCTGGCACTTCATTCCCATCTCTTGCTCTCCCGCCCCCTCCCCTCGAAATTATTTGGTCCTAAAGGTTAGAAGCCTGCTTCGAAAATTAATTATTTCATTAACCCCTTTATAAATTAGGTTTTATCAATTAAGTTTTTTAGGGTCGACCCAAAATGGGTCGTGGTGGCACTTCTTCAGGTTCGCTCCTCACGTGAGCCCTGACCCCAGCACGTGACGGTGCGACCGATGCTCGCGGCAGCATGTGACCCTAAATGCTNNNGGTGACCCAAAATCCAACGTGAGCAAAAAAAAAAAAAAAAAGGAAAAAAGCATTTAAAAGCAAAAATATCAGCAGGTTTGTCTCTGCCTTCACCTGCCCGGCGTGGCAGAGCCGTACCTGCTCCGTGCCGCCGCGTCGCTGCCAAGCCCTGCCCTCCGCGCCGGCACCACGGCTCCCCATTCGGTGAGTGAGCAGACACTTCCAGCAACTAATTGGCGCTGCCGCGCGGTTCATTATCNTCTCCAGCGCGTGTCCGAGACTCCGGCCTCCCGATGTCCCGATGCTCCGCAAAGGGCTCCTCGGGGCGGGGGTCAGGGCGTTCCGCGGCCGCCGGCTTTGCTGCCTCCCGTGCCAGGGTTTGAACCGTGGCGTGTCCTGCGTGGGTGGGTTTGGGGGGCTGGTTCCTCTTCCTCTGCATCCAAGAGCGCTTGGTGCCGGGTGCTCGGCGGTGATGCTGGGTTGCCAGTCCCGAAGCGGCAGCTCTCAGACAATGCAGGTTTGATTGTAGTGCTCACGCGACGCCTTGCCGCTCCCCAGTGATGTCCCCAGTGATGCCCTGCGATGTCCCCGCTGGGATGGGGCCAGCCGCTCTCCCCCGATCGTTGCTGTGCGGGACCTGGGGCTGAATCCGTAATGCCGGGAGCGCCGGTGCCGGGAAGGGGCCTGAGGGAGCCGGCTGCGGGCGCTGCCGGCCACCCATCATTAGGATGCAGGTCCATCGCCATCTCCCTGGAGACCATGGGAACAGAGGCCGGGTGAATCGCGTCTGGGGCGGCTGGCAGCCGTGCTGGGAGAGGGCAGCTGCGTGCCGGGGTGGGAATGAATTACTGCCCTGTGCCGGCTCGGCCTTTGTTCCCCCATTGTCAGCGCAGGAGCGGGGAGCAGGGGAGAGCGCCCAGGGGAGCCGGGGCACGGCGGCAGTGGCCGGCCCCGCGCATCGCTCGCACCCGCCGCAGGCTTAACCGCCGGTACCAACTTCACATTTTCTGTCCTTGAACTAATTATTCACGAAAGCTCTTTGGGGCTGACACCGATAGGAGCTGCCGTTCCGGTGCGGCGCTGTCGCGGCTGTGATCCCGTATTTTAACACTCGGGGCATTCCTGGGCCGCTGCGAGCCCTTTGTGCCACTGAAGGGAGCCATATGTTGCAGAGGCATCTCTGAGGATCTTGCTGGAACAGCAGAGAAAGGGATTTCTGAGCGCTGCTGAATGCGGCTGCCAATCACCCGGCGTCCCGGCCGGGCGCCTTGTGCGCGCCTGGAATGTGCGGCAGCGGCTTCGGCAAACACGGGCTCGTGTTTGGAGTCGGGATTTGCCATCTGGGGGGATGAGCTCCACAGGCTTTTAATTGGCACCAGCGTCCGCCCTGCCCTGCTCTCACGTTTGCTGCCGCTCCCAAGTCCGGCTTCTTTTTAATTCCATCGGAGGGACCGCGGTGGCGCTGCTGGAGGATGATTTTTCCCTGCTGCTCACACAGATTGTCTCTGCCTGGCAGGCGGCTGTCCCTGAGCACACCAACCAGTCACCGGCCCCCGCTCGCTCCTCCGCTCTCCCGCAGCACTTTGCTCACATTCTGGATTTTTATTGTGTTTAATTGGCTCTGTGATAGCTTCATGGCAGGAATTCTGCTCCCATCAAAACCTGCTCCTGTGAATGTTCCCCTGTAGTAGAAGTGAGATAAGTATGAGGGAGAGGATTTGGTGGGAGCCTCAGTGCCAGCTTGGCACCCCCACATGCTGTGCAGCCCGTGTCCCATGTCCAGCCCATGGGGTCTCACCTGCAGCTGCGGGCACAGCTCCTGGCAGGTGCCAGGATGCTGGCATCGTGTCTCGGGGGTCAGGGCCACTCCTGGGTGCAAACCTCCAGCTGTGTACCAGCTGAGCTGGCTGGTAAGCAGGACAGCCAAATCCCACTGCAGCAGCTCCTCAAATCACAAAGCCAGAGCCGCCCCATGCAGGGAGACTTCCTCCCATCTCCTCCTCCTCGCTCCCATTAAGTCCCTCCCAGCCCTGGGGCCGACAGCACTGGGCCCAGCCCTGTCACTCTGTGCTCTGCTCCCATTGCTCCCCGCGGATCACGAGCTTCAGGGCTGCCCCCAGGTGCTTCTCTTCCAGGCTCTATTGCTGCTTCCAGTGCAGTTCATGTGCTGATCTCTCCTAAGGACCTGGGAGCCGCAGAGCTGGGAAGACACCTGATGCAAAGAGAGGGGGCAGCCACCCTCCAGCAGCCAGCTGGGTGCCACCACCAGGGACCCTCCACCAGGACCTTCCTCCAGGACCTTCCTCCAGGACCAGGAACCAGACTTTTCCGCAAAATCTTCCCACAGGACCTTCCTGGCTGTCACACTGCAGTTCCCCCAGGTGCTCCAGCCACACAGATCTTGTGCTGTGTGGTTCCCACAGCCCTTTCTGCTTCTGAGTTTGCTCCAGAGCTGCATGTGCTGCCAACACTAAACCTTCAAACATGAGACCTGAACTCTGCAGGACACCAGGACTCTGCTGACAGACCTGTCCAGGACCCCAAGTTTCCCAGCCCTTGCAAAACCCAGAGCCAAGGAAGTACAGGACATGGACAGCTCAGAGAATTACGAACTAGTTCATCAGAGACTGTGAACAAATGGTTGGTAATTCAGACCCCCAGCAAACACTGAGTTTGCTGCATGCAGCCCAGAGAGTCCGGAGGGGCCACGGTTGGGGCCGGCGGGCTGTCCCTGCCGTGTGCATTACAATAGGGTGCCTTTGGGCTGCTGACAGCAGGGGAAGGTGCGCACGGGATGCAGCCTCACCCTGACTCCTGCCTCAGGAAGACGGACCACGATGGACTTCCAGGTTTGGCACAGCCCATTCTGCTAAAGCTGAGTGTCCTCACAGGGGTCCAGCCCAGCTGCTTCCTGACCTGTCCACGGTGGACATGGAGAGCAGCTTCTTCCTTGCCCCTTTGCAGCAGCTCTTTGTCCATCACAGAGGGGACAGCAGCCAGTTTCTGGGGACAGTTCATGCAGTCTTTGACCTGGTGTGGGACAGGGATGGATGGGCCCCCAGCCCAAGGGGCTGTGGCAAGAGTAGTGGGGTGAGCGGCCAGGGTCTGCCCAGCACTCGCTGGACTGTGGTTTTATTCTTTCTCCTGCTTCTCTCATCCAAATACGCAGGGTTGGGACACCCGCTGCCCTCTCTGGGCTCCTCACCAGCCAGGGGACAGCTGAGTCCAGACACCCCTCTCCAGGCATCCCCAGCCACTCCACCGGGTCTCCGGGATCCCCATCAAACCATCAGCACACAAAGCAGAGCTCTCCCTTTTGATTTAATAAGTATATGGAAATGTCATAAAAGACATGATAATAAAATATCAGATGCAGGAAAATGAGTAGCCAAAGGCATTGAAAAAGGGGACAAGAGTAAATGCAGTAGATTAAGGCACTAATTCCCATTCCTTGTATGTTCTCCATCTTTCCTGTGTCTTGACAGACAGAAACAAATGCCCCCACTTCCCGGGAAGCGCTATCTGCCTCTCCCTGCTGGATTGTCACCGTGGGGTGCCCACAACCGTAACAGCCCATTTATCCTCCAGATTCAATGCTTTATCACTTTCAAAGGAGAGGCTGGGCTGGCTCATCCCTGCTCCCACCGCCAGCACTTGCACTTAAAGGGCAGGTTGAGATTCCAATGGTAATGGCTAAATTTGATTTTTATTGCTCTAAGGTATCTCTGCAAATTAAAGACCCAATTTGTGTCTTTGTTTAGACCATGCAACAAAGCGACAGGAGCAAAAACAGGACCAGAAGGGAAAATAGTCTCAGGGATTTTGGAGAAGCTGGCAGGTCCTGCTGTAACTCTGTCACAGTGAGAGCTGGGTGTGGGGATTTTCTTCTAAATGCAGCTTTGGAGCAAATCAACAGCCAGTAAATTCCCAAGCCCAACACAGTGCTGTGAAGGCAGGAGCAGGATCATGTCCATCACAGAGGATGTGTTATCATTTATGTGTTAATGTTTTAACACATAAATGATAACTCATAAATAATTTGCTGGGTTCTGGAGTAACTGACCTGCTCGCAATGGCAATAAAGGGGCATCCCCTGGGCTCTGCTCCAGGGGTCCACAATCCTCCCATGGAAAGGCTTAAGTGGCTTTTAACAATATCTATTTTATATTGTCAGAGCCCAGTACCCTGCTATTGCTGGCATCTGTGCAAACACCATCGCTTCAGCTCCAGGGACATTCCAGTTAAAAACCCCAGAAATGATCACTGAGTGTGACTGTCACGGCTGAGCTCTGTTTGCTCTGTGGGGAGCAGGGCCTGCGTGTGGAGCATCCCGCTGGGAGCTCGGCTGGGCGAGGAGGGATGGAACCTCAGCAGTGCCCAGCCCAGGGGAGGAGTGGAGGGTGACCAGCCTGGGGGGCTTCACAGGAACGCACCAGGGATGGGTCCACAGCCACCACCAGCTCTGCTGGGCAGCAGGAGCAGATGCAGCCCAGGCTGCAGTCAGGAGACTGGGCTCTCCCAGTGGATTCCTCTGTGTACTGGGTATGCTGCTTCTGTACTGGGTAGTCTTCTTGTGTGCTGAGTGTTCCTCTTGTGTACTGGGTGTTCTGCTTAGATATTGGGTGTTCCTGGGGCATACTGGGTATTCCTGTCATTTACCAGGTATTCTTCTTCTATACTGGGCATTCCTCTCCTATCCTAGATACCCTCATCCTACGCTGTGTCCCACCCTCCAGTGCTGGCACTGGGAGTAGCGTTACTTTGTGCAGGGCAGTGCTGCTGCTGTATTCTTTGGGTTCCTAAGCCTTGCCATTGTGTGTCAGGCTGGTCATGGCATCTGCAGCTCTACCCACAGCCACAGCGTGCTGCTTTTAGATTTCTCTGTGCTGTTCGTTGGTCAGTTCCCAGATTTTTCCCAGGTTCCAGCAGGCTGGTGTGCTCTGAACACATGGAGCTGGGGAATTTGTCTCACCAACTGCTTTGCTGTGGGATGGGGCAGCCCGGTTCTGTTTCTGTGCCTGCAAATAAGGGAGACTCCAAACACTGGAGTCATTTGTTAAGCAAAATAGATGGCAAATGTCTCCAGCACAGCACCTCCAGCACAAGGATGGAACTAAATGGGAGACAATGGTGAAACAGCTTTGGAGGACAGATCAGCATGGGCAGCCCCATTCCCTGCTTAGCAGCACAGGGTCAGCGTGGACTGCCTATGCTTTTCCCTGGCTCCCAGCTGTTGCTGCTCTCCCATGGGAAGATGCAGCTGAGGAGGAGGAAGAGGGCGGCAGTGCCCACCTTGGCAAAGGCACCAGTGCCCGAAAGGGGCCCGGGTGGAGACAGGTGTTGATGGTGGCTTTGAGAGTTCAGTTTGCTCTGTGTGGGCTGTGATTTGCGCCCATTCTTGTGCGGGTGGTGGTGGCAGAGCAGCTCCCTCCCTGGCAGCAGGAACAGGGGCAGAAATCCCACCTGGGCAGTGACTGGCACCACATCTTGCCCAGTGCCTCTCTGTGGGCGCTTCTGAGCCTGACCCATCGCTGCTGGGGCTCCCTGTGGCTCCCTCACCAAAGCACCTTCCTTCAGAGCATCCCTTCTCCCCGCCGGCCCCCTCCACACACAGCTTTGTCCCAGCCACCAGAGGCAAGTGTGGCTGCAATGAAAAGTAGATTTTATATCCTTGCCCCTATTTTTGCAAATGAGTGTAACTGTCAACTGCAGAATAAATGACACCTAATTACTGTTGGGGGGAGTTCAGGCAGGAGGGCTTGGCTGGGAGGGGATCACAGGAAAGCTCCAGCACCGATGGAAAATGAACAAGATGCCGGCTGTAAGGAACCATAATTACAGAGGACTGACACACTGTGAGCTGTTTATGGTAATGAAGTGGTGCATCAAATCAAATTAACCTTAGTTATTTAACACAGAATGCACCGAGGACTTGGCTCAGTAGATGCTAAATCCAAATCCGGAGCCGTGCCCAAGCCAGGGAAGCGGCTCCAGCGCTGCACGGGCGTCGTGTTGANGCGGAGCCGCTGGGGGGGCCCCGCCGCCGCCGAGCCCCCCACCATGCGCCCCGTGCCCTGCGCTGCGCTCGCGGCCCCGCGCTCGCCTCCCGCTGGAGCGGAGCCCAGGCCAGGTCAGTATCCCGCCCCGGGACGAGGGGGAGAGGCCGGGGGGCTCTCTCCGTCCGGCGGGGTCTGGCTGCGGGCACCGGGATGTTCCCGTGCCCGGTGTGCCGGGCACGCCGCCGGCCGCTCCCCAGCCCCGGGCAGAGGCTGCGAGTGCGCTGCGCTCCCGCAGAGGTTTCATTTCTCCTCTCTCCTCCCCACGAAGGCTGTGGCGCGCGCAGGAGGAGCGTTCCCGTCGGGATCCCTTCACGCTGACGGGTGAGTAACCTTTCAAATTAACCCAAACGCTCTGTTAAAGATTAATGAGCTTTCGGAACAAGGGTCCCTCTGTGCGCCGGGCTGTGGCAGCGCTGCTCATTCCTCTGTGCTGGAGGAAGGGATTGCCGCTGCAGCCGGGGATGCCGGCACAGCTCAGCTGGGGACGGCGAGTCCTGAGGGCGTCGTGGCGAGGGGCAGAAGGGCGAAGGCACTTCCTGACAGCGGTTCTGTAAATAATGTTAAAAGGCTGTTTGTGTCAGCGGTGTCGCTTTGGATAAGGGGAGGAGGCGGGAGGGACGTGGCAGGCTCAGGCCAGGGATGTCGGTGCTCTGGGGTCGCTCAGGTGCAGGCAGAGCCGGGCTGGCTCTGCGAGGCAGGAATGGGTGGTGCTGGCAGTGAGAAGAGCGGGTGCGCCCGGCACGGAGAGCCGCGGGGAGCTGCCAGCTGCTGGCACAGCCCAACAGGTGGGTTTGAATTGGTTTGGGTCAGGAAATGTTTGTTCAGTGCCCTGCGTGCCGGCGGGGGCCTCTGGGGAGCCGAGGATCGCTCCTCAACGAGAGGATTCCTCTGCAGGACTTCCCACTTGTTGGAAAAACACCAATTGCATCTCCAGCCAAAGGCTTTCCTCTGTGTATTTCACGGAGTTTGATGTTTTTGGAGTATCTGTGGTCAGGTCCATCCTGAATTAAAATTTTTCCAGGGGCCTGGTGGTTCCCCTCCCAGTGTGCCAGATCTTACCCAAGAGCATTTAGAGTGCTGAACTGCCCTGTCGCTCCTCTGAGCCTCTCATCCTCAGCCCTGCACTGGCAGCTTCCCTGAGTATAGATGAGCACCCCAGGTGTCATCCCAGATATTCCTCCCCTAACACTGGCTCTGAGTCCTGCTCCATGGTGGAGGCACTGGATTTTGTGGTTATGAGTTCATTTTGCTTCTTTCCATCAATATGAAAATGCTGTGTGGGTCTGGAGAGTTAATCACTATTGTAGGGGAATAAAGAGCAGAGATGTCCTCTAATCCCCTTTAAATGGCCTCCAAATGAGGACTCGACAAAGATGACTAATGACAGACATGATTGAACTAATTTAGTAGGTGAAGCTTCGATGGGAGCCCTGAAGCCCAGGTACAGCCTTGGCGCCCAGCAGGAGCTCCTCGAGCTCGCTCACAGCCTCTTTGCCCTCACAGCTGAGTAAAACAAACTCATTAGTTTTGTTTTGTTTTGACCAGAGGATTCCCTTTCTCTACTGAAAATATTTTTGTCTCTTTCAGCAAACCTTTTCCTTGCTGCTGCCAAACGCAATCTCCCTAATGGGATACTAAATCCAGATTCAGTTAATAGCCAGCTGCATCCTCATCACTCACCTGATCCTGCCCCTCAACGGGTTCCCTCTGAACACACATTAGTCTCTCACCAGCTGGGAACAGTAATGAAATAGAAAGTCAATGGAATTTCTCTGGGGATCTCAGGAACATGTCTGGGGACCTTTGGGAATGTGTCTGGGGACCTCTCTGAAGAAGGTCCCCTTCCAGGCTCATGACATACCAAAACCTATGCAGAGAAAAGAGCAAAATTGGGGGTCCCATCCCCACAACACTGGGAGTGATTAATGGGGCACCAGTGCTGTCCATCTCGCTTTTGTTTAATTATCTTTTTTGTATCATTCATGTCTCCCGAGACCCGACCGGGCAGGAATGGTTTGATGGATTATATATGAAATCCAGGTCAACATGTCCAAGTGTTACTGCCTCATAATTTGCTGCACCGCAGAGGCCAATAGAGATGCCTTGTGTTATTAATTATGCCAATATATTTTCCTGAGCAATGTGATTAATTAGGCTGTGTACGGCATGGCTGCGGGCCTGTGCTGTGGCTGCTTGTTCTTGGGTGGAGGGGGCTGGAATGGAGAGCAGGCAGCAAAATCTGCAATCGGTCTCAGTCCTTCTCTTCCAGAGCATTCAGGGGGAGATACAATTCCCGACGTTGCATTTTGCATGCCAGGGAGCCCCAGGGCTGCAGGGAGTTGCCTCTAGCTGGGCAGCTGGCCCAGGGGAACAGGCAGTGCCAGAGGGACCACAAGATGCCACCCAGCACCACGTGGCCTCATGTATAGCACTGCAGGAGTGGATTACACTTAAATCACAGAGACTCGTCTGTTCTCACTGAACTTCTGAAAAGTGGATCCATGAAATTGTTCCTGCAACTCATTTCATTTTCTTCAACAAGCTCACAGTGCAGAGTCTGTGCTGTGCTCAGTGGGGCCCTGCACCCAGTGGGGGACAGCACCCGCAGGGGCACAGGAGGGCTGGACCCCATCCCAGGTGATATCCTGATAACTGCTACCAGTCTGCAGGGTGGAGATGGAACACAGGGTTTGAAGCTTAGCCACAGTGTGAATATATTCATTTTTTTGACAGAAGCCTCCTCAACTTGCCAGGCGCATTTGCTCAGCGTCAGGGCTTCACCCTCCCTGGCAGCCCTGACCTGTGTCCCTCACTGGGCCACAACCAGCAGCAGGGCCCGGGCAGTGGGGGCCCCAGCTCAGCATCCCCATAGCCTGGCAGGCGTGGTGCTGTCAGCAGAGCTCAGCTCCGCTGGGTTTCCCATGGGGAGATGATCCTGTGTGTTGTCCCTGCCCCGGCCCTCAGAGCGCTGCTCCCACCCTGCAGTGGAGCTGAACCCTCTCTGTCTTTTGTCTCCATAAAGGTCAGAGAAAAGCCGTCACCCTTTAAGTGCCAAGACGAGGTCTCCCACCCTCCGGTGCCAGAAGACTGGGAACAGTAAGGCAGCTGCTCACTCTTCCAAAGGTTGCTCTGTGGTTGCATGCACACTGGGTTTACTCTGGCCAATTTTCCCCCCTCCTCGTCACAAGTGTGATTTTGATGATTAGTGTCTTCCACACCCCTTAGGCCTGGCAGTCACACAAACACTGTGCTGGTGGTGGGAACTGCCCTGTCCTCCCACTGATGCTCACAGACCCTGAGCTGCAATTTTCCCATCACCAACTTATCCCCGCAGCAGGAAGGGCAGAACATGGGGTGAGGGGCAGTCCTGGCTTCCCTGGGCATCAGAACTCCTCTGAGTGCATACAGCGGTCCTTTGGGCTGTTAGAAGCTCCAGTCACAGTCAAAAAATCCATCAGAAAATGAGCTCTTACTGCAGAGGCTCGGAGATGTCCGGGATTTATGTGCTCCGGGCAGCAGGAGCTCCCTGTGCCGCACCTGGGGAAGCACACCGTGACCGCTTCCAGTTTCACACCACTTGGAACGCGCTCTCACTGAGGTTGGGGAGATGAAAAATGTCTTTATTAAGGAAAGTCCCAGGCCCCTGACTGGGAGCTAAATGTTGCTTTAATGTGTGCAGGGAAGGAGGGAGGGAGGGAGCCAGGGTGGTCCCTGGGTTCCCCTGGGAGTCTGGCAAGGCACAGCACCTCCCGGAAAGGGATAGCCCCTTGGTTTTCCTGCTGCTGTGACCATCTGGAGAAGGTTGGTGGCACTCACTTTGGGCCAGTGAGGTGGTGTGCTGACCTCGCTGTTGCCCCACATTTCCGCGGGTGTGGTGGGAGCCTCCGCAGCCCACGTGCTGGGCCCAATGCAGAGCTGTAAAACACTGGGATTTGGGCAAGGGCACAGGGCTCGCATGTCCCCACAGCCAGGGCTCAGGTGCGTACCCCATGTGATGCTGTAGGTGTTCCTCTTCCCTTCGGTCATGGCTCTGTTCCTCATCCATTAATCCGTGTCAGTCCCAGCACAACACTCCCTCCCGTTGCCCTGTCCCAGTACTGGTCTGCTGCTCTGCAGCAAAGTCCCCCGGGCCAAGATCACCCCTTGCTGCAGAGACAGCAGAGAACCTCCCAGAGCACTTGTTTTCCTCATTATCCTTTGGGCACAAGCTTTGGTGATGGCCATGGGCTCACCCCACCCTCCTGCCGCTGTGATTCCTGGTGGAATCTCACGACGAGTGATCGCGTGCACACGGACACTGTGTGCACACACGTGTGCAGTGCTCGTTGTCAATGTCCTCAGCTGAACCTGCCATTATCTGCGCTCCCGGCACGGGAGCACCAGTGCTGCCCTCCCACCCGGAGCGGCTCCGGCGCTGCGGCGGGCACGGGGCCGTGCGCGGTTCCCGCTGCTCCTGTTTCCCCAGCAGACCTGTGTGGGTGTTCCCTCCCTAATGATCGTTCATTCCTGCATTTGTATCTTTACTCCAGGAATCGGGCACTGAACCTGGAGCTAAGTCAAGCCCAGACCCTCCTCCCGACTCATCCAGCCCCACAGTTTGCCCAGGGCTCTGTTATTATCCCGCATCCCTGTAATTAGCTGCTTAGGCTGTGATTGCCCCATTGTCCGCTGGATGGGTTTAATCATTCTTTTCTCCTACAGTGGCAATTTTGTTCCAATTAATTATTTCAGTTTGAACAGCAATAGCTGGTTGAGTTTAGAGAGAAATTAAAAGGGTAAGGAAGGATAATGAGGAATGAGCTAACTAGGGAGAGGTTGCAGACAGAGCTGCACGGGTCCCTGCTTCTCTTCCAGCCTCTTGCTTGCTCCCCAGAGAACTTTATAGGGCTAGAAATGCTCTTCCTGGAAACGAGGATCCAGAGAGGCACAGAAGCACTGTCTGGCTCCATCCCTGCCTGGGAGCTCTGTACTGCGTGTCATGCAAAGAGGAGGGCACGCTCACAGCCCAGCCCTGAGGGAGAGTGTTGCTCATTGTAGTGAGTAGATCTTGATTAGATGTTAGGAAGAACCTAGCCCGGTGTCAGGCCCACCCTGGCTCCCCGTGCCCCTGTCATCAGCCATGCACACTCTCGCAGCAGTCTGCAGAGCAACATCTGGTCGTGCTCTTTCTCTCCCCAAAACCAGCTGGATGCTTGGCTGGCTAACAGGCACCAGCTGCCAGCTGAGGGACAGATGCAGCAGCACATCCCAAGCTCCTGGTGCGCGGTGCCATGGAAAATGGGACCGGGAGGGAGGGGTGGTGTGTGCAGGGAGGCTCAGGGGCTGCCCCGCCCCAGAGTGCCTCCAGCTCCCCCAGCGGTGTGTCCCAAACCAACCTGATGCAGGGGTCAGGGAGCCAGAGCTGGAGGGACCAGTGGCGGCTGCAGCACTCGGGGCTGGAGCCTCGCGTGGGAGGGAGCTCGGAGATCTCTCACCTTGCCAGGCTGACCCAAGCACTGCCATAAAGCACGTTACATCACAGCCAAGAGCAAACAGACCTCACCGCGTGTCCCTCATTAACACGACGGAATCACCCCTCAGCGTAGGTGATGTTCTCAAGGTGGTTTCGGATGAGATTGATCTGGATTTTTAAAAATGTAAAAATAAATAAATTTAAGGCTAGCCAAGGTTTTGAAGGGAGTGAAAAAAAAACATTAATGCCTTGCAAGATTTACAAAAATGCTGCCCGTGAAATTCATGTTTAATTCAATGAATTCCAGAGTAATTTGAATATTTAAATTATGTATGATCAAAGCAATAAAAAAATCTGCATTTCCTCACTCTGAGCCCCCCAGACACAACTCTCCCCAGCGTTCCCTCCCCAAAAGGCAGCTCCTGCCTCTGCACTCCCAGAGCTATTGAGCCTCATTGCTCTGAAGAAATTGAGTTCGATTGGAAAACTGCGGCTGCCAAGCGCGGCTGCTGTTCCCTGATGCAGGCGGCCGCGTCGCCCAGCGCGTTGCCAGGGCAA
Source organism: Machaerirhynchus nigripectus (assembly GCA_013397975.1). Classification (NCBI taxonomy): domain Eukaryota; kingdom Metazoa; phylum Chordata; class Aves; order Passeriformes; family Dicruridae; genus Machaerirhynchus; species Machaerirhynchus nigripectus. Next base: position 1,031,774 of record VZRQ01000298.1, on the reverse strand, counting down.
TGGGCACTGCTGCCCCCAGGCCTGGGGAGGGGTGATGGGCACGGCGTGGGGGAAGGACCCCCACACTGCTCGGGCCCCCAGCAGTGCCCAGGGAAGCCGAGCTCTGCAGGGAAGGATGGAGGAGCCGAGCACTGACACAGGGTGGAGGGGTCTCATCCCCTGCCGTTGCCTCTCTCAGGGGCTGCAGGAAGGCAGCCCTGGCCTCACTGCACCTTCCCCCACGGGGGTCCTTGGTCACATCCTTCAAGCCCCTGTGGATGTGTCCGTCTCCTCGCTCAGCTCCAGGGCTGGGATGTGGCTGCTCCCCGCTTCTGACTGCAGCCAGGAAGGAAAGGAAAAATGCCAACAAACTGCTCCCTCTGCCCCTCCCTCCACCCTCTCTCCAGATGCTGTAAATTTTCATTAGTATTCTGTAATTTAATGATCTATTCCCAAGAGAAAATTAGTCTTCAATTTACAAAAACTTCCCTGTTAATTTAAGCATAAGAGTAGGGAGCGCTGCACATGCCGGAGCCGCGTCCTGCAGCCCCGCTCCCCTCTCCTGCAGCCTGGAGAAGGGCAAGTGTGAGGGACAATTCTAATCATACACTAAAATCCCTCCAAAATCTCCCATCCAGGACTGCAAAGATGTTTCTGGGAGCAAGAAAAGCAATTTCCTGCTGAAACAAGAGTTTATTTTGGACCTGGCAAACTCCAGTTCAGCTGGAGGTTGGTGCTGGAACACTGGGAGAGGCAGAATGTGCTGGGCTTGCCAGATGAGCCATCGGTGCTCACCCAGGAGGCAGCTGCCACCAAACCTTCAGGGCTTTTAAACCATCAGTCGGCACCAGGCCCTGGAGCATCCTTGGCAGAGCTCCACCATTCTGGGCAGACCCCTCCCCTGGATTAGGGAGGAGCACGGTGGCTCCGCCTGAGGCTGCTGCAGGTCCCTGGGTGCAGGGCCAGGGCTCCAGGCTCTCTGCCTGCCCACCCTGCCACTCCTGCCCGGGTGGGCTCCGAGGGCATCGCTGCCCCGAGTCGTGCCGGGTGTCGGCCGCCTCCTCGGCGCATATTGAGATGGATGGTGGTGGCTCTGCTCATTAGAGGCTGTGGCAAAGAGTAGGTGCTGGGAGTCTCTGTGCCGGGAAAGTGCTGCAAGAGGAGCTCATTAACTTGAAAAATTGGGTCCAGAGGGCTCATTTGTCTGAGATCAGTTCACTGTTTTTTCTAGTAATGTGGAAAATGAGGGAGGGGGATCTGAGCCTCTCCTCAGTGACTGGCTCTGTGATTTACCCCTTTCTCATTCATGTTCTCTCCTTCAAATTGCCTTTAATACTATCTATTTTCCATGGGCCTTAAACCTACCCATGTGGAACGTACATAACCCTTCACTCCCATGATACTGCACCTGTGGGACAGAGCAGACACTGGGACAAGTTTGTCCAGCCTAGCATTGCAGGGATGTTTTTTAGGGGCCTTTAATGCCCCTTGGTCAGGCCCAGGTGATCCCCAGCACACACTGCTGGGCGCTGCCATACATGCTTGTTCTCTGATCCTGGTCTCCCGCAGCAGGAGGTTTGTGTCCCCTGTTGCCTCCCTCATTCTGCGGGGCCGTGGTGGGTGGCTGGAGGGCAGAGCTTGCTCCAAAGTGTCAGGAGGGGCTGATCCCGGGTCTGGCACAGTCACTAACGCAGGGAGGTGCCAGATGCTGTCGTGTGGAGAGGCTCTAACGTCAGCTGAACCTTTACTTGATTTCCCTTGGTTTTCTGAGCAGATTTAGGGCAGAGGCGGCTGAAGGACACCTGTGCACAGGATGCAGCGCTCCTGCCCCGGTGGGGGCTGCAGTCCCTCCCCTGCTGGCAGCCCCACAGTCACACCCAGTGCTGACAGCGGTCATGCCCTTTGCCTCGCACTGTTGATAAAGGCAGAGCTGTCAAATCACAGCACGGACTGGAGGGGAAGCCTGGAGCCATCCCCTGCCAAGGCGCTCCCCTGGCCCCGCCCGTGGCAGGGAACGAGGCTGAGTGCTCTCCGTGGATGTGGGAGGAGGGCACACTTTGAGCTCCCTGGAACCGATGGAGGTGAGGGCTTGGCCATGGTGCTGCCGAGCCCCCGCCAGCACTGCTGCCCCCACCAAAGGAGACCTCAGCACCCCTCTAACCCCCACTGCACCTGTGCTGGTCCCCCCAGCCAGCCCTGCCCCAGACGTGGTTAAATTAGAAGGGAAATCTATTTCCCGTTAAAACAAAACCAAAAAAACAGGGGAGCAAAGTCAGTGTTAAATATAGATATACGATATGTAAATGAATCTGACAACTGAGTGAATAAAAAATGAAGGTTTAAATTATTGAAGGGTAGGAGGAGATGGCGCATGCAAATAGCATTAATGTGGAAAGAGGCAGTGCTCAGAACAGGGAAAGGAGGTTTTGAAATGTAATTATTTCTTTTAAGGAAAGGGCTACACATAAAATAAAAGCCAACAGAGCTGGTGCGTGTTTGTCTCAAAGCCTTTTCTCTCCTGCCTGTCCCTTTATTCTTCTGGCTTTTTTTTGCCCCCTGCAAAGCAAAGAGAGAAATCAAAGGCTACTGAGTTTTTTTAGCCTTAATTAAAATAAGATAAATTAAGTTTTAGTTGCTCACAAGAACAAGTGAGACCCAGGGATGGCCAATCACAGGCTGCTGCTGAGAGGGCAGGAGCAGGTGTTTGCTAATTGATTTGGTGGGGACAGGGCTTTGTGGCTGTCAGAGCCAGAGCAGTCACAGCCACCCCCTGAAACGGGTGGGGACCTCCAGCACTTTGCAGAGGGAGCATGGGCTTAACTTTCATGGAAAAACACCTGCCTGACAATGTTAACCCGCCAGGAGGATTTCAGTACAGCTCAGCTGTGCAGACACTTTGCTGGGTTTTGTTCCTGTTCCTCCCTGTGCTGCAGAGCCCGTGGGGCAGGATCGGACAGAGCGTGGGGCTGGTTGTGGGAGCCTTAGCAATTCAGTATTGAAAATAGGAAACTCACTGGTGATTCTTATCAGTGGTAAAGCCGACAAGGAATTATGGTGGTCAATCTGCACGTGCAGAAAATGTCCCCATCACCTCCTTCACAGCTCTATTTCTGCCTGCCTGACCCTCTTCAGGACTGATGGGGCAGGTTATGGGTTCCCTTTCCCTAATTCAGAATGTGATGGCTTGGGACGAGTTGTTAAAGCTATAGATCAAAATGTCATTTATTAGAAAAGTGCCTCCCTGGGGATTCGTATCCTTCGTTCATTATTTGTCGTGCACTGCCAGTGAGCTCTGTTGTGTCTAATCTGTCTTTCTGGCTGTTTACACAGCCCTCACTGTGGCAGCACCTGAGTGTCTCCCATGGCTTAAAAAATGATGGTTTGCTCTCCTGCTCTGCAAAGCCACAAGGGCTTTGGGCTTTATGGAAAGCATATGGGATAGGTTTTCCCATTCCCTTCGAAGATACCAGTGGTGGAGGGTCCTCCCCAAGGGTCTGCACAGGGACCTGGAGTGGTGACGTGTGGGGCTCACCCACTGCCCGGGACACTGCTGTCACAGGTGCTTTGGTGGTGGCTGCTGTCATGGAGCCATGAGCTCAGGGTGGCCCTGGCATGCCCCACGTCACGTCAGACTCCCCTGGCATTAGTTCCTGCCTGATGTGGGCCAGGGGCAGGCAGAAAGTGAGGGTAAGGTGGTCTTCCAGCCCACAGTGGGAACCCCATGTGTTCCCTGCCCGGCCGGTGCTTCAGCCTGCTGCTGGCAGGACACGAGAGCCATCCACAGGGACTCACCAGCCATTTGGACAGGACCCAGGAGCAGTTCCTGCTCTCTAAGTGATAAATGACCCCGCACCACTATCAGGCACACAAATCGTGTTCATCACCACCAGCCTTTCATGACATAATTCTGCACAGTGACTGCTACATCCTTCTGCAGGTGAGCCGAGAGCTCTGGGATGCGTGGAATGGTTTGCTCTGTCTGTGTCATTGCCCAGGCCTGTGCCTCCTGAATGAACTCATTAAAGCAATGTTTGCCCCCCTAGACAGCTTTTGCATCGATGAAATGAGGGGGAAAGAGAATTCCTCCATGGATCCCCTCCCTCCTTTTCACTGTCTGCTTGACAGATGCCATTCATGCCACTTGTCAGGCCAGGTCCCGGGCCTGCGGTGACACAGAGGCAGCTCCTGGTCCAGCGTGTCTGCAGGGTTCAGTGCACTCGCCCCTCCAGTGCCTCTGTCTCTCGGCTCCCGTGGCTCCCATGGTTCCTATGGCTCCGGTGGCTCCCAGTCCATCCCAGTGCAGGTCCTTTCCTCCCCGGTTTGGCCGCCGTGTCTCCATGGCGACGCGCTCTCCCTGCTGCAGAGCATCCTTGGCTCGCCACTTCCAGCGCTGCATTTGTATTCCCAGCCTTTGTCTCCCGCCTGGCGCTGGCAGCCGGCCAGGCCAGGCATCCATTTCAAAGCAGCCTTTGTTTTATCGGTGCAGTAGCTGCTCAGAAATCCATGGGATTCAATCAGGGTGAGAACACTGTGTTTCCGAGCTGCCGAGCTGCCGTTGCTCAGCGGAGCTGGCGTGACCACATCGCCTGGCAGAGGGCAGCAGGACGGGGCTGTGCCAGCAGCCACACATCGGATGGGCAGGAGCAAGTGGGGGCACACGTTTTCCTCCTCTCCCCCTCCCCAGGCATAGCTGACATTTCCTTGCACAGTCAGACATGCCATTTTCAGCACAGCCTTGTCCTCGAGGCTTGGGGGCAGCCGGATCTGCTGAACTGAGATAGTAGTAAAGATTCCAGCCCCTGGCAAAGGGAAAAAGTGCTTGGAGTGGACTCGAAGCCCAAAGCTGGGATCCTGCCTGAGCTCGCTGCCTGTTCCCCTCTGTGACTGCCAGCTGTGCCAGAGGCAGGGCAAAGCCAGCTTGCTGGATGGTGCAATCCATTAATTGCAGAATCTGTCCTTGCTTCCAGGGATTTCAAGGCTTAGAAAAAGGGATGATGTTACACATCTGCTCAAGTGTGCAAAGATAGATGCAAAAGTATGTGCAGGCATCCACGGATGTATCACTGAGGGTTTGTGGGGACTCCAGTTTCCAGGCACTCAAGTCCCTGTGGACCTTCCCCAGGGCACAGGGAGGCAGCCAGGAGGGGACACAAAAGGGGGCTGTGAAGTGTCATTGCTGAGGTCCTTGTGCTCCCCAGGGTGTCCCTGCAACCCTCAGATCATGAAGTGAGGCAAGAGGGAAATAAGAGGGTAACAGGAGAACAGTGAATTCTTTGTTAAGGGCAGAAGCAGCAGCTGTGTGTCAGCCTTGCCCAGAGAGAAAATGCCTCCAGGAGAACCTGTCCTCTGAAACAGGCATCTTGGAAGGCAGCAGGAGCTGGGCAGCCAGTCCTGGGGCAGCAGCTGAGGGGAGTTTATCCAGCAGTTTGTCCTACCCTGCTGCTACGGGGAGCAGGTGGGACTGGAACTTCTTCAGCCTTGGGCAGCACCACTCGGAGCCTGACTGTGCCAAGCAGGGCTGCAGCTGGGAGCGGGCACGAAGCTGCTGATCTCAAGGGTCTCACTGGAAGGACCTTTCATCTTGCTAAACCTCAGACATTCTCCTAAGTAATTCACTGCCTTGTTATGGTGAGATGTAACCACCTCAGCACTACAGTGCCTGCGACTGGGACCACGGAGAAAATCAGGAGCACAGGAGTTCAGGGTCCCATAGAAAGACCACGGCGGGTGCCAGCTGTGGCCCAGGTACGACAGAGGCTGGAAGAGCCACCCTGGCAGCACTGACATGACTTTGCATGAGGACACTTTCCCACCTGGAGACAGTCCCAGGAGGTAACAAATGCCAGAGCTCTTGCTGTGGTCTGTGGTGCTGCTCAATAAAGTGTGTCCTGGCCCCATTTCATTCTCCACAATTAGGAAACTCAGCAGACAAACTGCTCTCTGAAGCCTAAACCGGAGCATATTGTTGGCACAAAAAGAATCGGTCTGCAACAGCGCAGGATTGTTTGTGCCATTTCAGTGAGAAGTGCTAAGGAAACAGGTGAAATCTGTTAATCTGGTGTTGTGCTGAAAAAGGGCAGGTGTGAGTGAGGTGATTGATGAGCATTGATTAGGAAGGGCTCGCTCCTGTTAGACACAATGGGGGACAGAGCACACGAGCAGGGTGAGCAGCCCCGGGGCAGGAGAGTGCTGCCCGGCTGCAGTCCCTGCCCCAGCTCTGCAGAACTGATTGCTCCCGTGCTCCAGGCGCTCCCGGCCCTCTCCTGAGGCTCTGGCAGTTTCTCTGGAGAAGCAGCTCACGTCTCTCTTACCAATTCACCAGTCGAGATTAATCCTGGAGGAAGGGTGAGCTCTGCCATGGGTGTAGCTGGTGAGCTGAAGGCAGGGGAAGATGTTTCCTCTGAGAACATCAGCGTTTGCATGAGGCCATTGCAAGTAACTGAGACTGGAGGGCAGAAATAGGAGGGGAAGCACTTTCCCCAGCATGCATCATCTGTGTCTTCTCACTGGTGGTTTGTAGCTCTGTGGGCTCTCCAAAAAGTGCCCCACTACTTTTTGGAATTGCCTTTTTGGTTAGCAAAAACCTAGAAACAAGCTAGAAAGAGCCATGGGTGTGGAAGAGAGTCCAGGACGTGCAGACCCAGCAGTCTTCATGTGGGTAAATCGGCTGAGCCGCCCACAGGGCAGGTGATGCCCAGGGTGGCTGGACCCACTGCTGTGGCAGCATCTCGAGGGGAACCTTCGGAGCCAGGGGACATCCCCCACCAGCCCTCATGAGGGATTTGGACTGGGCCATATTCACTAATACCTGAGCAGTGTGGAGCGTGGGACCTGGGAAGGGCTGCAGTAAGCCCACCGTGATTCCCTTTGGAAGGGCAATGCAGCCCCGGTAAATAAATAAAGATTGGATCTTGTCAGTCTCTTGTGCCGCACCACTTCCAAGCGCGGGGATGCGAGGCCGCTGTAATTGGCTGGATGCAGAGCGAAATCCAGGCTCAGCGATTCCATTTTGCAGTTGGCAGCCTTCCCAAACGCAGATCAGGGAATGCAAGTTGGTCTGGCTTTAAAACACAGGGAAATCCTTTATCTTTGATAATTTTTTTGCTGATTTAAAGGGTAGGATTAAATCCTCATTTAATAACCCCAAGTGCCTGCTCTGCCCTGCTCTGATTGCTCTGAGAGTGCTGCCAAGGCGCTGGAGCCCGGAGGAAAGGCAAGGAATGTTCTCCCCGGCACAGATCCGATGGCTGTTTGCTGCTGCAGCCTGTGAAACGAAACCAACTGTGTAACCCCCCGCCTCAGCATGGGATGGTGTTCGTTGCTTCCGAGTTCTGTTTCCAGCTGCTTTCGAGGTCTGTTTCTAGCTGCTTTCAGGGCTGATCAGAAGGCAAGCCCAACGCTTTCTGCCACCAACTTCCAGTTATGTCATTTGTGGGTTTTTCTCCTAACTAGGGATCCTCAGAGTCCCAAATGTCCCTCTCTAACACACAGCCCAGCTGACTGCACTGACACGCTCTGGGGCAGGGACTGTTTCATCAGTAAGTGCTGCCTGTTCAGTACCTTTATATTGCTGCCTCTTGCCGTCGCCTGGGCTATTTTTAAATCCTTAAATAAAGCGTCTACAATGAAAAGGAAAGGAGCCTCCTTGCAGAGGAACACAGAGCCGCCACGTTGACGAGGAGACTGTTTTCCCTTGTCTGTCAAATCAGCTCATTTAGATTATTTAAGTCAAGAGCAATTCTGAAAACAATCTGTTTTGCCGGTGACAGCGGCTTCGCTCCGTGTAACGACGCTGAATGGAGCAAGCGGCTTTGAGTTATTGACGGAAAATTCTCCACGTCCCCAGGCCCGAGCTTCTCCTGAGACAGCCCCAGCTCTGTTTTCCCCAGACATGAAGGAGAAAGTATTTTCTAACATGTTGGCTTCCTTTGCCTAGAGAGCAAACTGCAGCTGAAGGGGAAGGGCGGAGGGGATGGGAACGCTGAAATGGCGCCAGCTCCTCTTTAACTGTTTTAAGGCAGTGCATTTCTCTGCCTCCTGCAGTTTATTCTCTTGCTCTGATGATATGAAAATCCTAATTAAAAAGTGAATGGGGATGTGACGATGGGAGGACGTGTGTGTGTGCCAGGCTGGCAGGGTGCAGGTGGTGGCTGCTGTTGCTGGGAGAGGATATTTGGGGATCACTGCCCAGGAGGGCATGTTTGCCGAGTGGTGAAAGTGTAACCACACAGGTCCATCCCTGGCAGCTGCCTGAACACAGGCACGTTGTTTGCCCTTGAAGAGTTGCTTCCATTATTTCTAATTTCTAATGCCATGTGTGACAAGAGTGCTGCAGAGCCATTCAAACCCACATCAGGGAAGGACAGCAGTGCCAGGGACTATCATGGGTGGCAAAAGCTGGTTCCTCCCTGCACCCGGAGTGCTCCTTCCCATCCAGGAACGTGGTGGTTCTTGGGGACAGGGATCCCATGAGGAAGAGAAGCACTGACATTTCACAGATGGGGGTTAAGGATTTATCTACCCTTCAGCTGAAAGCAGCTCCCAACCCAGGTGGTTACAAACGTTTTCAGCACAGAGGTGTTTTGGTGTCTCTTTGCTGGCAGAATCAGAATGTGGGGCCTTAGCAAAGAAGTCCAGAGGTCCAAACCTCAGAGAGCACCAAAGGACAAAGAATGAACCAAATAACTGTAGTAAGCAGGAGAGAAGGTCCTCCAGAACCTCAGTTCCCAAATAACTCTACGCTCAGCACATATTAAGACTAAAACCAGGAGTGGTTAACATCCAAGTGCTGCTTCCAGCCAGCACCCAGTACCACTGCTTTGACTGATGGGCTTCTGCATGGGCGAAGCTCAACCTGCTGGTTCTTCTAGAAGAAAACATTCTTCCTATTTGAGGATTCCTTAATTTCCCTGGTGCATCCAGGAATTTCATACGTGTCAGAACTCAGCTGAGCAAAGTGTTACTTGTGAGGGTGAGAGGTAAGATCACGACGCTGATGCAAGGAGGAGATGACGGGGTAAGTGACTGAGGGCTGGTTCCTGCAGAGGGTTTGCTGACAGTGGATAGCCAGCTGCAGCACCCACATGCAGAAGGGAAGCCACTGCTGCAGCGGTCTAGTTGCTAGGAGCACGTGCATAAATAACATTAGAGAACAATCTAAAATAATAAAGAAAGCTGCAGACTTTGACTATGAATTTTATTGACAGTGGCATAATACAGTTAACAAACTGACATAACAGGAGTACATAATGCATTCATCAGCCTTTCCAACTGAGGAGAGACTTAACAGCAGCCCTCCTACACCACGTGTAGTGCCTCCAAAGAGACATGAAACAGGGCTGCTGTGAATGGAACAGTGAGAGAGAGCTGAGTCACACTTTGGGAAATAATGGCTTTCAGTTACACACAATTACATGACAGTCCAAACTTTTTCATATGGAGAAAAATAAACAAGACCAAATTAACTTACAAGTTATTACAAGACACTGAGAAACTGATTTCAAACTGTCTCTTTATGGCTATGCCTGTTCAGCTGACAGCAGTGCACTCTGCATTACTGAGCCTCTACGGACACAAATGCGCTCACTGGCTACTCTGCATTGTCATAAACCTTGCCTTTAATACTGTAGGATCTTCTTCAGCTGAAAAACACTGTACTTCATTCACGCTGGCAGAAAGACAGCGGATGCTGCAGCAGATTTCCAGGGACAATGGCTCATGTGCCCAGGGCATCCATTTGTCTCACAGAGGAATCAAACAGCATTCCTCTTCTCACCAGCACTGGTAAGAATGTTAAAGGCCAGCTGAAACTGGGCTGGAAAATGGTGGTGACAACGTGCAGCTGGAGGCAAAGAGAGAGCAAGAACTTCCCTATACCAACAAAGCTTTGGTTGGGCGTGCTTGTCAGACGCAGAACTATTTACTGGGAATTCTTGTCCACTTTCAGCTTTCCTCGTCCCTGACAATACTGCTCTCAATTCTCAGCCATTATCCTGTTCAGTCCTTTGACTGGTTTGATTTTTCTAATTTCTGGGATATTGTTACTGAAGCCAAGTCCAGTAAGAGAGTGTGGCTCATACACTCCTCACTCTTCATTTTCTGTATTTGAAGTATCTCTGTGTGTTTTGTATTAAGCTCCATGTTCACATACATCGATCTCTCGCCAGGTTTGCCAGTGCTGGGGACTTTTCCACTCCCTCCCTCAACCCAACAGAGTCAGCAAAAGGTTAAGAGAAATGTCTATGTGGTTATTTACACATTAACACCTTTTATCTACCGGTTATTGGTGCCCCAAGCTTGGCATAGAGCTGGCACAGCAGCAGCGCCCTGGGAGAGCTGCCCCACACAGGGAAAACACACGCAGAAATGGGTATTATGTCCATCTGTGCCTTGTCCTGCATTGCTTGGGGAACGACTGTGTTCTGCTGAGGGTGCTTGATGAGACAGCGCCTGGAATTCCTGTGTGTGACTGGGACAACGAAGGACTACATTGGTGTGTGGGGCCTCATCGCTCCCCACAACTCCCCAACCAGGAGGGCATAGTGAGGTGGGGCCCATCTCTTCTCCCATGCTGCAGTGGGGGGAACAAGAAGAAATGGCCTTAAGCTGAGACACGGGAGGTTCAGATTAGATATTAGAAAATTTTTTTCACTTTTCAGGTGGTCAGGCTTTGGAAGGGGCTGCCCAGGGAGGTGGTAGAGACCCCATCCCTGGGAGTGTTTGAGAAGCATCTGATCTGTCACTGGGTGATGTGGTTTTAGCGTTTAGGGGTTATGGCATCAGTGCTGGTGTAGGGTTGGACTGGATGATCTTAAAGGTCTCCTCCAACCTTGATCACAGAACCTCCTGAGCTGGAAGGGACCCACAGGGATCATCCAGCCTAACTCCCGGCCGTGCAGAAGACAGCCCAACAATCCCACCCTGCGCCTGGCAGCGTTGTCCAAACGTTCCTGGAGCTCTGGCAGCCTCGGGGCCGTGCCCATTCCCAGGGGAGCCTGGGCAGTGCCCAGCACCCTCTGCGGGAAGAACCCTTCCCTGATCTCCAACCCAAACCGCCCTGACACAGCCCCAGGCGAAGCGATGGCTCTGTGACTCTGTGACCCCGGCCCGAGGCCCCGCGCTGCCGGGGGGGCCCCGCTCCCTCCGCGCCGGGCGCCCCGGAAGCGCGGCCGGGGCGGGTTCGCTTCCTGCGCGCGGGGCGGGCGGG
>VZRQ01000298.1:981890-1020369 GCA_013397975.1 Machaerirhynchus nigripectus | reverse complement strand
CCCGGTCGTGCGCTCGAACCACATTCGCGGGCTGAAGTGATGCAGCAGAATTGTTTTCCTTAAAGTCCTTGAAAGGGTGAAGTGCAAGGAGGGCGCTCGGGGATGGGTGTTGGGCGCAGGTAGTGCGCGGGGATGGTGTTGGGGCGCAGGGATGGGTGTTGGGATGCAGATAGGGCGCGCAGGGGTGGCAAGCGTTGGGGTACAGGGAGGGCACAGGCATGGTGCTGGGGCACACGGGGGTGGCAGATGCAGGTCTTGGCCGCTCCCCTCGCCGTCTCTGGGGATACAAGCCGCCGGGTCCCCGGGGGCACACACCGACGGGTCCCGGGGCGATCCGTGCTCTCCCCGTTCGCTCCTGACCAACCCCACCTGGAGCTCCCTGTGCATCCTGACCCGCACCAGTTTTATTTTCGTGCTGCATTGCTGTTGACATGGAAACCAATACCACTTTCTGTTCCAGAGAATTGGAAGCTAAAGCTACCAAAGAAGTCGAAAGAAAACTAAGCAGGTAAGAGACTCATTTAAATTCCCTCCCACAGTTTAGATGGAAAGGTGGCCTAGGGCTAGGAATAGTTGTGGGTTTTATCGGGAGCTTTAATCTCTTGTTAATTGTAAGGATAAAAAAACCTCTGAATTTGAAAACATTCTCAATTGCGTGGAGAAACGTCTGCAAGTTTAGTTAATTCTGTAGACTAAACACCTTTTTAGCTGGTTGTTTTGGTGGGGTTTTTTTGTGTATAACAACTTCAGATGTTTAATAGAGTTTTTTTAATAGGGGAGGTTTTTGAAGAGAAAAATAACTTTTCTGCACTAAGTTGTACTACCTAACAATAACTGAGAAATAAATGAAGGGCTTGGGGTTTTTTTGTACACTTCAGCCAAGTATTGTTCGGAGGCAAGACAGTTGTGGCAAGAATTTGAATAAACTGCACGTTGCCATATAACTACTGGCTCTTTGCCTCTTTTGCCATGAAGAGTTAGCTGGTGAATTTCCTGTTTACATGTAGTTTTTAGAAGGAGAACTTAACAGAATGGGCTCGGGAGTTAACTCCTTAACTCGGGAATTCAGAGTCACGTTGAACTAAGAGTTCTGTGCCAGTAACATGTATCACTTTTATATTTGAGTAGTTGTTTCTTCTGCACCGTTTGTTTTTAGTCAGGTGACTTTCTCGAGAGGATCAGCTCTATTGGTTACATTCTTTGTTTTCAACTTTTGTCCTACTTCCTTTTTGGGTTCTTTTTCAGTTAGAGCTTTAAAGGCCTTTTGCTAGAGATCTGTTAAAGGGATTTCCACTGGGGCCATTTGAAATGTGCCCAAACCCTGAGTATAGCTGACAGAATCTCAGGTTTGGTACCTGCTTTTTCCTTCTTTCCTGTGCCTGAGCAGTCTCCAACTTCCAGGCTGAGCTATGATTGTACTGTGAGAACTGCTTTGCTTTCCCCTGCTCTCAGTACGTGTCTTCCTTTTTTTTTGTGTGTGTTTTTGGTAATACACTCAAGCATGAATGATATTTCCCATGCTGTTTTTGAAATACAGGGAGTAATTGGGATACATGGGAGCCTTTAAGATACCTTTGGCACGTTGCTGTTACCCCGTCAGCGCTCAGGGACTCGCTGCGTTCGCGATGCCAGAAGTGATTTCAGAACTGGGTTATTTAGAGTGAGAGAGTGCTAAGTTCAGAGCAGTACTTGGTGCCAGTCTTAGTAAGTCAGGAGATCTTCACATTTTTATGACCTTAGCAGAGTTCTTGTCATGCTGGCAGGCGGTGCCGAGAGTGAGAAGAAGTGAAAGAAAACTACAGAACTTCCAAAATTCAGTGCTTGGAGAGTAAATTCTGCTATGGAACGGGTCCCCATGTCTCTCTGACGTAGAGGAGGATGTTTTATTCATTTAAAAGATTCAGAACTGGTTTGAAGTTCACATTAATGCCCCAGCTGGTTTATGTTTAGCCAGGGAGCTCTCGTTGTGTGAGCACACAGCTGATAAACCGTGGCATGCCTGCGCTGGATAGACCTGATTAATTGTTTTACTGGGGTAGAACTCAGCAGATAGCCCTCGTTCTTCCTCCAATGTCATTATTTACAGTCTTATTAAATTTGCAGTGACCTAGCTGAACTGTAAAAGAGCAAATATCCTTTCCTGGGAAGGTACATAGACCTGTGCTAGAGTTTATGTTAATCTCAGATTTCACAGTGTGGATATAGACTGTGAACTCCACAGGACGTTTGCTTTGCTTTGTGTGTGTTCTGAAGTCACTTCTGGAGTTTATGCTTATAAATTAATGGGTAGCAAATACACTTTTTAATCTTGCTGGGAGTATTGGCATGGACTGTGGGTTTGTTATAGGATAAGTATTACAGCTTTTAGTGCAGCTTGCTTATCCAGTTGGAGTGATTCCTGTTTTACACTCAGGATTAGCATTTGGCTTGTCTGGCCTTTTGGAAAAGAATCCTCATTTGGTCTGTGTTCTCTCTAAAATTCATACGTGCCTGGTGCTGTGCAAATATTCCTGGACTCAAAAATAAGCTTAGTGTATGACTTGTGACAGTGATTCAAATAAATCCATTGCACGCTCTATTGTGGCATCATTTTAGGAGTTAAATGTCACCTGATCAGCCACAGCAAGAGCTGTCTCGTGTTAACTGGGGAAATCTAAGGGTTAAATTTGGTTAAAATCAGGGCTGCTAAAAATCACTATTTAGTTCTTCTGATTTAAGCAATAACTTTTCAATTCTGTTTGGTAAACAGGGCTTTCCTGCCTCATTTATGTGGAACTGAGAGAAGGTAAATATCTGAAATATGTTGACAATTATTTTCCCAAACCCAGGGATTTGACTGTTGCTTCACAAGCATGCAAACCATAGGGAAGAGTCTCCATTGCTTCCATTCACCTGTGATTCTGCCCGCCTTGGTTGCAGACTGGCCATGTTTTGGGAGAGCAAACTTCTCACCTCTAGATTTCATCCATGTGTTCTGCAAAGCTACTGCTGTACAATTGATTTTTACGCTTTCATGTTAAAATAACCACCATATTTCTGTGATATTTTTCTTAACTGCTGCAGGGAAAACATAGAGCTGGCCCAGTGATAGAGACATATAAAACCAGGGAGAAATGTGGTTGTTTCTGTTGAGGTGTAAGCACTTGATTTTCTGTTGGGTTTCCGGGGGTGGGTCTTTTTCCTGATAAACTTCTTATGGAGATATGTCTGCTGTGAAATGGGAAGAGTTTATTGCAGAGAAAACATACTGTTCATGCTTTCAAGACCTTTACAGATATTTGGGTAAAATTACACATCCCTCTCTCCTCCACAGACACCTTTTGAGGTTGTACATGACTGCCAGCTGGTCCCCATAAGGTACCTTTGCTGTTTCAGTCTCACAGCAGCCCCTGTGCAGAGCAGTGCTGCCTCTGCAGCAGTGACACTGCAGCAGCCTGGAGCGGGGCAGAGTTGATGCTGGACTTGAGCAGTTGATTATGGAGGAGCAGTTTAATCTCCCTTCTTCGGTTCCTCATTTGTTCCAGCAAGATAGGGATTGTTTATGGCTGCTGCTGGAGTCTAGTGTAGTTGGATGATAAACTTCTTGGGAAAGAGATCTGTCTTCTGTCTGCTTATGTGGCAACAAACATCTTGGATGAAATTTGAGGGCAAAACTAACACAAATATTCCAGAATTATGCTCCATTCGTAGTCCTTGTATTTGGGAACATCATTCTGATGATCCAGCTTCTGTATAAGGAAAATGGGAAAGCTGAGTGCATTCCAGGTGGCTGGTAGTGGCAGACATGGTAGGTAGAATTCTATCACTTCACTTTTCGGGTGATAATTTAAAGACTGAGGTATTTAAAAGCAAAAAAGAAAGTAGCTGATACACATTTACTAATTTAATTATTCATTCAAGTATATTTTCCACTTTTTAGCTTGGCAGCACCTCTCTTCTCTGTTAATAGCTGTAAAGAACACACACACACACACGTCTGGAAATGAGTGGGTTTGTTTTGTTCTCACTGCCTGAGGCTCTCTGTGCTCCGAGGAACACACTGGGTGGGTTCAGGTGCCAGAGCATTTCCATGCAAGGCACTGGCGGGGTTTGTTGGGTTTTTTTTGTTAACTTCAAAGTACTGGTATCTATTCCATAAATTCCAAGTGCTCCTTCGGTGTAGTGTGCTGTTTTGTGAAAGGCATTGATAAAGGAATCGTGGGATCCCATTTTAATCAAAATATACATTTTATAATTGATGGCTGTAGAATGCTGGTGAGTAGGAAAGCTAGCTGTTGGTTTTTACAGAACTTGAGAAATCACTTTTATTGGCAATTTTATGTAATTGTGTCATTTCAAAAAATTGAAAGATGAGGGAACTTGTAGGTCAAAATACAGAAGATTTATCAGTCACAGCAACATTTGGTAGTCTTTGTAGACGATTAGCTGTAGGTTGAACATGTGGTGCTGTCTTTGCAGCAATGTTAAAGATCTTTCAGTCCGTAATACTTACCTGTAGCTACCTGGCAATGTTCCACCTGTAGCACTGCAAGTTAATTTATAACTAGAAGAAGAGCAAATGGTGGAAAGGATTGATTTATTTATTATTTTCCCCCAAATTTTTTTAATGTGTCCATCGCTGGAATTTTTGCATTCGTTTCAGAAGCTGCTGGGTATAATCACTTCTAATTCTTACTTGTATGTTTGCTCCAGTAGTATGTGGGCAAAAGGTAAAAAATCCCTTGTTATTTTTTGCCGTCAGCTGGCGTCCCAGTGCCACTGGAGGCTGGCTCCTGGGTTAACTGGGCTCCCTTGTCCATAGCAGAGGTTCCCTCAGGTGCCCCCCTGCCCAGCGCTGCTGGGACCGTATCTCCAGCCTGGAGGGCCATTGTGATGGCACCAGCCCCCGGTGCTGCGTGTGAGGTGCTTCAGAGGACACCCAGCAGGCCGTGATGGCTTTGGGAGAATCCCTCTGCAGCCTCAAGGCTCCCAGAAGTTTGTTGGGATGGGAGCGATGCCAGCTGTGCCTGCTGGGGCTGTGTGGGTCCGTGGGCGTGGGAGCAGGGCTGGAGTGCTGCTGGGCCGGCAAAGCCCTGGGCAGGGTGGGGCTGCTGCCCCTGCAGTGTGGGGAGAGCTCTGGCCGTGGGTTGGAAGCCCAGCAAGTGTGGCTGCCCTGCCCTGGGCTGTCCCTGCTCTGTCCCTGCTCTTCGTGTGGCTCTGGGGCCTTTGGGTCAGAACACTCCTGCAGGGTCCTCGAGCCAAGCGACCCCAGCGCTGCCCAGGCCACTGCTCACCGTGTCCCCGTGTGCCACATCCATGCCTCTGCTAATCCCTCCAGGAACCGGGACTCACAATTCTGGTAACCATCATTTCCTCTGTGTGGTTATAGAATTTTGATTTTATTGTGGCAAATCATGTTGCCCTTTGATATATTGTAACAGCAGAGATGGCAAAGCTGCACAAACATTAATTACTGCATCCTCAGCCTGTCTGTCAGGGGAAATATGGGTGAACTTGATTTTGCTCTTCTGCAACATAGGAATAAAGGTTAAATATGTCTGTTTCAGCCCAGGTATTTTTACAATGCCAAGCTGGAGCTTTAGAAATTAAAGATTAATAGAACTCTTTTTTTCAAGAATTAAAGTAATAAGTGAAGCATGTTTTGATATAAATATTACCTGAAAAGTTTGCAGTTTGAGATTGACAGCATTTTCCACATCAGAAGCCACATAACAAATCAGGCCATACAAAAATAAAATGCCTTGTACTGTCTTGATAACCTGTCTTAGAAGACTAAAAAGTTAGTTCTGTTTGTTTTGGGTTTTTTTAATAGCTTAATTGAGGAAAGCATTTTAGTAGTTTGTTGGTTTTTTCCCCCCTTATACAGCAAAGAATTGTGCTGGGGTACACAATTGGAACAAAAATTTACCGTTAAATAAATAACAGTAAATATTTATCTGACCCTTGATCTGCTTAAATTTATGCAGATAACAGCAGCTTCTCCTTGCCCATCTTCAGAGCCATCAAATGTGCAGTCTCTCCTGAGATTGAGATCCATTTTCATTTTGTCTCCCTTGAAAATAAAGCACCTTTCAAGTTAAGCTGTTGAAACCAGAGGCCTTTGTTCTGTCTCCGATGTGGATTTCCTATGGCTGGGGTGTTTTATTTTCACTTGATCTAAATTGAAAAAAATGGTTTGCATTCCTGCTTAGGCCATTTAACCTTGAGCAAGCTAATCCCATTATACAGGAGGAGAAGGACATTGCCTGTGCATGTGTTTTGGTGGAAGTTGGATGGCTGATAGGGGAAATCATAGAGACCTGTTTATACATTCATGTTATCAGTCGGAATGCTTGGTCCTTGCTTTTCCTTGGCCAGCTGATGGACCAGTGTGCTGCTGCAAACACTTTGGCCACACAAGGTCAATGTGTGGATTAAGTTCTCCAGGTGTAAGGAAAAGCCCAGCAAAGGAACTTGCTAATTTTCTGGCTTTGTGTTGTTACCACAAGACAGGATTCCTGCGGTGGTTCCTGTTCTGTGCTGTAAAGGACCATGGAGCTGCTGCTGGTTTGTCCACAGGGCACCTGTTAGTCCGAGGTGATAAATGGGAAGTGCTATGTTCCACCTGTGTTCCTCAAGGAGCAGCATTAGAAATGGAGCTTGTTTGTTGTGTGTTCTAATGGAGGTTGGAATCGGAGGCATCAATCCCATCATTTGCCCTCTGGTCAGAGGGCCATGGATTTGTGTGTTGGGAAGAATAAAACAGACTCGGGCTTCCAGCTGTCAGAAACGGAAATTCAGGTGTTCTGTGTGAGACTGATGACTTAACAGGCAAATGTGAATTTTTGTCTCAGGTTTAAGTTTGTGTATGAGGATGGTGTATTAGTCTGTCTTACTTGAAGGGTTAAGTTTTCAGGGAAGGGCAGGGACAGGAAGGGCTTTGCTGTTGCTGCTTAGTTGTACCAGTTGGGTTAGTTTTGCTCTCTAGTCACTGAGATTTGATGTTCTGGTGGTAGTTAATACTCTTAAAAACTTAGGATGAACTATAGGTGGATGATTTTTATCTAGGGAATACCTAGAGTTCTGACCCTAATCATAGGGGGGTTTATGTCTCCTAAGCTAGCTTTGTAATCTCAAATCTGTTTGTCTCAAAAAGATAAAAATTGAATGAGCACAGTGTCAGAATTTAGGAATTCTGTTGTTCCTGTGTGGAAAAAAAAAATGCAGTGATGCTGTGGTAGAATATTCCAGAGATATTGGTGTGTTAGTTGTTCGCATCTGTATTCCCAAAATGAAACGTAATTGTGTTGATTTAACTGTAGCAGGATTGATGAGGTTTTTTTTTTTCCCTGTGAAAATACTACTTTGCATTCTGCTTGCTCATGAACGTGCGACAGCTTTCTTCTAAAAGCAGAATGATTTTTCAGTTAATGCAGCTTTGGCATGTGACAGACAGAAATTTGTTATACAAAACAAGTGCTGGTGGCTGTCTTAACTCCTAGAACTCTGCTCAGGTTGTTACAGATCCTGCAGCTCAGCTGTAGCCCCAGCAGGCAGTCAGAGGTGAGGCCCAGCCCAGTACTGAATTCCCAAGGAGCAAACCAGTGGTTCTGCTCTGAATGGAAGGAGCTGTGCACGAGCTGGGTATCGTGTCAAGAAGGAGCTGGGATCTATAGAAGCCGTTTCGTCTGTAGTGATTGCAGACCTGGTACTGTTCTCCAGTTCGAATTCCCTGGTAAAATTTGGACGGTCCCAAATTAGCCCAACCTGGGCGTCAGTATCACCAACATCCCTGTGGTTACAAATGCTCAGGGTGTGACAGCGAGGGGCAGAACTGACTGAAGTGTCGTCCCCTTCGTGGTGCATGGATGTCACTGCGGGTTAATCATTACCTCAGATTTGCACAGGAGCAAGGAGTTGCTCTAAATGAAACTGGCCAGCTGGAATTGTTTCTGTAGTTAGATGTCTGACCTCTCAGTTGTCCATGAAATAATTTTTGAGACCAAATTGTAAATGCAGGATTGCTTTTGCGGTGGGACCGTCCTCGGTGAATCTTGCAGCCAGCTGATGAAGCTGTGATAAAATGCAAAATAGCCACATTGTGTTTGATTGGTTGTGATTCCTCTGGCAGTGCACAAAGGGATCTCAGAAATAACACTTTTGGGTGATTATTTTGCATACCTTAGCACGTCAGAAGGCATTCTTTCTTAAAAGAAGTAACTAATGCTTGCTTTCTGTTACTGGAAAACCTTAAAAGCCAGAATTTGGTCAGTGGAAGCTTCTCAGAGTAGGGGTGTGTCTGTAGCAGTGCCTGCAGGTGGGGTGGAGTGGAAGGAGCACAGGGATGGTTTCAGTGCTCACTGTCAGAGCAGCTCTGCTGCTGTTCACACCTGCAGCGGGAGGTGATGATGGAAGTGGCAGAGGGGAAAAGGAACCCTGGATGTACAATGAAGCTGTGTTATTCCAGCCAAAGGGAGCACTGGGGAAAGAGTTAGAGGATGCAGTGGGGTTTGCAGTGAGAACCAGTATCTCTGCAGGGTATGAACAGTGATTGGTGTTGGTGGTTGCCCTGCAGGTACATACAGCCATTGGAATTGCAGTATATTGTTATTGGGGCATTGTGCTTACCAGGAGGAACACCACCTTCACCATCTCACTGGAGAACCTCAGAATGGGGCAAAAGAACAGTTTTAGAGTTTTAAGGTAGAACTGAAATGGTCAGTAGTAACGTGGAACTCACCTCTCCCAGAGGAATGGTGGGATTTTGCAGAAGGCTGAGGATAAGCTGCTGCTGGATACCAGAAAGACCTGGGGAGATGCTGTTCAGCATCACTTAAAGTGGCACCACCTGCACAAGAGGCAGTGCTCAGGGTGCTCCTGTTTGTCTAATTAAAAAGTGAGGAACTTGTATGAATGTGCAATAGTGGAACTGGGCAACTGGGAGCTGGAACTCACATGTGGAGTGAAAAAAATTAAAAAAGAAAACTCAAACCCAAAGCTGATGCACTTTGAAAGGGATTGAGCTGAGTTAGAAGTAGAATGAACTGGTTGTTTCTATATCTAAAAGAGTAATGCAGGCTTTAGTACCTGTGGACTATCTCGTGGTTTAATACAACTTGCATTGCTTCTGACAGATATCAAACTATCTTATTTAAAACTGTAGGTTTATGGGTAGTTCGGGGTTAAAAAGGAGCCAGCTCAGTGTTTCCAGGCAGAAGCAAACCATGTAGTCACTGCCCCTTACTGACATTTTTAGCTCTTCTTCTCCAAAAAACTTTTGAGGTCTGTTTTTAGACCGAGTGAACTGGACAGTGGTGTTCCTGCTGAGCCTGGGTTTGAGCACGAAATACTGTGTATCGAGTGACATTAACTAACGTGCGAAGATTTGGTTTCACTTTTGACTAGTCACGGTTTTGTTTCTCGGTTAGGGAGCTCTAAAATGGCCCTGCTGCTGCTAGCTGTGGTCTGCCCATGCCCACACTTGGCTGTTTTCCTGCAGAGGTGGTTTGGGTTGAGGGAGCTGGTGCAGATGCACAGGGTGTGTGTGGCTTAGGCTGCATGCTGGAATGCTCTGGGCTGGGATGTGCCAGTCATAGGAGTTCAGGGAGAGATTAAATAACATTTGAATTTGCTGGCTTTTGAACCAAATTCAGGTCTAAGTCTTCATTGTAAGCTTTGGAAGAAAGAACTCCTTACATGTAGCTTGACACCACATCTGTGCTTGAAGTCCTGTCGCTGGTGGCTTGCGCTGACTGTGACAGTCCCAGTAGAAATAGGATCCAATTAGAAGCAAAATTCCCCAGTTCCTTTTGTGTCACTGTGAAATAATTGTTCTAAAATGAATCTAAGTGTGTACAGATTGTATTTTGGGAGAGTTAATTACAAACTGTGTGGTTCAGGGATTTAGTGCAAGAAGAGGAAGAACAGTTGATGGAAGAAAGGAAAAAGAGAAAAGAAGACAAGAAGAAGAAGGAAGCTGCTCAAAAAAAGGTATGTGAAGCACTGAGAATAAACCCGTGTGCTTAGGGGTGACTTGTTTCATCACTAGTAAAAACAGGTGTTTTCTTATTAATTTAATGTTTTAAATTTAAATGTGCTCTCAGTTATTTAGAGGTAACTGACATATTGAACACTGTAATTGGCTCTCTGTAGTTTCTTACAAAACTAAATTTTCTTCTGAGATGACCCTTCTTTTTTCTGATTGTCAATTGAGGCAGTTTCAGGTTTGAAATGCCTCGGTGTGAATGCATTTACAAGTAGAATAAAAGTACCATTTTAAGGTAGTGCCTTTCAGCTGCATCCTTATTTTAATATATCTTCTTATTCTTCAGTATGGAAACATGCCATAAAGAGATTTTGTAGCAGGGAATAAAAATTTTCATAAAAAAGAAAATATTGACAGCAAAGGTGTTTAGGGATGGAAACTTCACAGAAGTGCTTGTAAATACTTCAGAATCCCTGTTTACTGACAAGATCCTCATCATGGCCATTGATTCTAAATATTGACCCTGAGCTGGAGAGGAGCTTGTAAATGCAGTTTTTAAATATGTCCGTTTCGGTAGGAGCAGAGTGCTCCACAGTTCTCCCGTGATTCCGTGGCCTGATGCTGGCTATGGCTCCAGGAACACTCTGGTTTGTTTTACAGCTTGCCAGCAAAACCTCACAAGCCTTGAGCCGAGCCCCAGGCCCTGACGGAGTGTGGGAGTGCCCAGCCTAAACACGTTCATTGTGTTCTCTCTTGGGCACTGGCACCAGAAGGCAGCCAGCAGCCCTGGCTGTGCCCCGTGCTCTCCACGGATCTCTTTGGGTGCCGTAGGTCATCAGAAACAGCAGAGAAAGTTTTGGAAAGTTCCGAGTTCTCATTTCCCCATCCGTGGGGCAAGTGCCGGGCTAAGGAGCTGGGTCGCAGCTGGGGAGGGGGGAGAGTACAAACACTCCAGAGGAAGCTCTGAACACGCACAGGCACGGCAAGAGCCAAAGAGGCACCACGTAACCATGCTGTGGAAGGACAAACCAGTGCTTGGGGTTCATGTATTGAGTGTGTCAGTAATTGGGACTGAAAGGAGTAGTGGAGGGACAGCAGTGGTCCAGAGGTGACGCCTGGGCTGTGGAAGGCCTGTGCTGTGCCCCCGTCCTGGTGCTGAGCAGCGTTCCTGGGTGTATCCATTTGCCTTTCTGTGCAGTATAAACACATGAACACTTGGCTCAGCCAGGTGCTGGAACACAGCACCCTGGGGTTCTAAGGGCACAGAACCAGCCAAGGCTTCAAAGTAGATATTTTAACCATATTTGTTGCACTAAACACATAATGAGGAGTTGTGGTGGTGTGTAGTGGCCCCAAGTGCAGCGCCTTTCTTTGGGAAGCTGGGGAAGAGGGAGAGAGGCTCTGGAGCACGGAGGAGGAACTTGTGCTTTTGGGAGGCCCGTCCTGAGCACAGTCTCACTGTGGTGTAAAGTTAAAACCACCCCACTGAGGTGCACTTCTGTACAAGAAGTGTTTCTCTCCCATTTTATCCTGTGATAAACTTCTATTCAAATAAATCTCTCATCTTGGCCATATCACAGGTGTAACCCATTGAATCTTGGAAATGAAAGCCTTGAAGCTTTGGCATTTGCTCCCTTATTCTTTTCCATTTCCAGGTCACTCCCCCTTCCCTGCCCTGTTCTGCAGTAAAAGTGGTGGCGGCTCTTTGCTTCCAGGCACAGTTTTTAACTCACTTAAAACATCTTAATTTGCAAGTTTAATTCGGTCTGTTTCATGTAGTTATCTTTCAAATTAATTTTGTCTTCTATAACATTTAAACAGCTTTTTAGGCATAAGGAATAATAGGCCTGGGTTGGTTAGAGAGATGCTTCTGAAGTAGATAATTAAATAACTTGAAACCATTTAAAAAGAGGAAAGTCAAAAGCTAATGTTGCTTTATGAAGTGGCACGTGTACATGTGGTTTCTCTCTTATCTGCACAAATCACTGACACTTCTTTTTTCTTGTTCTAGGCCATTGAACAAAAAATCAAAGGTAAGTTACTTTACAGTTAGTTCTACTCTGTGTAATATTTCTGGGGTTTTAAATATGTTGAATCAAATGTGTCACCTGAAATCTCCTCCCAAAAGTGACAGATGGGACCCTTGAGACTTCAGCTGCACTTCTTGAAAGTGACCACAAAAGTCTAGAAGAGTAACAGCAAAGGATTTATCCAGGGATTGGATTTGCTGATCTTCCTGTTTTCCATTCTCATTTACTTACAGAGCACCAGGCATAGACATAATACCTGAAGTTCCGGTACTTGCTTGCTTTTATCCTTCCCTTTTTTTGCTTTGTTTGAAAAGTGCACCAACACTTCAGAATAACTGTGTATAGGATGGATCTGTTTGAAACTTAATTTACAAATATTCTAAGTGCAGCTGGGATTGGGAACACGTGATGGACAAGTAATTAATATGTCCAGTTTTAACTCCTGCATGTGGAGAGCTCATCGTGCAAAATGCTCAGAATGCCAGTACCAAAAGCTGTAATTTCAAAGTTCATGGCAGGTGGGTACACTGGTTTTCTGAGTGTTTGTGGGGTTTGTATGGATCTCCATCCCAACCAGCTTCTGAAAAGGGAAAAAAAGATTCTTTTCACTTTCTCTTGAATTGTAGCTCCTCACCTGTTAGTTGGGAAGTGCATTGTAATTGCTGAAGTGGTCATGTGGAGTGTTGGCTGAAACCCTGTTTTCTGGGGACATTGGCTTAATTTAGCACTTACCGGAGCAGTGGTAGAAGCTCCAGAAGCTTAGCAGAGACGTAATTCCTGCTGGAAAAATCAAAAAGTGTTTGAGGACTGATGGGTCTTGAAGGCAGGAAAATGGCAGAGGACACACTGGGCTGGGGAGGAGGCAGGGAAGCACAAGTGCCCATTCCCAAGGGCGGTGACTGCGGAAGCATCCCAGCTCAGATGTGCCGGGAGTGGAGCAGCCGGGCTGTCCCCACGGGCACTGCTCTGATGCCCTGCAGCACCCGTTCCCAGCTCTCAGGAGAGACTGTTGCATCTGGCATTTTGAAGTGCAGTGTGTACTCTGGTGGGTGTGTTTCAATGGGAAAAATACCTGGATTGAGTAGGACCAATGGACTTTCAGTGTGTGAGGAAGCTGTGAGGAGGGAGCGAGGGCAGCCGTGCTGCTGTAAGTGGGAAGTTCTGCCTGCTGCCTGGGGAGGCTGATGGTTTGGTTCTGGAGAAGGGATTGCTGGAGGCAGGGGGAGCCGCCAGAACCTTGAGTGAGCTGCAAAAGGGTCTGCAGCATTCCTGGAGCCACTGGCAGCGATGGAAGCTGCTGTTCTGTGTGTCCCACCATCCTCTGGGCTGGATCAGGCTGACCAGGGGTCCCACCCTGTGGCCACTGAAATCCATCGGGAGTTCCAGGTTTGTCTGTGGGCACAGGACAGCATAAATAATAAAACTGCTGGAAGACTATTATAATTAATAAATATTCTTCATTTGATTTTTAACATGCCCTTTTTCAAGCAGTGCATGGAATTGTGTTTGAATACAGACTAAGGACTGGTTTTCTTCTGTACACTCCTGCCATAAGGCTTCTAGAGTAATAGACCAGATTTAAAGAATTATGAAAAGGTCTGGGTTTATTCTGGAGTGATAAAATATGTCTGAAAAGACAGTGAAGAAGGAAAATGATAGAATACTTTGCTGTACAATAACGAGCACTTGGAGTGCCTCTTTGACCCGTGTGCTTGGGCTGCACTGGCGTCACATCAGGGCCGAGGCTGCACAAGCAAATGGCTAAAAATAGAATGAACCAGGAGGGCAGGAATTCTCCTCAGGAGGCTACCCGGTGGGAATCTTCACACGGAATGAAAATGTCTTTCTTCTGAAGGACAGAGTAATTAAATTTTTTTATTATTATTATTATTTTCTGCTTTGAGGCTTAACATTCACTGGTGGAAGTGCTAAGTTCCAGCTTAATTATGTTATTATTTAAAGGGTATTTCATAAAGTTCAGCAGGAATTTAGAGTTGTCAGAGAAACATGAACTGACAGTGCTGTGGAAGAAAAGACATCATGAGATGCAGATACACAACTTATTGCTACAGTTTCTATAGGAACAAAATGTGAAGCTTGTATTGCACATGGCTCTTGCCTTGTTTCACCAGTTTTACCTCCTTGTATTCAGGATGCAAATTAATGTTTCATTAGTTTCCAAGTTTCCATCACGTTAATGTCTTAAATAATTTATTCTGTGCATGAGCTGAAGATAAAATACAAGAGTATAGGATCTCTAAATAATTCAGAATTATGTGCCTCTTTCAGAAAAGGAGCTGGTTAAGTGCTGGGGGTGGGAAGGGAGGGTATTTCTTGGTTTTAAATGTAGTTTGGGCGGCTCCAAACTTGTTTTAGCTAAGGAAGAAATTGCTGTTGTACCAGCTGAAGCAGCTCCCAGTGTTCATGTAAGATGACAGGAATCTTCCAAGGAAGTTCATGGAACTGGGGATTTTCTTGTTCAGGACTGGGAATGAAAGTAATGAAAAAGATGCTAACAATGCTTCTGGTACCAGCAGCATTTTAATACCATAGTATTGCAGTTAAAAATGCACGTGTATCATTCCTTTGCATTTCAGGGGTTCTGACCTGCCTGGTTTGATCCAGCTGGTTTTATTAAAGGAGGGAATAGGAGGTTGGGAGAGTTAGAGACGAGTCTATGAGTGAGTTGCTAAGTGGAAAATTTATCTGTTTGTGCAGCAGCTGGCACATCATGTGCCTTCCCAGTGCTCTCATACCAGGTATTCTAGGAGAAAATAAGTATAATTTGAGTTCCTATATGTTGAAAATACTGTAGAATTGTCAGTTGTGGTGTTCCTTCTAGCTTGGCAAAATATGTCCTTTTGCTGTGTTTAAAGTCAGTGCTGTTAGAGACAGACAAGTCAATCCATTTATCCTGAATTTCCTCTGAACCAGAACTCTGCAGGCAGCCCAGTGGCCCCAGGTAGTGCTGCTGAGCCCAGCACTGAAGGAAAGGCTGTTTGAGAAGGAAGTTTGAGTTTGGCTGTGCGTGGTTCTCCAGGGTGGGAGCTGAAATGGTGCTCCAGGGTGGGAGCTGAAATGCCCTTTGCACACAGTTGGATGTAGGGACGTGAGGTAATTGACGAGAAGTGCCCGGAGCTGGGGGTGCTGGGGCTGGTTCTGAGAGCGTCGGGGCTTGGGGGAGCAGCACGAGCTGGAGCGCACCCGGCTGTCGCTGCAGCCCAGAAAGTGCCACTTTCGTCGCGGAACAGAATAAACTGAATTGCCCACTGAAACGGAAAGTGCTCTAAAAATAGCTGGGTGTGGAATTGAAATCTTTGACTCATATTTCCCACCTTGGAAACTTCTCATGCTTGTTCTTCTCCGCGAAGCGGGATGGCCCGACTGCACAAACCCTGCTGGGTTTTGACGGGGCTTTCGCTTGCCTGACTGTGCTTTTCCTGATTGGAAAAACTCTCCTGCTAGCTCTTAAATCTTGAGGGTGACCAGGAGAATGCGGGGAATCGGCCTGTGGCCGCGCGGGAAGGGCGCGCTCACCTCTGTGCGGATCTGCAGGGGTTAAAGCCTTGGCAAACACGGAGATATTTTCCAGAGCAGCTCCGAGCTCACAGCTGCGGCCATTTTTCCACCACGAAAATTCTAGCACTACATCTTACGTGTGTCAGCTTGAAAGCCAGACTTCCTCTGTTTGCCCTTCAGCATTCCAGCCCTGACAACTCCGGGACATGCCATGCAGGGAGAGCAGCACAAGGCGTTTTTCGGGGGGCAGCCCCAGCAGCAGCGGGAAGGAGCGCTTCCCTGCCAGCCTGGCGCTGTTCTTTGTGTGGGTCAGGGGAGGATTTGATCTCTCCGCGCTGGTTTTGTGCGAGGGAGAAACTGTTTTCCATCTGCATTAAAGTTACTCAAGCAGCTGCCATTTTTTTATTGGAGGGGGAGTGTGAGTCCCTGGGCCCCTGCTCCAGGAGGAGTTGGCAGGCAGCTCCTGGAGCAGTAAAATGACACCATGCTTCTCCTCCATTTTCTAATGAAATCTGCAGAGTGGGAAAGCAACACAAGTTGGAAGCGTCTTTCTTTGGAATCTCTCTGTAAACTGTAACTCCACCATCCCCTGCTCTGAGGGTTTGCAGCAGGTTTGTTCTTTATGAAAATCTGTCATTTTTAATACTAGTTTCTGTAAACTTGCTGTTGCTAATCAATTAACTGTGATAAACTGTAAGTCTGTTAATTTTACCTTTCTGCCTTAATACAATTCAAAATAAAATACTGGTGTGTAGAACAAACTTTTATTAACAAGCAACTTGTTTAGAGCAAATTAAAATATTAAGATAACGATTGTGGGGTGCTGGAATTCATAGTAGCCATATTGGAATATTAATGTGTTATTTAGTGTTCTGAGAAGTTGTGGAGCAGAAAATGTTGGACAGGATGAATTTTATAGCTTAAAACTTACTCTGTGGTTCTGAGCGAAGCAAAGGCAAGGGAATTCTGTTGCACTTTAGATAATTTCAGTTGAAAATTAGCATACAATTGTGTGCTCTGCATATTATATAGCCTAGCCCTGCGACCTGGCAGGTTTGTTACACAGTTTGCTGATATCATAGTAGATAGAATTGCCGTATTTGCTAAGGAAATGAATGCTTAGAATATATGAGAAGTACAATATTCATAAACTGTTAGAGAAGTGCTGTTGGTGCTGTGCCTTAGGGCTGGCTGGGCAGCGAGTACCTTGTTTATTTGTTGCACTCCTTGATAATCAAAAGTGATTCGAGTTCCTGCAGGTCCGTTGGGGTCTGCTCTAACACACTTGGTCTTAAAGTAGCTTTAATTAGGAAAGTAAAGTGTTAGGGCTGCCCTGGGCGTGCTGTTGGCAGCTCTTTCAGGGTGTCCGGGGAATGTCAGATGGAAATTATTTCACTTTACCCCAGAGGAGCAGTTGTACGGGAGTGGAAGTGGCAGGGAAGGAGAAGTGACTCAGTGACCATGTTACCAGGTGCTGTATGTCACATTAAAGTCTCTTCAAGCGAGGTGTATTTGTATTTTCTGCTTAAGGTGACAGTGGAAAAAGAAGGAGCTCAAATAGTCTGTGCCAGAGGCTGAAGGAGTGCATGTGTCCCTGCATGGGGCCGTGGCCCCAGGACTGCTCTGGTGGCTGGATGTGATGCTCTGGCTGCAGGAAGGGTTTCTGTGTGTCACTGTCAGCTCGGCTCAGCTCAGCTGAACTGTGCTCCAGGCTGTAAAGGGTCGTTCATGGAATCAGCTGGGGCAGGAGACACAGGGAGAGCACCAAAAGTTATGGTTTGGGCACTGGTTACACAGGTTGTGGAGTATGAACAAATGTGTTCTAATTTCAGAGCTTGCTGCAGTACCTGAGCCACAGAAAAGTGCGAAGTCCTTCTGCATTAAATTGTCAACAAATTCTCAGCAATTTGTTTAAATAGCACCTCTCCCTCCACTTCAGGGCTTAGTTGCTCTTAGTTACTTTATTTATAATGCAGGAAATTTTAGAAGGACCAAGTCAAGTAGATTTGTTTAATATTATTTCATATTTAAGTTCGGTTTTGAACCAGAAGTCAGAATCAGAATTTGTTGTCTCATTATGTGCATCAAAATATTTTACAAGGAATCAGTTGCCTTCCCTTAATATAGGGAACAGCTTAAATTGAGGAAATCTGAGGTGGTGGTTGTGATCTTTATCAACTTCCCAGTTTATCTAATAGCCTTTCAATACCTTCTATTCCCTGTGCTCTGTACAATAAATTCAGTTGTGTCCTGGCCCTTCCTCTCCTTAATTCTGTCCCTCTGCAGTCAGCTGCCAGCTGGGAGAGCTGGGTCCCTGCTGTGCCTGAGAGGGAGCTGGGGGCCCTGGGAGGGGCAGCTGAAGTTGGGTGTCCTCACCCTGAGACTTCTGTCCACCTATTTGTCAAACAAGGGGGTCTCCAGAGTTCTTCTTTTCTGCTTCCCTTAAGCAGCTAAAATGCAATAGTCTATTAAAACACAACTCAGATGCTGATTCTTCAGTGACTTTTTATTCCAAAGGCTTCTATTTTGTGTTTTTCAGAATACATAAAGTAGAAATAAACAGAAATTACGTGGTAATACTGACAACATTCAAATTGATTCCTTAAACAAAAGCTCAAGTTTGTTTTTATTTTGTATGTTCTATTCCCATGACTCGGCTCCTGAAAGTAAATGATAAAATCGTCTTTAAACATATCTAAAAGATTTCAAAAGCCCCTGAAAACTACATTTTTCAGTTGTGTAGTAACATTAATCCTGGTGCTGAGGGAGGTCACGGTCGAGTACTGAGGTATCTTGGGAAGTTGCACAATAAATATTAAGACACTTTATGGATATCTCATCCAAGAAATTTGAAAAGTACATTAACATATCACTACTGTGAGAGAGGGACAGAGCTCACCTGCAGCTGGGAGGGATGGCAGCAGCAGCAGAGTCACACACCAGGAGCTCCGAGTGCCTTCCTGCCCGGTGAGCTGGCTGACACCTGCCCGTGCTCGGCCCTGCCTGGTGCTGCTGGGGTGGGCTGTGGAGCTGAGCCTGTGCTGGGTTTGCTGTGTTCCCTGTGACCTCTGCCGATGATTTGACCTTCCCCTCGCCTTGCCGGGGCCGTGCTGTCGGGACTGAGATAATTTGGAGTTGCAGTTGCACATTTGGCATTTTCCCAGTGCCGGCGCTGTCCTGCCAGGCTGCGTGCAGCGTTCCCTGTGCTGGCAGCCGTTCCTGCTGGCAGCAGGCACTTGAGGGCATTAATAACTTTCCCTTTGGATGTTGGGCTTGTTAAAGCAGGGAAGCCTTAGCAACATGTCCTGTAGGTCCTGCTTGCCCCTTGTTTTTTCTGAGCCAGGCCAGAGCAGTTTTCTATATGTAATACATAAATGTTTAAAAACTTAATTTTTTAATACTTAAACATTTTCTACAAAAAAGGTTAAATGTTGAAATAAACTGCATAGTGCTGATTTGTCAGCAAAAGGCTGTAGAAAGCTGATTAGTAGTAGCATACTGTAACTGGGATAACTTGGTTAGGAGTGATAGCAAGGCATATTCCTGCGTCCAGGCCTGTGCCATGAAAGTGTGTGATGGAGGGATAACAGAGCCTTTCCTCAGGGATGAGTTACAGCTTGAATCAGAAGAAATGCTGCCCTTACATCATATATAAACACCTCTAATAATATTGACTTAGTCTTCAATTTTTCAAGTTGCTGTTCACATGAATAACTTTGTCCCACTTTCTTTTTCCTGGGGGTGGGGGTAGTGCCAGAACAAACCAAGACAAGTGTAAGCCAGCCCCAGCCTGTCACCTCCAACGGCACTTCCACAGGAACCAGCACTACTAATAATGCCAAGCGGGCCCCAGCCAGCAGCCAGCAGCAGCCCTTGCCTCGATACCCTCCTCGGGAAGTACCGCCGCGATTCCGACACCAGGAACAGAAACAGCTTCTGAAACGAGGGCAGCAGTTACCAGTGATAGCTGCAAACCTGGGATCCACTCCCAAAGTGTTAAACGGCCAGTCAGGAGGCAGCACTGGCACCAATAACCAGCCCGTGACCAACGGAGAAGTGCCCAACAGCAGCAAAAAACAGCCAGGTGAGGGCAGGTACCTTGTTTTCCTTTAGCTAAAATTGATCAGCTTAAATTCAGTTATCAGGGGAATATTTCAGCCGACGTTATTTAAACTTCCACTGTAAGCTGTAGCATGAGGAGATCCTTTCCTGTGTCGGAGCTTGATGCTGAATGTTGCAGGATGGTTTTGGCCTCTATGGGCAGGTTCCATACTGAAGCTTCAGCCCTTGTCCCAGCTGTTCGCTGTTGCCAGCAGTGTATGGCAGACATGGCAGGTGTGGAGGAGGTGGTGATTCCAGTGTGACCACTGCTGTGCTCCAGATTTCCAGTCTTAGCCCTCAGCATTCATCCAAGTATGCTCGTGGTACAAAACACCTATTTTTGCATCCAGTTTTGATAGACAACATCTCGTAAGGAAGGGTCTTTAGGACCCATCAGAGATGGGCTGATCCCACAGCCTGGGCAGCAGCGGCGGGGGGGGAATTCTGCCCCACTCAAGTGAGACCACACCTGCAGAGCTGCCTCCAGCCCTGGCGCCCAGCACAGGAAGGATGTGGAGCTGCTGGAGCTAGTCCAGAGGAGACACCAGCACGATCTGAGGGATGGAGCAGCTATGCTGTGAGGAAAAGCTGAGGGAGTTGTGATTGTTCTGCCTAGAGAAGAGACCAGGGGTGACCTAATTTTGGCCTTCCAGCACCTGAAGGGAGCCTACAGGCAGGATGGAGAGAGTATTTACAAGGAATGGAGAGACAGGACAAGGGAGAGTGGCCTTCCACTACCAGAAGGCAGGGTTAGATGGGATACTGGGAAGGAATTTCTCCCTGTGAGGGTGGTAAGGCCCTGGCACAGGCTGCCCAGAGAAGCTGTGGCTGCTCCTGGATCCCTGGAAGTGTCCAAGGTCAGGTTGGATGAGGCTTGGAGCAGCCTGGCATAGTGGAAGGGGTCCTTGCCCATGGCAGTGGAACTGAGTGGTCTTCAAAATCCCTTCCAGCACATTTCTTTGTGTGCTTCTGAACAGCACCTTGAGACTTTGCTTTCTTTTTTAACTTCATGCCTGGAGATCCAGCCAGGGTACAGCTTGTTCAGGATATCAGAATTGTCTTTTATTGCCAGGTCAGAGTTCTCAGTTTATCCACCTGAAGCTTGGTTGTATTACAGAATGGATCCACTTTTACCTCTGCTGCTCTTTAAGTACAGTCATCGTTTGTTATTTCGGCTTGTTATAGATTCCTTCAAATAGCCTTTTAAGTCAGGTGAACTTGCCTGTTACGTGTGTAGGATGTGCTGTTCAGTGACTGCACTAACATGCAGTTCAGTTAATTTTACAGGGCATTCATGTAGTTTATTTTTGTCTAGGAAAAAGTAACTTTCTAGGAGGCATCTAGCTTTTCAAAGGGATTTGGTATTAAATGCATGCCAATGCTTGATACTTTTGACAAATACTTTCATATTTTTATACTTGTATTTATATTTTGATGTGCACGACGCAGTGATGATGCAATTTGTTCCCAAAAATAGTTTCTTCTGTGATTTTACTGAATTCCCAGTGTTTCTCAAAATTAGTGTTTTATAGACCACAAAGGATGTGACTCTCAGTCCCTTCAGCAAAAAAAAAAAAAACCAACCAAAAAACCCCCTGAAAATAGCCTTGATATTTCAAGGTTGACTTAAATTTTGAGCTGTTCTGATTACTGAGTCTTGAAGAAGCAGTATTTAAAATGAAAGTAAACAAAGCACTGGAAGCAGTTTATCCATGAGTCCTTGAGGAATGTTTCCCATATTACTTTCCACTGCTATTTGTGTAACATACTGATAGAGCTCTTTACCATTGCAATAGGTAATTTTTAAGTAGCTTATTTTCTTTACTTCGCCTCTGTGATGTTGTTCCTGCCCATAGTGACGTTTAAAGTTACCTTTCACTAACTTGCCTCTGAGGTGAAACTTATCCTGCAGCACGTATACTCTGCTGGTCAGGTTGTGTAGCAAGGTGATTTAAATAAAAATTCACACATAACCTAATTTAAGAACTACTACTGCTTATACAGCCGAGTAAGTCTCCCAGTTGTATCCAGAGGATTTGTGTACTGTTCTCCATTGCACTTCCTTCGTGAACACCAGCCCAGTGTATAATTAGCTGGATTCCCATTTGTGTACTGCATTCTTCCCAGTTTTGCTTAGTTTTCCTCGATTTTGTGCTGGTGTGGCTGGACACCGTCAGGCTGGGCACTGCCAGCATGTCCCAGTGCTGTACTGGTGTCTGGGGCAGCTGCCTCGCTGGGGGGTTGTGTGGTCTGGGTAATGCCCTGATTATTTGAGTGGTGTGTCTGCACACCCAGCTGGAACCAGCGAGGTTCTGAGAGCCCTCAGGGAGAGAAGGCTTGGCCAGATCACTTTGGCACCTTAGGAAAACCTTTGTGTTGCCTGCAGCTCCTGTCAGAGCTTTGTCCCTGTCACAGCTCTGTTCCTGGTGTTCCGTGTGTCCCAGGAAAACTCAGAACTGCCATCTGAGGTTGGGCACTCAGGTCTCCTTTCTTGCTGCCACGTGTATGCTTGGAAGGTTTCTTTCCCTAGGATAACCAGGAATAATGCCTGGTTTGGATGTCTTGTCGTGTATTTTCATAAACATGGACAAGATGATAATATAGAGGCAAATAATTTTTCTGTGCTGGTTTCAGTCTCTGGTCTGACGCAGTGCTGGTGAGGTGAGGTGGAGGTGGCCCCAGTCCAGCAGTGCCTAATGTCTTTGACACCTCTGTATCTGAAAGGAAATGCTGTTGTCATTTGCCTGTCTCAGTTTCACTCACTCTCCCTACTTCCTCTTTCAGCCTCCACCAGCAACTCCAGGTTCTCTCCTTGTTACCTCTGAAACCAAAAATCTCATTCAGTCTGACAGATCTGTAGGTCACTTGTATAGACAGGATATCCATGGACACCGGGGTTAAATTTGGTACCTTAATGGAATAGCTTCTTGACCTCTTTTTTTTTTTTTTTGGAAGCATTATTTAATGGCTGTTTGGATTGCTCTGTATTTTAGGGCTAAAAGAAAAACTGTGGCTTGAAGTGTTGAAGTCAGAATTGCTGGAATTGGGAATGGTTGTGGGTTTGTGTGTCATTCTTGAAAGGATCTCTCCCCAGTTCCAGCTGTGGTTGGAATGGTTTGGTAGGTGCTTTGCAAAAGCAGGGAATGCAGGCAGCTACTGCTGAATTCAAAGCCTTTAATTGCCCTGGGCATACTAAGATTTTAAGTTGTTGGTATTGGAGAACTTTTAAATTATATCAGTGGTCTAAACCCCATCTCTTTACCTGTGTTTTGAGTGAACAGTTGTCTCCTGTTTGGAAAATCAACACGCTTTGTCTAGAAGTGAAGCTGAAGAAGGGATAGGCCTGGGGGTTGGGTTTTTTCCTGCTGTTTTTAGGACGTTTGGCATATCTTTTTAGTCAAGACGTAAATGAAGCTCATGCCTTGTAGCGCTTCTGAAACAGATCCAGGCCAGTGCCAAGATGGTTATTTTAAGAAATCTCCGTAAGTAGCTCTTTATCAGGACAGTTCCATACCCAGTTTAGTTGTTGGCTTCACTGACATGCCCCATGTGCAAACTTCACATGAAAGGAAGGTTTGATGGCTGCCCTGGTGTTTGCTCACCTCTGCTCTGGAGCACGTTGGAATAACCAGGTGGTTGTTCCACAATGAAATGATTTATATCATGAACTGAAGTATTTGCCAGCAGTAATTGCTTACAACTGTGGCCAGAGCAGAACAGGAGAGAACCACCAGGCTCCTGGCAGGGCTCCAGTTTGGATTCCTCCCATCTCCCTTTATCTGGTGCATCTCACAGCAGAGCCACAAAGTTGTGTCCCAAAGCCAGAGCCTTTGGGAACAAAAGGGCCCTCCTGTAACCTGGGGGTGGTTCTCGGCTATTGGAGGAGTCAGGGAAGAAGGGAGCAGTTGGGATTTGCAGTTAGCGGTGATGGAGGTTAGATTCATTTGGGGAACGTTGCCTTCAGTGTAACAGTTATGGTCTCCAGCTGTAAAATTAGTGAGTTTGAAAGATGAAGTTTGATTCCATACAGTGCCTGTGTGACACAGGGGAGGAGGAGGATGTGAAAGAGGGTAGATGACGGATTGTTATGCACGTGCTTAGGTTAAATCAGCATTGGGCCATACTCAGATGTTGCTGTTTGCTCGGTCAGGCAGCACAGTACTGACTTGGAGGTGGAGCAAATGTGCTGTTCAGAGAGGGGAGAGGAACTTGCTGAAGTTTCAGGGCTGACTGCTCAACTTCTTAGTACAGTCCAAAATGAACTGGTCTTGGTTTCGATGACTATAAATTCTTCCTCTTTTTTGTATAAATCAAACTTTTAAGGACATGTAAAACTGGTTCATTAAATGCCAAATGTGTAACAACTAGGGTGTAATGGAAATGTGTCGGAAAAGCACCAGAACTGCTAATTCTGACATCCCCAGGCTGGGTTTGTTGTCATATCCCTGCTCCCTGCATGGGCAATGTGATTCAGAGCAGACAGTGAGACTGAGCTGGCTCTGAGAGAAACCTGCCCTGAAAAAGGGGTCTAAGGACTGAGTTTACAGCAGTGAGTGCTTTGGGGACTGTTCTCTCATTTGCTGAAGTAACACTTCTGTGATTTTCTTGCTTTTTTTTTTGTAGGCATGCCTCCCATTCGGGACTTGGTGAGCCACTCCCCTAACCAGTCAGGTTAGCTACTTCCATCTCACCTGCTTTTGCACTACGTGTTTGTGGTCGTTACATGTTTCACACAATTTTGTCTGATTTTTTAATTATTTTTATTTTTATTCTTTACTTATGCTTTTCATTGGCATGGGTGTGTGAATGACTGCAGTATACTTTCTCGGTGCCATTGCATACTAATTTGGTTTAACAGTTTTAATTTTCTAATTAAATCAGAATTCATACTAAGAGTTTTTGTCACCTTAGCAT
Organism: Machaerirhynchus nigripectus; assembly: GCA_013397975.1. Lineage (NCBI taxonomy): Eukaryota > Metazoa > Chordata > Aves > Passeriformes > Dicruridae > Machaerirhynchus > Machaerirhynchus nigripectus. The sequence goes on along the minus strand of VZRQ01000298.1, from coordinate 995,841 downwards.
TAAAATACTGGGGTTTTTTTACGTTTTTGCTTCCATGCTGAGTTGCCTCTTTATGGTATTGAATAATCTGCAAGCTTGTGCTTCCTATCAGAGACGTGTCGCACTGTGGAGGAAATCAGGTCTCGATTGTTTGCTAAAAGCTCAGGATGGTATTTACTAAAATACCTTTGTTCATAAGGCCCAAAGGTACAGTGATTGGCAAGGTATGGTATTGACAGTCTGGGGGTGCCAGGTGTGCTGAAGCAGGAAAAGGAGACAGAGGGTGCAAGATTCAGGTATTTCTTATTTTACGCTTCTCAATCCTGTTTATTTTAGCCCATGTGATGACAAACTGCTTTTTTAAATACACGCAATTTTTTGCAAACGTTTCCTGCAGGATAACTCATAGCTGGAAAGCATTAAATTACAAATTACTGAAAGCAATCTTAGCAGATTACAGAATTTTAAGAAACTCGGGTTTGTGTAAATGGTTTTTTGTCAAGGATTTAAGCAGCAAAAGTTCAGTTGCAACTTTAAATAGTTTCGGGAAGAAAAGCAAGAGTAGGCTGTTCTGGCTCCTCGTGCTGTGCACCAAATGCAGTGTGTTGTCACATGTCATTTTTCAATGTTGAGGGTGTTTTGTGGTCTCTGCCAGATACAAAAAGTCAGAGCTAATATCTGCTTGTTCAGTATTTGTGTCCTTGTCTCTGAAGTTCATGGTTTGGGGAGGTTCAGGTAGGAATGTTCCAGAGCAGCGGCTCATACTAGATGTCACTAACACATTTATGTCCAGGAGAAAGACTGTTGGTCTAAGTAGTTTTGTATGTAATGGGAGAAAATTGGCTGAGTGGAAGTTAATCACTGCGTGCTGTTGGTGGATTGACTCTGCACAAACTGCATTGCAGCTAAATTAGGGTAACAGAATTTTAATAAATACAAGCTTTCTTTATGTATTCTGCTGCTGTGCAAATGAGGGTTTGTTGTACCATTTCCCTCTGACTTGTAGTCCTAACCTGTATCTCTCTGTGTGCTGAATTCAGGCTGTTTGCCGTCTGTGTCCCTTTGTGTTGCTTTTAAAAGGGATGGTGTTACTGGGATGATGTTTGTGTGATCAGGATCTTGTTCTGTGCTGTTGCTTCTCTCGTTCCCAGGAGTTCAGGCAGCTCTTTGATCAGTCCCTTAGTACAGGTTAAGTGTCTTTTTTTTAAATACCAGGGTGAGAATTGAAACCTTGAGGTTTGTTGGACAGTCGCTCAGACATGACAGTGTTCTTGTACTGCCACATGACTCGGCAGGTTCTGGGTTATGCTCAGCTGAATTCCAGTTCTCCCAAGGGTGGTGGTGGCTCTCCAGGACTGTGGAGCTGCCAGACACTATCACAGCATTCTGTCTGCCTGCCATGGGTCTCTCCCACTGCTCCTGTTCCAAGCTGCTGAGCCACCATCCTTGTTTCTCACGTTGATTTACCAGGTGAAGCTCAGCTGAGTGCCTGGACCCCCCCAGCTCCCTCCAGCCAGGTGCTGAGAAGCAGTGGGCGATCCATGCTCTGTGCTGCTGCAACTCTGGGAGCCAGGGTCTTGGACTCAATTCTTTTTCACTGTAGGATGAGTAATATTATATTGATTAAAAATTAATTTAAAATAGACTTGTGCGTCAGTGCATTCTGAAAGCAGAACTTCAGATGGGTCTTGTGTTTTTTGTGCCAAGTTGTTGTTGTAGAGAAGAAAGTATCTTGAATAACTTGTGCTGAAGACTCTTACACAACGTCTGTAACGGGGGTGGGAAGGTGTGTGTTCTCTGGCTGCTGTCACACAGCAGTTGGTACTGCTGGGCCAGGGCCATGTCCTCTTGGAATTTCTGCCTTTCAGTGTGTTTTCAGGTTTTATTTAGTATTCTGGTTTTTAATATGTGTATGGGTTTTAGAAAATACTTCGTATATGGTGATACAGAGTATTCTTTTAAAATAATGCTTCTCCGGAAGAAAAAGACCTTTAGGAGTCTAAAGTTTTCTGAGGTTTTTGTGAGAGCAGCTCTGCATGCTGGGAGGTGTTCTGGGCTGTGCGTGACAGCCTTTGGGCAGCTGCACTTAGAGCTTTCTCTGTCACTTGCCATGGCTGTAGTTTTAACAGAAGCAAAATAATAAGCAAAATAATTCCTGGCTTAGTATCTTTATGCTTTTTTTCCCTCTTCTGCTTATTGAAGTAATAATACTACATAATAATGCTCTTGGGCTTTCCTTCTTCATTTTAGATCTGAACCACAGTGGTCTAGGATCCCATTATGAAAATTCTCACTGGGGACCAGTCTCTTCAAATAGTGACTCCAGCACAAACTGGGATAAAGTTATCGTAGACGGCTCTGACAAAGAAGCATGGCCATCAATCACTGGCAGTGACCCAGAGCTGACTTCAGAATGTATGGACACTGACTCTGCCTCCAGCTCTGGGTCGGAGCGGAACCTCGTTATCATGGCTTCAGGGAGCACAGGCGGAGAAAGCGATGGCATTCGCAATGGCATCGGACATGGGTCTCAGAATAAGTTTGTGGTTGGTAGCAACAGCAATAATGTGGGCAATGGAAGTATTAATGGGCCGTGGGGGTTATCCCATGGATCCATAATAAGCACATGTCAAGTTTCTGTGGATGCTCCTGACAGCAAATCTGAAAGTAGCAACAATAGAATGAATGCTTGGGGCACCATAAACTCTTCATCAAATGGAGGGTTAAATCCAAGCACTTTGAATTCAAATGGCAACCATGGTGCCTGGTCCGTGTTGGAGAACAGTGGACATGCCCTGAAAGGGTCCGTGGGGAGTGGGAGTCCTGGCACAAGCATTCAGTGCAGTACCATAGGTCAGATGGCCAACAGCCAGAGTATTAACTCGAAAGTGGGTGGCTCAGCCCACGGTTCCTGGGGAAGCCTTCAGGAAAGTTGTGATTCTGAAGTAAATGGTACAAGGAATGTTTCATTCAGTGGGCAACCTCAAAACCTTAACACTGAAATGAATGGACCAAATAACACTACTAACTTTATGACCTCTAGTTTACCAAACTCTGCTGGTTCGGTGCAGATGAACGAACTGCCCAACACTGCAGGGCCCGGGGCCTGGCGCGTGAGCACAATGAATCATTCTCAGATTCAGGCCTCTCCAGTGGCAAACGGCACTTCCATCTCTCACCTGAGCAACGGTGAGGCCAAAACTGGCGGCTCTTATGGTACTACCTGGGGTGCCTATGGTTCTAGTTACTCTGGAGACAAATGTCCAGGCCCGAACAGCCAAGCTAATGGTGACACTGTGAATGCAACTCTAATGCAGCCGGGCGGGAGCGGGCCTGGCAGCACTAACTTTCAAATCAACGGGAATAAAGGCGGAGGGGTGTGGGAGGCAGGGACAGTCAACTCCCAGAACATGCCGTGGGGCAACGGGAACGGTGCGAGTGCTGGCGGGAGCAGAAGAGGATGGGGCAACCCTGCACAAAACACTGGCACCAACATTTCCAACGGGGAATGGAGCAAACTGCCTAGCAATCAGCATTCCAATGAAGGTATGAATGGAAACAGCAGGAAGTTTACAAATGGATGGAAGTCTACTGAGGAGGATGATCTCAACAGCCAGAGTTCTGCTGCCTCCCAGATGGCTGAGCAGAGCAGCACATGGGCCAAAACAGGTACGGGGGACAGCGAGGGGAGCTCGGAGAGCGCCGGGTGCCATGAGGACAGAGCAGCTATGGAAGGCCAGAACCGAGAGAGGAGGAAAGTTGACCAGCACACGTTACTCCAAAGCATAGTGAACAGAACTGACTTAGATCCACGTGTCCTCTCCAACTCTGGTTGGGGACAGACTCCAATCAAACAGAACACTGCCTGGGATACCGAAACATCACCAAGGGGTGAAAGAAAAACTGACAATGGGACAGAGGCCTGGGGGGGCTCTGTGACACAGACTTCCAGCTCAGGGGGGTGTGTGGATAGACCTAGCCCTAATAATAACGATACCTCATCTGTATCGGGGTGGGGAGATCCAAAGTCTGCTACAAGGTGGGGAGACTCCAAAGGGTCAAACAGCCAGGGGGGGTGGGAAGAAGATTCTGCTGCTACAGTAATGGTCAAGAGCAATCAATCGTGGGGAAGTGGCAAAGAGGAAAAGTCATCCTGGAATGACACACCGAAGATGAAGCAGGGATGGGGAGATGGACAGAAGGCTAGCCAGGGTTGGGCAGTGTCTGCTGGTGATAGCTGGGGCGAAAACTCTAGAAGTAACCATTGGGGTGAGGCAAAGAAGTCCAGTTCCGGAGGTAGCAACAGCGACAGGTCGGTGTCTGGTTGGAATGAGCCAGGTAAATCAAATTCTGTTACTTGGGGAGGCAATAATGCAACCCCAAACAACTCTTCGGGATGGGATGAGCCTGCAAAGTCTAATCAGAACCAGGGCTGGGGAGACCCTCCGAAATCCAATCAGCCTCAAGTCTGGGGGGACTCATCAAAGCCAATCAACTCTCCTGAGTGGAACAAACAAGATGTTGGCTCTTGGGGAGCCCCGTCTGCCACGAACAAACCCCCAGGGTCTGGCTGGCTGGGGGGGCCGATGCCAGCCCCGGCAAAGGAGGAAGAGCCCACGGGCTGGGAGGAGCCATCCCCCGAATCCATACGCCGGAAAATGGAGATTGATGATGGAACTTCTGCTTGGGGTGATCCAAGCAAATACAACTACAAAAATGTGAATATGTGGAATAAAAATGTCCCAAACAGTAGCAGCAGTTCAGACCAGCAAGCACAGGTACATCCGCAGCTACTGTCTTCAAGTGCCATGTCTAGCAAGGAGAGCAGTTCGGGTTCTGGTAAGCCTGGCTTTTATCCAAATTCGTGTTTTCTATTGATTACAAAGCACTTCTTTAGTCTTGCTTCATAGAACAATATTTTAGTTTCAAAGAGGAAAGGGCAAAGTGGCAGTGAAGTACAGTTTCTGTTTATTTAAGAAATGAACAGCATTGCTCACAGGTTTGCTGCTTTTGTACAGATTGGAAGATCTGCTCTAGTTTTAAGTAACTGCAATAATAAGGGCTAAACAGCTCTGCTTGAGTTCTGGGGAGTGGGAACACAGAAAATACTTAAAATAGTGTCTGAGGATTGAAACTATTTTTCTAAATTATTCTAAACCAGCTAAAATTTAATTTTGCCAATGAGCCTTCAAAAAAAGGAAACCTATTCAGCTTCTGCAGGACAGAATGAAGGGTGGTGGGTTTATAAGGATTTGGGAACAGACTTTCTGGTCTTGTAGCTTCATGAGCAGTGAATAATGGTTTTGGAGAGGAACTTAATGGGGTATAGGAAGTATTATGTGCTCTGTCTCTTTTTCGAGTGGCAGATGGAGTCACTTACATGTAACAAGCGGTTCTTAGCTTAATATCTTAGAAATTTGTATTATCAGAATGTAATTCTACAAATACGAGATTTGTATTTTTGTGATTACTTTTATTTATGGAACAGCTTGCAGTTGTAATACTGGCCCTCACACAAAATGGAAATACGTACTCACGTGCGTTTTACTGTATGTTGAGGATCTAGAAAAGGCAAAGCACTTGTGTCTTTTTAGGTAGCTTTAAAATCCTGTTCAAAACTGTGCCAATAACTCCCCCTGCTTTGCAAAGGTTGGGGAGAGCCTTCTACTCCAGCCACCACTGTAGATAACGGGACTTCAGCGTGGGGTAAGCCCATGGACACTGGTACGAGCTGGGGAGAGCCCGTCAGCGATGCAGGAGGCACCTCTGGCTGGGGAAACGCTTCTCTTGGGCAGCAGCCTCCAAATAAACCTGGTGAGTGCTCTCAGTGTGTTTGAGAAAGGTGAAATAACTGTGGAAGCCTCATGTTTCTGAGGGGTTTTTACCTTGCAGTAGGCATCGAGCTGTTTGGCGTGAAGGGCAGCAGCTGCTACTGAAACGTTCACGTGCTGGGTTTTTTTCACAACCAGGGCCTAAATCTATGCAAGATAGTTGGTGTGGAGATGATATGCCATTGACTGGCAGTCGTCAGACCAGCTGGGAGGAAGAGGAGGATGTCGAGATTGGAATGTGGAACAGCAGTTCCTCACAAGAAGTTAACCCATCTTTAAACTGGCCACCCTACATGAAAAAAATGCCCACAAAGGTGAGGAGCAGCTCGGGGCAAGGCTTGCTGGCATTTCTGAAAGCTAAGTCAGAAGGAATTACTGCACGTACACATTACACTTTAATTTCCATTCTTAACACTTTGTGATGTAATTGAAGTGGGATCTGAGTATCACAGGAATTCCTTTCTGTTTTTAAGGGAATAATGAAAGGTGGAAATAAGCAAGATGAAACATGGATCAATCCATTCATTAAGCAATTCACAAATCTCAGTTTTTCAGTAAGTATTTGCCTTTGGCTTTGCTGCGTTTCCACAGGGCTTGTTACAATGCACAGACAATGAAATGCTCAGTTGCCAAGCGTTGGTTTTCATTGTGGTTTTCTTCTTACTTGTGTTTGTCTCCCCTCTGTCACCCATCCCTTTTCTGTGCATTCTCATTACAAAAAGACCTCTTTATTGATGAAAAGGGGTCCTGTAACCACTACCCAGGTATTCATCCCATAGCCTGATGCTTTACTGCATTTACATAGGAGTTCTGGTGAGAGAACCCGTTCTTGACTGGATAGCAGCTGAAGGGAGGAAATGCTTTAAAATAGCATCTGGTTGCCTTGATTTTTCTTTCTTGCAGTTTTGAATTGTAATAGTGTATAGGAATCTCTTGATTTTATCTTAAAAATATTATTATTAAATAATTGTGATTTATTTTATTACTTCAGAGAGAATCACCAGAAGAAACCATACAGAGCAATAAGATGGACATGTCTGGAGGTAAGAACAGCAGAACCGAGCAGGCCTTTATTGCTTTTCCTTCCAGACTCTCTTTTACCTTATATCCTTCTGTAAATTGCATTTTTTAAATTATATGTAGTGTATATATAGCTATATATAGTTAAGGATATATTTCCCTAAAGAAAAGGAATGTCCTTGTAGAGAAAAGTATTTGTGTGTGTGTGAGTAATGTTGCCCACGGAATCACCTGGTTGCTATAGGAATATTGGCAACGTATCAAACTAAGCTTATCCATATTTATATATGTTACAGTGACATGAGAGAATGTTTTCAGGGTGTGGTGGGTTTGTGTCTTGTAATATAAATATCTTGATTGCCCTCTGGGCACCTCCGCTGAGTATAAACAGAAACGTACCAAATCCCACGCTTGCTCATTGGGTTCATTCTTGGAAACACATGTTCAGTTCTAAGAACTAAATTAATAATGAACGATTATTTTAGAAACGTTTAAACCTGAGTGTAAAATTACTTGGGAGCAGTTACAGTTTATTTGAATCCATTCACTGTTATGATTTCTTTAGCAAATAAAAGATAGTATAATTCTTTAATACATTAATAACAGTATACTATGATGATAGAATGTTTAACTAAAACTAACTGCAGCATTGTAGTTTCTAGTGTAGTTACTCTCTCCATATTCCACTTCAGAATGGGGTATTTTCACTTTGGGGCTCATAGTCTGTTGGGTAAAGGAATTGTCCTTTGAGTTTTAGATTTCAATATTAATGGCAAGCCTGATACTTAAATTATTGCAAGTTGAAACAATTCTACATTCTTGGTTTTAAGAGAAAGCTGAGAGTAATATTTGTGTGAAGCCTTGCAAAATCTGTTGGTGCCAATTCCGTGTCTCCAGCTGTCTGTAGCCATTGGTACCCAGGGTTTCCTTTCCCTTTTCAGTAAAGCCCAGAGAGTCCAAAGCCAAACTGATGTTTGTTTTATGAGCGTCCTGCCCACGAGCGGTGTCAGGTCAGCTCTTCACAAAGGTGAAATAAGCTGCTGTGGCCGAAGGCTGAAGGACTCGTGGGTGTTGCAGCCGCCTCTCTCTGCCATCCCCAGGGTTACTGCAGGACAAGCGGATGGAGATGGACAAGCACGGCCTGGGCGTGGGAGATTACAATCGTGTGGTTGGAAAAGGCCCCGGTTCTCGTCCCCAAATTCCCAAAGAGTCTTCCATGGATCGCGGTCCTTACTTCGATAAGGTCAGTTGGTGTCTTACTGGGGGACACTGCTGAACTCCTTCAGCTCTGCGTTCCAAGTAGCTACCTGTGTGCTCCTGAGCTTCCTGCAGGTAGTGAAGGGGGGAATGAGGGCTGTGTGGTTAATCCTTAAGAGGTGGTCTGTTCTTTTTAACTCACTGATACATCGTACTAAGCACTTCCTGTAGCCCTTTGCGGTGCCAATGACTAACCTGATCTCTTTTGTTTTCTGCCTATTTTCTGCTGGTGCTGGACTGTCCTGTGACTCTTCCCTTCTGCTCCTGCAATGGTTTCTCCCTTCTGCTTGCTTGCTGGCTGGTTGTTGCACCTCGGTTTGTCTGTCCCATCAGGATGGCATTGTAGCAGACGAGTCCCAAAACATGCAGTTTATGTCCAATCAAAACATGAAGCTTCCCCCTTCAAATAATGCACTACCTAACCAAGCCCTGGGCTCCCTAGCAGGGCTGGGTATGCAAAGCTTGAATTCTGTTAGACAGGTAAGGCTGTGTGCATATCCTTGACATGTTACTTGACAGCATTTAATACCTTTTGATGTAACATTGTAGCTGCCTGTGTGATATATTCGTGTTTAACTTGTAATTGATATGTGTGGGGTGGGAGAAGCAGCAGAAGAGGTTTATTGTCACTGACTGGCCCATCCTTTCCCCAGAATGGCAATCCCAGTGTGTTTGGTGTTGGGAATATAGCAGCACAGCCCAGGAGCATGCAGCAGCCTCCAGCACAACCTCTTAATTCATCTCAGCCTAATCCACGTGCTCAAGTGCCTCCTCCATTACTATCCCCTCAGGTAAGTGGTACAGAAAACACTCTGTGTATAAACTATCTAAATGCTGCTTCAAGGAATTGTTCCTTGTTTGTTGGTGTTGCTGATATTTATTCTGTAAATATTTGGGAACGTATTTGGCTTGATGAAACCAGGCATCTGTTGACCAGAGGTTATAGTATTCTACATATTCTGGGCTGGGTAAACCCATTACGGTCAGTCACTCTTGGCCCTGGTCTGTGTTGCAGGTTCCAGTATCATTACTGAAGTATGCACCAAACAGCGGTGGCCTGAGCCCACTTTTTGGCCCACAACAGGTAGCCATGTTGAATCAACTGTCCCAGTTAAACCAGCTTTCTCAGATCTCCCAGTTACAGGTAAGCTAGCCAAGCTGGTTGCTCGGTGTGGTGTGTGAAAGAGTGATTAGAGCCTGGTGTCACTGTCCCTGTTGCTAAACCCCTCACCCCCTGTCTCACAGCGGCTGTTGGCTCAGCAGCAGAAGGCGCAGCCTCAGAGGAGCATGCCTTCTGGGGGTCGGCAGCAGCAGGAGCAGCAGGTAAAGATCCCTCTTCATTTTCACTTCTCAGACTCTCCTTGTAACTGCTTTTCATCCTGAGCTGCATTTCTTGCTGTGAATCGTATTGAAGTGTACAGGGGTGGACAGAGTTTGACAGGCTTTAAAGGAGGGAATGAGTGCTGGGGTTTGGCTGTGCAGGATGCAGAAAGGTGCATTTCATGCTCTGTCTTAAAACATGGAAAAGCTTTTGCCCATTGATGTTGTAACTGCTCTGTTTTTTTTAAGGGTCGATCTCTTAGTATGCAGCAACAGATGATGCAACAGTCCCGTCAGCTTGATCCAAACCTGTTAATGAAGCAGCAAACTCCACCCTCTCAACAGCAGTCACTCCATCAGCCCTCCATGAAATCCTTCCTTGAGAATGTCATACCCCACGCTACTCCTGAGCTGCAGAAAGGGCCGTCACCAATCAATGCATTCAGCAGCTTCCCTATAGGTGGGTCCCCAGCAGCCCATTAGTGCTTGTGTGACACACAGCTTTTCCCCTTGCCTCCCCCTGGAAAATGACTGTGACCCTGTCAGTACTTCCCCTCTTAGTGGAAGTAGTAATTCTGTGTGGGGTTCACCCAGTTACCCTTGTTCACCAAAGAACTTTTCCCCAAGTACACTCATTCCCCGTGAGTGTCCCTGTCTCAGTGCAGAATACTTTACAGTCCTAAGGAGTGACAGGCTCCTTTTAGTGCTCCTTTTGTCCCCTGGATTCCCAGGGTGATACAAAGTTCTGATTCCTGGAGCTAAAGCGCTTTAAGAAGTAGAATCCATGCAAAGAATCCATTGATGTAGACACATTTCTTGGGATTTCAAAAATGCTTTCAATGGCTCTGAAATTGCAAAGGTAGAACAAACTGTCATGTTGCCTGTTAGTGGTTTTGTCCAGGAAAGAAAGCTTTGGGCTTTGCATTTTTAAAGAATTGTTGTCTCATTTCAGGCAAAATGTCTGAACATTTATAAATACAAACATCTCCTGTTTCTTTCTCCCTACATTTTCAGGCTTCTGTCCAATTTCTACTTCAGAAATTCCAGGCTTGTATATTTTTTTCTTATTTTAGGTCCCTTTTTAATGCTATCTTACTACAACTGTTTACCATTTACCTCTGTTCCTTACCCCCATTTTTTCCCTCCCCTTCACTTTTGCTTTCCTTCTCTTTTATTCTGTTTGGGTAATTTCTGTTGGGCTGATTTCCTTTGCATTCTCATTGGCCTTTGCAGAGAAGTTTGTTTCCTAGACACGCAGCTGAAGTCCCTGTGCTTGCAGGCTGAGCAGTAGTGGCCAGGACAGTGCCACACCGGGGTGGCTTGTGGCCAGCCTCAAGTCCAGGCTGCTGCTTCAGAGCTGCTGGTGATGATTGGCATCAGTGTCCAATTCTGCTTTCATTCAAAGGGCAAGGCATGCAAAGAAGTTGTGTAGTTCCTGGAGACGCTGTGTTAGTTCTAAGGAAAGGCATATTTCACCTTCTCGCCAAACTCTGTGCTGAGGGATTGCATCCTGCCTAGACCAGGCTCCATTGTGTTTCATTCCTTAGGCTGGAATTGTGTATACTGTTCCATAGCTGCTTTCTCACGTGAATCGTGGCCACATCTCAGGAGCCTGCACTACGTGTAAGGTTGCTTTGAGATCCCTCAGGAATCTGCCACAGCCTACAGAGGAATTCTTTGGGGTCCCTCTGTACACTGATACAAGCTACAGTCAGTCCTCACATAAAGGCTCAAGGGTAGGAATAGCATGTCCCGTTTCCAGTCTAGGGAAGGGATTCGTCAGGATTCACTAGATGCTCACCCAAAGCAGAGATTGGGAGCCAGAGCTCCCTTCTCTCTCCCTGACCAGTTCTGCAGTCACATCCCAGTTCATTTACAGAATTTGGTATTTCTAGTAATAAAAGTCACCTTTATCTGGCAAATAGTGAGTATAACTGAACAATATAAAGCTTTCCACAGTAGGATATGAAAAATTACTTCTGGGAAGAGTGTTTAAATTATGGATTATGTCCAGGGACTGGTGTCCATCGCTCAGCCCACACATCTCCCGTGCAGAGCTGTGACAGAGCTGTGCCTGCTGAGGGCTGGCATTGGCCTGGTCACAGATGTGCCCCTCTGCCAGCTTGGGGTCTTTCTAACCCTACTCTCAGAGGTCTGGCCTCTGCAGCTTCTCCAGAGGTAGAAGAAGGTTACTGTGGTTCAGAGTTACTGCTCTGAAAACAGCAAAATGCCAGAGGGAGGTGTCAGAAACAGGATCAGTTGGACTTTCCCTTTTTTCTGTTTGAGGTATTGGTAGTTGTATTTCTTAAAACTCCATCCTGTTCCAAGCACTTTTCATGAGGCTTTTCAAGGGGAGGCTTTTCTGGCACCAACTCTTGCTCATGCCTTTTAGAAAAACAAACAAAAACCCCTCAAAAAATAAACCAGTTTCTTTATGGCTGTGAATGTCCACTTAGGAGCAAGAGGAAGCCCTTGTTTCCAGTGCTGAAGGAAGGTGTTTCTAGGAGACATTTGAGAAGTTCCCTGTTTGTCTCTGGTCTCAAGTGGAACCATTGTAGTGGTTTGTTTTCAGAAAAGAAGTAAATAGATCTGAAGGGCTGGAAAAGTACCCAGGTAGAGTTCTGAGTTCAAGATTCTTACAGACTTGGAAAGGGAGCAGGCATGCCGAGGTCAAAAATGTGGGCACATTGTCCAAGCCCAGAAGAAGAGCTGGTTCTCCCAAGTACTTGAGTTGGTTTGGGTTGGCATTGTCTTGATTCTCTGCCAGAAACATTTGGAAGTACAGACCACATCTACAGCAGGTCAAGACAAGTTCTGTTTGCCCCATATTCTAGGTATTTACATTTTAGTTTCTCTTAACTTCCTAAAGTCTTCTTCCACTGATACTTTTGCATGAGGACATGAGCTGAGAACTCGGGAGCGCTTTGCATTGCTCAGCATAGCTTCTGTGTGCAGAGGTCCCTGGTTTAAGTGCTAGAATGTTCCCCAGAACCAGAGACTTGGAAGCATGACATAACCATAGTAATGTGCTCTTCAGTGCTTTCTGGGACAGCAGTGGTGATGAGCAGAAGGACAAGTTTAGTCTGTATCTCATAAGCTGTGTGTGCTTTCAGGAATGAACTCAAACTTGAATGTAAACCTGGATATGAGCAGTATTAAAGAGCCACAATCTCGGCTGAGGAAATGGACTACAGTCGACAGCATTTCTGTGAACACATCCTTAGATCAAAACTCCAGCAAACATGGTATGTTCAGCACGGCCTTGAGCAGCACTTGTCGTGGCACATCAGGCTGTGAGGTTCTGGGTGTCAGGTGCAGGTTTGCAGTGGCTGGGCTGTGGTTGTAACTCCTGTGTCGCTGTAGCTGTCACAGTTTGTGTTGTGTTGTGTGTGCCAACTTGCTGCTTGTCTACCACAGCAGCCACAGCTTTGCTGACTGTGCTCACAGAATGATCTTGTGATGAGATTAGTAGAAACATTCTACAGAATTCATTTTTTAACCAGACTTTTCTGTAAGTGTGACTGTTGCTACTAAGTTTACCTTAATCTCCAGTGGAATGCTTCATATAGTTTTAAGCCAAAAGCTCGGATTTCAAGTTTTCTCTCCCACCACCCTTCTGTCCTCAAGGTGATTTTGGAGAATTTACCACATTCTGGGTGTGGCTGACATTTTTACTGACAGGTTTTGGTTATGGATGTCTATGTTTGCATTCTAAAATTGGGGAGAGCTTAGAAGGGCTAGACTTGGTACCATTGCTGTCCTTAGTTTTAGAGGAGGTGAACTTGGTTGCTTCGTGTTTCACTCCAGTAATCAAGATTCATATGACATTTCAACTGTTTCAGTTGCCTGAAATCTCATCCAGTTAAAATTTGAGTCTATAGCCCAAGATTCTGTGTCTAAAGATAGTTATAAGTGTCCCTGGTCTCCTGTTACTGTTCAGTCTCAGATTGTCAGGGTATTTTTAGGTGCATCAGCTGCTTTGTTGCTCTGAGCTGCCTCTGCTGCCGTGGCCCGTAGTGGCCATTCCCTGCAGCTGCCCTGCTGAGCCCATCCCACTGTTGGGATGCCCACCAGGTAGTGGTGGTGTTGCTTTAGCTGTAGGTGATGTTTTCTGAGCAGAGCTAGGAATTTCTGTACCACATGGAATCCCTGGTTCCCTCAGAACTGTAACAGAACTGGCTTTGCTGTCTGATAACTTTTAAATCATTCCTTGCTCTGTCTCCAGGGATTTTTTTAATTAATTTTTTTGCCTCCCAAGAATAGGAATAGAATCTTCAGAGCTTTGCAGTAGCTAAAGATCCTTCACATGTTGTAGCTGTTTCTTTTACGAGCTCTCCCACCACTCTCCCTGTTAGTCGAGTGGGGTCCCACAGAATGCTCTTACCCTCTGGAATTAATGCTTTACTTCAGTTGAATACACGTTACTTTGAATATATGTAATGTTCTAGTGAAGGGATTTCATGGGAGATTATTCTTACAGTTTTCTCCTGAATTACTCAGCCACATTTCATTTTGAGTTATACACTCCTGTATGATCTCCAGTA
>VZRQ01000298.1:969390-976890 GCA_013397975.1 Machaerirhynchus nigripectus | reverse complement strand
ATTATGAAGTTTCTCCAGATATTAATAAATCATGATGTTTTTGGCTGCTCAGCATATAACTGTCTATTTTTTGTGACTTTATTTGTAGGCTGTTTTCTATACGATGAGAATATCGACCGATCCAATAGCTCTGTATTCCCATAGGCTGAGTTTTCTTTTAGCAAACTGATTTTTTTATGAAGAGATCTGCATTTTATTCTAGCAAAAACCTCCCTCAACGTGCCCCCTCTGAGACTATGAGAGTCTAAGTGTAGAACTGCAGCTTGCTTTTCCTTTTCTATCCGAGCACCTTTGGGACCCCGTTGCCCTCGCCCTCCGTACAACACCCCATTTCCAGCCCCCACCATTTGTGCCCAGCTCGATGCTCCAGAGGACACGTGCGAATAAGGAGAGCATTTTGGAAAATAAACTTTAATGCTTACAACATCCTGGTGTTTATACCTCATTGACATGAATCATGATGAACGACGCAGCAGCGCTTTTGTGTATCTCCCTTCAGCGTGGCTGAGCTCGTCCTGCGGCGGCCGTAGGGCAGAGCCTGTGTGTCCATAGCGTGATGTGCCCTCCGGGAGCCGCCAGCCTTCTGCCCAGACTGCCCCTGTAAGTCGTGACCTGGTGGATGCCAGCACTGTGTGTCCTGACACCTCTCTGTCTCTGCCTGCTCTGGAGTCCGCAGTCCCAGCCAGAGCTTGCGAGGCCCGGACAGGAACCCGTGGGCAGGGGCTCACCGGGCCTCTGCCCCGCTGGGACTGACATCACTGACATCACACCCGCGTTGATTGTATCGTCCAAGTGTGTGGAATTCCGTCACTGAGCTCGTTACGTGGAAATAAAATGTGGTTGGTTTTAAAGCTGAACCTTGTTGCCGTCTGCTGTCCATGGCCTCAGGCTGTCCAGCTCCGCTCCAGGGTGCCCAGCTCCAGCCCCTCGCAGAACGACTGTGGCCGACGGGCCTTGTGCTGCAGAGGGTGAAATTTGGCTTGTGCCCCTAGGGGGGCTGCTGCCCCCAGCCAAGGATGGCTCCCAGTGCTTCCCTGGAGTCACCCTCCCGGGATGGGGTGGGCAGGGTGCAGCCCAGGGCACCTGCACCTCCCTGCACACCTGCCCTGGCCCATCCAGCCCTTCCCCGGGCCCCTGGCTCACCGGTCGCTGCCTGGAAAGCTGGTGGAGGAGAGGGAAGGGAGCCCACTGGATGGGCTCCATGGGCCAGCTCGACACGGAGATGTCACTGGCTTTCCCCGAGTCCACCATGGGGTCGTTCATGCTGCTGGAACTGGTGTCCCAGTCGTAATGGAAGCTGGGAAAAGAATCCACGGGTAGTTAAGGAGGAGAAGGGGATAAGAGTCAGGCTGGTGCTGGCAATGCGGCCAGGGGGCTGCAGGAGCAGGACCCTGTGCTGTGCTCCGGTGATGATGAAGTTGCTGTTGGGCAGCGCCAAGCTCAGGCCCCAGAGCGGACGGAGCACCCGGAGCCATGGCTGTGCTCCTGATCCTCCCGGGCCCACGGGTGGGGTTGTTCCTGCCCGTCCTGCCCTTTGCCAGTGAAGCTGGAAACTTCCAGGGCTCTTTTTCCATGGACACCCCTGGAAGCTGATTTTGACTTTCCCATGAGCACACAGAGCCACACATCCTGCAGATGTAAACTCTCCTCTCTTACAGCAGTCCCAGCACACACAGCTCCTCCCGTTGCAGCAAATAAAAGAAACCAGGTACTGCTCCGTGGACTCCAAGGCCTGGGGGTTGTCAGAGCTCCCGGCACGGTCAGTGGTGGAGCAGCCACTGGCTGGGCAGGGGCTGCAAACACGGTTCCGTGCCCCAAAGCCCTCCCTGCCCAGCATCACCACGGCCCCACGAGCAAACCCCAGGCCAGGCCCTGCTCCATGAGCTGGGGAAGGAGTCCCTACCTGGGCCGGCACTGCGGGTGGGCGCAGGGTGCCGGGCCCCACTTAGCCCCGTCGGTGACAGCCGAGTCCTCCTGGCAGCCGCAGCACCCGTTGTCCAGGATCTGGAGGTGCAGCAGCTCCTCCGAGTTGCTGAAGGCCGGGTTGTCCAGCGAGCTGGCTGAGGGCAGCCCCGAGCGCGACCAGTACTGGGCCGAGACGTCGTCCAGGCGGCAGAAACGCCGGTAGCTGCGGGGCAGGACGGGCACGTGCTCACGTGTGCACACACACACAGGTACCCACAGGTACCCACATGGGTGTGCACACACACACAGGTACCCACAGGTACACACAGGTACCCACAGGCACCCACATGGGTGTGCACACACACACAGGTACGCACAGGTACACACAGGTACCCACACGGGTGTGCACACACACACAGGTACCCACAGGCACACACAGGTACCCACACGGGTGTGCACACACACACAGGTACCCACAGGTACCCACACGGGTGTGCACACACACACAGGTACTCACAAGTACACACACAGGTGTGCACACACAGGTACACAAAGGGACCCACACGGGTGTGCACACAGATACATACACAGGCACACACGGGTGTGCACACACAGGTACACTCATACAGGTACATACAGGTACATACACAGGCACACACAGATGTGCACACAGATACACACACAGGTACGCACACAGGGCAGGCGCATGCACACGTGAGTGTATGCACACATACATACATGTGTACACACACGTGTACGCACAGGGCAGACACGTGCACGTGTGTGTATACACCTGTACACACACCCAGACGCGTGGGCACGCAACCGCAGTGACTGCTTGACAACACAGAATGCAGAATTCTGCCCAGATTTCCTGGGTCCAGGGAAGGGCTCAGCCTCACACCCAGGGTGGGGACAGAGCCCGTGACCCTGATCAGCCTCTGGCCACAGCCCCGCGGTGGCTGCAGCTGCTGCAGTGGTTTCCTCGGGAACAATCCCCACGGCACGTTACGAAATGGGCAATGGGGCCAGGACAGCAGAGCCCCGTTCCCTGATGAGCTGCTTTGTCAGGGCTGTGCTGGAGCCTCGCTCCCCCACCGCAGCACGGGCAGGAGCACACGCTGCGGCAGGAGCCCCTGTGCCATGGGCAGCACTGGGGGGTCCCAGGGACCACGCAGTTGGAGCTCATCAGCACATCTCACGCGTCTGCCCATAGCAGCACAGCCCACAGCCCTTCAGTGCTGCCGCGGCCCCATACAGCCCCCCAGCCCCCTTTCTGGCCTGCACCCCACTTCCCGTGGCTGGGAGCATTCCCCGGCCCCGCGCACACACCCACATCCCCAGCCGGCTGCGGGGCACTGCCGTGGTTCCGGGAGCAGCCGCTCGAGGGCCCCACACGAGCTGCCCCACCCCAGCACCACCCACCGCCGCTATCAGCCACCCGACAGTGTTTTCCTTGGCAGAGCTCAGCCCCAGCCCAGCGACCTCACCATGGCTTTCCCTGCTGCCCCTCGGCCCGGCACCCCAGGAGGGGCAGGAGTTCCCACCCTCCAGGAGCCCACAGACCCCAGTCCCGGCCCCCACGGCCCCATGCTCCCACCTGCTGCGGGTCTGGTCGGCCCTGGCCTCCAGCAGCAGCACCTTGAACCGGCGGACGGCGATGGCGGCGAGGACGGCGCCCAGGAGGACGATGCTGAGCAGGACCCCGGCCGCCATGCCCAGCAGGCTCTGCTGTGTCACCCGGTAGTCACAGCGCAGCCCCATGAACCAGAAATCGCTGCCCACGGGGCACCTGCACCGAGGGGGTCCATCAGCACCGGGGGATGGCACCTGCCACCCCGGGCTGTCCCCAGGGCACTCACTGGCAGCGGGGCTGCTGGTCCCGGGCGTGGGTGCAGATGCCGTGGTTCTTGCAGTAGTCGCGGTGGCAGAGGGAGGTGCAGGTCACGTTCCCGTCCGCCCTGGACACGCAGGCGAAGCCGGACGGGCAGGCGAAGAACACAGCACAGGGGTCCAGCGGCCGCGCTGCAGGGACGGAGTCCAGCTGTGCCACCCCTCCCTGCCGAGCGTGTGCCCACCCTGCCACCAGCCCCGCGGGCACCGGCCCCCAGGCCCGCCGGAGGGCCGGCGATGGCGCAGCCCCGCACTCACCCGGAGCCGCGTGGCGCAGGACGGGGACCGTGCCCACCGCCAGCCCCGGCTGGGCACTGGCAGAGCCCAACGCGGCTTCGAGGAGCTCGTCCAGCCCCGGCACCGGCAGCTGCTCCGCCGCGAAGAGCGCGTCGTAGCCCAGCACCACACTGCCCTCCCTGCGGGGACACCCACCGCGAGTCTGGGGGTGCCGGACCCCCGGCCCACCACCGCACCCCGGCACTGCTGTGCCCCGCAGCGTGGGACAGTCCCTGTAGCCCCGTGCCGGGGAGCGTCACACACCGCGGGACTGTGCCACCACCCACCTGATCCCTGTCACCTCCAGCCGCAGGAACCCAGGCACCGACGTGAAGAGGGGCGTGACCTGCGCAGGGTGGCGGGAGCTGAGCACGATGGCCCCCAGCCCGCGCCCCCCGGCCCCATCCCGCACTCACCGTCTGGTTGAAGCTGTGCAGCAGCTCCTGGCGCTCCTGGGAGCCGGGGTCCTGCAGAGCCGGGACGAACGCCATGTCCAGCACCAGCTCACAGGGGATGCGCAGGACGGATGCTGCAGGAGGAGATGGGGACCAGCATGTCATGACCCCACCCCAGGGGCCACCACCACGACCCCCCCATGCTGGTGGCTCCCAAGGCCTCTCCCCCACCTGCCGTGCCCCCAGCAGACGATCCCAAAACCTCAGACCCACCTCTCAGGAGGGGGGGCTGATCTTCCACGATGAACACCTGGGGGGCCCTGCCCACCCCGGCCGGTGTCACCCAGGGGGTGTCAGTGTCTGTCCTCCCTCCAAGGCCGCTCGATGGCTGGGCCAGGTCTGTGTCCACAGCAGCTGGGGGGGACACAGGGCCCCCAGCATGGCCCACGGTCCCATGGGAATCTGTGGGCTGCTGGGGGGGCCCGGGCATCACAGTGGGCACATGAGTTGAGGATCCCCATGTCAGCCCCACCACATCGCTCTGCAGTACAGCAGCACCCGGCTGAGGTGTGACCGTCCCCATGTCCCCGAGCCATTCTGGACTGGCAGCAGTTGTGATGGTGGCAGTGACACCGGTGGGGGAGATGCCAATAGCAGTGGTCGGTCCCAGAGAAGATGCAGCCTGGGAAGACGCAGTCTGGGACAAAGCTGGGTGCTGGGGAGGCCCAGGTGCTGAGGGGGGGGCCAGGCTGCCCACCCCCACCTGGGTCCCCCCCAGGGATGGTGGGCTCTCAGCAGGACCCATCCTTGAGCTGGAATTGGGCAGCTCTGGGGAGAAGTCTTCCAGGGGGGTGCCCACAGTGGGGCTGAATCCCAGGACCCCCAGGCCAGTCCCTGGGGAAGGCAGTGGGGTCGACAGCA
Source organism: Machaerirhynchus nigripectus (assembly GCA_013397975.1). NCBI lineage: Eukaryota > Metazoa > Chordata > Aves > Passeriformes > Dicruridae > Machaerirhynchus > Machaerirhynchus nigripectus. The sequence continues at coordinate 971,500 of VZRQ01000298.1, read as the reverse complement.
GGGTCACTGCAGAGACGCTGGCTGGGGCAGACTGTGGGGAAGGGGGGGTGTGGGGGAACACAGGACTGGCATGTGTCACCCCACCCTGTGCCACAGAAGTGCTGTCAGGGGTCACGGGGACAGGGGGCTGCCCTGGGATGGCTGACGGGCTCAGGGAGATGTGACTGTGCTCAGGGCCCCCCCCCCTGTCAGGGGGGCCCAAGACCCCTGTGGTCAGGTCCAGGGCTCCTCCCTGGCTGGGAGATGTCACCCCTGGGGTGCTGGCCATGGTGGTGGGGAGAGGCAGACCTGAGCCCCTGCGTGTGGCAGGCAGCAAGGCTGGGCCTGTCCCCACAGCTGGCCAGGGTGTGCTGGCCAAAGGGTCCCCACCAGGCCCCAGGGACAGTGCAGAGGGGCGAGGGGCAGAGCGAGGGCCCTCCTGTGGGCGGGAGACAAAGCCCTGTCCTTCTGACAGCCCTGGTCCTGGTAGCCTCCAGTGTGTCCCCTGCAGCGTCCCTATGGGGGTCAGCAGCCTCTGCAGCCCCCCAGCAAAGGGTGATGTCCCTGTTGTCCCTGGCACTGAGCTGTCAGTGGCCAGCACGGTGCTTGGGCGGGTCCCTGGGCTGCTGTCACCCAGCTGGAGAGTGGCACTCTGGCTCTGCACGAGAGCTGTCCCAATGGCCCTCCATCCCAGCAGGGTGCTGGTGGACCTCCACTGTCCCCTGGCAGAGCGTGGCACTGTCACGGAGGATGGTGAATGCAAAAGTGTCCCCTGCGCAGCCGTGGCACCTTCTACTGCCACATGTCCTACGGGGTCAGTGCCCAGGGCGTGCATGGTTGCAGGATCTGTGTCTGCCTCCCCAGGGCCTTGGGCCCCCACACTGGTCACCCCTGGACTGGCAGGGGATGACTGCTCCCTGCCTGCAGCTGCCTGTTCAGGGGTGCCTGCAGAGACCAGGGGCCCCGGGGGCTCAGCGGTTGTATCACCCTGCACCACCGGCCCTGTCCCCTCCCTGCCCAGCCCGGGGCCTCTGGAGCTCTCCTGGGGGCTGGAGAGCTCGATTGTCCCGGCAGGGGTCCCAGGCAAGGGCAGCAGTTCAGCCTCTGTCCACAGCTGCCCCATGGCCTCTGGTGTCGGCGCCTGCCCTGTGCCAGCTCCTGGCTCCGGGTGATCTGCGGGCAGAGTGGGCAGAAACTGAGCGGGTCCGACCCACGGCCGGCACCCACAGCAGCCACCGCGGGACCCTGGGGCCCAGCGTGCCACAGCGCACGCGGCTGGCACACGGTGCCACAAAGGGCTGCAGGAGGGACGGTCTCAGCCGCGGCAGTACCTGTCTGGCAGCGCTCCCCTGTCGCGGTGCCCAGGTGGGTGCAGGGGTCGGCAGCGGTCAGAGTGGAGCCCGTCCCGCTGCCCAGAGCGGGGCAAAGCTGCGCACAGCATTCCACGAGCACTGGGAGAGAGGGAAGGGAGCAGCGTGCACCGGTGCTGGGCATCGAGCATCCCGCACCAGCACCAGGCACCGACCCGCGGAGCTACCGCTGAGGGTGGGAGTCTCTCCCTTCTGTTAACCGTGGGTGGCTCTGCTGAAGGAGATGCTTCAGAAGAACCCAAACCCAGCTGGGAACCACCTGCCCTGGTCCCATCGAGCGGTTCCGAGTCCTGCCCCACCACCTCGCTCTGCCTGTGCTGGGAGCCCCCGGTTCTCGCCGAACCCGAGCATCCTCCGGCTCAGTCGCCACATGCCAACACCGGTACCAGCGGGTCCGGTGCCGGGCAGGGCACGACGCCAGCTCCCGCACAGTGCTCCGGGCAGGGCTCCGGGCCCCGTGGCGGCTCCTCTCCGGGGAGAATGGGTGGTTCAGCAGGCGCCACGGCGGGTGGTCACCGCCCGGGTGGGGCCGGGACTGGAACGGGGGTCACCACGAGCCCTGCAGGTCCCCTCTCCACCAGCGGCTCACCGGGGCTCCCGCAGGCACAGCACCCGCCACCTTTGAAGCCACGGAGTCGCCTGGGCCGGTGGCACAGCACGGCATGGAACGGCCCCAGCACGGCACGGCCACAGCACGGCAAGGAACGGCCCCAGCACGGCACGACCCCAGCACGGCACGGCCACAGCACGGCACGGCCACA
>VZRQ01000298.1:934283-950238 GCA_013397975.1 Machaerirhynchus nigripectus | reverse complement strand
GCACCCGGCGCAGCTTCGTGCGCGGGCGGTTCCTGGGCAAGGGCGGCTTTGCGCGGTGCTACGAGCTGGCCGAGGCCGAGAGCCGGGAGGTGTTCGCGGGGAAGGTGGTGCCCAAGTCGCTGCTGGCGAAGCCGCACCAGAAGGAGAAGATGTCCATGGAGATCGCCATCCACCGCAGCCTCTCCCACCGCCACATCGTCGGCTTCCAGGGCTTCTTCGAGGATGACGACTTTGTCTACGTCGTGCTGGAGCTCTGCCGCCGCAGGGTGAGGGGCCGGGGGGCGGGTGTCGGTGTACCCCGGGTACTGACTGTCCCCTTCCCCGCGTCCTGCCGTACTGACCTCGTCCCCGCCCCGCACCCCCCGCCCCGATACTGACCGACCGTCCCCCGCAGTCGCTGCTGGAGCTGCACAAGCGGCGGAAGGCGCTGAGCGAGCCCGAGGCGCGGTACTACCTGCGCCAGACCATCCTGGGCTGCCAGTACCTGCACAGCCACCGCGTCATCCACCGAGACCTCAAGCTGGGCAACCTCTTCCTCAACGACGACATGGAGGTGAAGATAGGTAAGTGGCAGGGACCCCAGCCCAGGGACCAGCCAGCCAGGGCATCTTGGTCATATCCCATCTCCCTGTCCCTCCAGGTGACTTTGGCCTGGCCACCAAGGTAGAGTACGATGGGGAGCGCAAGAAGACCCTGTGTGGGACCCCCAACTACATCGCCCCAGAGGTGCTGGGCAAGAAGGGGCACAGCTTCGAAGTGGACATCTGGTCCATTGGCTGCATCATGTGAGTCAAATTGCCTTTCAGAGGCCATGGGGATGGGCAAACCCTGTGGTTCTGGCCTCCTTGACCCCTCTGAACTTCATTGTGATCCAAAGCTCCAGGTCACTGTCCCCACAGCTCCTGGCTGAGTCGTGCTGCCAGGCAGCTCCCTACCTTCCCTAACTGAAACTTTCCCTGCAGGGTGCTAGATCCCAGCTTCCCTTTCCAGGGGACAGGAGCCAGGCACAGTACACGTAGCTGTCAAGTGTGTCTAATGCCAAATGTGCTCCCTCTGTCAGGAAAGCCCCTGGGTGTGCTTAGAACAAGGTCACTTCTATGCACAATCTGAGTCTCTTTTGCAAAACTGACAGCCTTTTGTCTGGGAATGCCCAGGTACACTCTTCTGGTGGGGAAACCGCCTTTTGAGACTTCTTGTCTAAAGGATACATACATCCGGATCAAGAAGAACGAGTACACCATTCCCAAGGTATGGTGCTTCCCATGGAGGATCTGTTCGGCTCACAGTGGTGCTTGGTCAGCCTCCTGCTGCAGCCCCTGTGTCTGGCACTCTGTGGGCTCTCACATAACAGGGCAGGAGCTGTCAGTGCTGGGAGGGCTGGCTCAGGCTGGGGTGGCGTGAACCTCATGGGGATCCAGCAGCTCCCTGCCCCCAGTCCAGCAAAAATCCAAGCTGGGCTGTTGACATGTGTGGGTGGATGGACATGGGCAAGTCCGTGAGGTCTGGACCAGGTCCCCAGCTTGTCCCACTGCTGATGAGCTGGTCTTGCTCAAGTCAGTTGACCCCAGGCTTTGGGTGCTGTTAGGAGCCAGTTCTCTGTGCTGCCCCATTCTGCTTCCCCTGGCTTGTGTCCTGTTTGCCTGCTGCAGAACTGGAGCTCTGCTGGGTTGTAAATCCCGTTCATTTGTGTCTAGTGCACGTTGTCCCCTGATCTGTCTCTAAACTGTCCCTCAGCACATCAACCCCGTGGCTGCGAACCTCATCCAGAAGATGCTGAGGTCCGACCCTGCCACACGCCCGACCATCGATGAGCTGCTGAATGACGAGTTCTTCACCTCGGGGTACCTCCCCAGCCGCCTGCCCACCAGCTGCCTCACCATCGCACCCCGCTTCTCCCTGGCTCCCAGCGGGATGGACCTCGGCGGGCGGAAGCCGCTGACCGCGCTCAACAAAGGTAAGTGTGGGTGCCTGGGTGAGGCTGGGCTGCAGAGCTGGAGAGAGCCTGCCTGGCCTCCAGCAGCATCCACAACCTTCAACGTGCCTCCCTCGTGTCACCTGATCCTTATGCTCTGAAACTCAGAGCGTTTTATGGCTGAGGGGGTTCTCCTTGCTCTGCCTGGGACCAAAGCAGGGAGGAAGCACTGCATTCACTTGAGCTCTGTAATGGGCTCAGATTGATGCCCGGGAAGTTCCACCAGAACATGAAGAAGACCTTCTTTCCTGTGCAGTGCCTGAGCATTGGACAGATTGCCTAGAGAGCATGTGTGGAGTCTCCCTCACTGGAGATATTCCAGAATCCTCTGGACGTAACCTGTGCCCAGTGCTCTGGCGTTACCCTGCTGGAGTAGGGAAGTGGGACCACATACCCCACCATGGTCCCTTCCAACCCGATCCATTCTGTGTGCAAGGTGTTGGCTATACCTGGGGTAGGGTGTAAGTCTGGTGCCTTTGGAAACTTCTCCCTGGTCACACCTCCACATTCTTCTCTCTCTGGCCCAGAACTAGACAGCCCTGTACCGGAGACCTTGCCGGACAAGGAGGAAGCGATGGGGCCACGGGAGCTGGGAGATACTGTCAGTGGCCACTTGGCTGACATGTTGCAGCAGCTGAGTGCAGTCAATGCAGCCAAGCCCTCTGAGAGAGTAGCAGTGAGGCAAGGTGAGCCTGGGGCAGCCCGTGGGCCTTGTGGGGTGCGCAGGCTGTGGGAAATGTCTCCTAACAAGCTGCTTTCTTCCTGCAGAAGAAGCTGAGGACCCAGCCTGCAATCCCATCTTCTGGGTTAGCAAATGGGTGGACTACTCGGATAAATATGGACTCGGTAAATACTATGGGTGGCACTGCTTCAGGATTTCTTGGTGTCTGAAGGGGCTGGGAGATGCCTGGATTTGGGCACTTCCTAGTTCTAGGTTTTTAATCACCATATTCCAGTATGTGTGTTCAAGACCTCTGCCAGGAATCTTAACCAAATACCTTGGGAGTCCAGAGCAGTGGTAACTGATCATCAGCCCTGGCCACTTTAAGGTGGACAGAGGCTACCTGTGCATGAAGTGACCAAGCTCTCCCCAGCCTGCACAGGGGACCCATGGTGGCAGCAGAGGCTGCTTCTGCAGCAGGTGATGCAATAAGGGAGATGACAAATCCAGAGGTGGAAAAGTGCCATCCAGACCTCCCCAAAGAGGAGACCTGGCAGGGACTTGATAGGGTGGCTGTTAGGGAATCCCTGGGTGATAAACCATCTGCCTTGGTACTTCCCACCGCCGGTGGTCCCCTGAGATTGGAGGCCTCATGGAGGTCCCTTCTGGGCAGGTTACCAGCTCTGTGACAACAGTGTTGGGGTTCTCTTCAATGACTCCACTCGTCTCATCATGTACAACGATGGAGACAACCTGCAGTACATTGAGCAGAACAGCAATGAGTCCTACTTCACCGTGAGGTCCTGCCCCTCTGCCCTCACCAAGAAGGTCAGTCCTGGGGACAGGAGCCCTGGCTGGGGAGTGGTGAGACTCCTGCCAGCTTTGGGCTTTGGTGGCAGGGTGGGTTCCAGGGAGAAACATTTATAACTGGAGGTCACTGGCACTGCAGGCTTCCTTTAGGTGGTGACACATGGTCCCAAGGATGGACACTAGCAGCTTGGACTGCTATCTGAGGCTCATTTATGAGCAGTTTCACAGAAATTTAAGTGCTCACATGACTTGCACATACCAAAGTGTTCAGCAAAGCGAGTCTGACTTGTCACAGTCAGAATTAACTTTGAGGATTTCCACAAGCTTTTGCAGCGACACCTCAAGCTCTGAAAGATATAAGGAAGCTCTGGGACTGTGATGGCAGTCCCTGTGCTCCCCCTCTGTGTCTGGGGTCACCCTTGGCCCCTCACAGCCTGTCCCATCCACAGATAACACTACTGAAGTACTTCCGGAATTACATGAGTGAGCACTTGCTGAAGGCAGGGGCAAACATCACGCCCCGGGAAGGGGACGAGCTGGCCCGACTGCCCTACCTGTGGAACTGGTTCCGGACCCGCAGTGCCATCATCCTGCACCTCAGCAACGGCACCGTGCAGATCAACTTCTTCCAGGTGAGGCTCTTCCGGGGGCTGTGGCTCCGGCTGCATGTGGTGCTGCTTTGGAAAGGTGGCAGGAGGGGGATGACCTGAGCCAAGGTTTTGCCCAGGGAGCCGAGCACTGGGAGCTGTCTGTGCCGGTACCCGAGGCCTGCAGACACTCCTTGCTCGTGAGGGATTGTGCTCTTAAGCAGCAGGTTGGCTGCTGCAGCCAGGTGCAGCTGTGTCGACCCGGCTGTTGCCCTTTGCTGCACTCTGAAGGAATTCTGCAGAGGGACCTTGTCACCCCGCTCCGGGTGCTGCCGACGTGGCTCATCCAGAGGAGATGCCGCCCCAAGGAGCACAGTGCTCAGTGTGACTGTGTGTTCTCTCCGCCCAGGACCACACCAAGCTCATCCTGTGCCCTCTCATGGCTGCTGTCACATACATAGATGAGAAACGGGACTTCCGCACGTACAAGCTGAGCCTCATCGAGGAGCACGGCTGCTGCCAGGAGCTGGCCCGCCGGCTCCGCTACGCCCGCATCATGGTGGAGAAGCTCTTCAGCTCCAGGTCTGGCTCACGCCAAACGAAATCTGCTGCTTAGACCTTGTTCTTGCTGGACTCAACATCTGTGCCAAACTGCCCAGCTGTGGAGTGAGAGGTCTGGGAAGCTTCCCTCTCATGGGCCAGCTGGGTTCCCATTCCTGGGTATGAGCTCAATAGCCACAAGGAAGCCCCTGCTGCTGTGGGAATGGTGGTGTTCACTCTGACTGTTGCCCAAAGGTTTCTTGCTTCCTGTTCCTAACAAAGTCTATTTTTTAACTCCCTACCTAGTCTGTTTTTCTAATTTCCCAAAGCCGAAAGCCCAGCTCCAACCCAGCCCTCTCATTTGGGGGGCCTGGGCCTGCTCTTGAGAGCAGAGCGTGGGGAGAGCAGAGCTGTCACGTGAGGTGTCCGTACATGGCTGTGCCCGTGCTCTGGGCTTCGTTTCCTCTTGTAGAAGCTCAGGTATGGTATTGAACAAGCCCGGGGTGAGATTGAGCAATTGGCCTTTTAATACTGAAACTACGTGAAACCTCAACTTTTGTATATTGCAGAACTTGAATAAAGATTGTTTGACACAGCATCCAGGCTGTCTCACTTCCCTTTGCTTTGCTGAGGGAGGGAGCATCACCTCTGGCTTCCCCTGTGAATGAGGCATCCTCTTACTCTTACTTGACAGCCCTGGGCTGGGCTTGCCTCTTGCTTGGCTCTGTGACTAATAATGGCTAAAGAATCAGCACCAGTCCTCTCATGCAGCGAGTCTTGCGGGAGCCCAGTGACCCGCCTCTGTTCTCCCACCACTGCTCCCTGCCAGCAGCTATGGGTGCTCTCAGGCCAGTTTGTTTTTAAGCAGGACATGCTTTTTATTTTTTAATTTTTATAACATTTTGTATAAATATATTCTGAAAAGAAACCTGGTACAAACCCTGTTACCTGTGTAACAAAATCCCACACCCCAGCACACAAAGGAATCAGACTGTACAAAATTATTGCTATTCCACATAGGAGTGTTGCTGTGGGGCTCTCCGTGCCCGTGGGCCCAGCTGGTGCTGCAGGCTGGATCGCAGGGAACACATGCCCATGGGGCTGCCATGAACCAGAGCACTCCTGGGATACCAGCCCTGGGCAGCAGGAGATGCTGGGGGAGCTGCAGGCATAGGCCTGTGTTTGAGGGAAGAATCCCAGGGGCAAGGAATTCCCTGCTTTGTGCCCAGAGACAACTGTTCCTGGACTGCTGTGCCACCTGCTCAGGGGCTCAGGCCTGGCAGAGGCACAGGCTGCTGGGGACCCTAGGGGGCAACCCTTGTTCTCAGCCCAGCTGAGATTCACACCTTCATTGTGGGGGCTGTGCCCTCGAGCAGGTCCCAGACCTGCGTGGCTGCTCAGCCTGGCCTGGCTGAGCACAGCCCTCGCTGGGGCTGAGGGGTCAGCTCCAGTGTCAAGACTGGGGGCCTGGTCCTGGTCACAGCTCAAGGCCCCTGGCACAGGAGAGAACACAGGGGACAAAGCTTCCTGTCCCTGGTGAATGGCCCCTGCGACTGATGCCAGCTTGAGGGCATCGCTGTGCCAGGGCCTTGCTGCGGCCACCCTTGCAAAAACACGACGTGTTTTTTCCTCTTTCTTCTCCAAGCACTGTGTCCACCCCAGAGATGTCTTTGTTTTCTGACCCAAGTGCCTTCACACCTGAGTCTGACTGTGAGTGTTTGCAAAGGTGGGTGCTCAGAGGGTCCCTCAGGGAACCCCAGGGGAGGGCATGGTGCTGCCCTGTGCCCACCTCTGCTGCCCTGTGCTCCTGGTGCCCCCCACCCGCTGGGCCCCCACCTGGCCCTGGCAGGACACTGAGAACCCCGGGCCCGGGCGGGGAGGAGCGGCCGCAGCAGCCGCGGTGCCCTCCGGCCGTGTCCTGTGCCCGCTCAGGCGCCGTCGCCCCGCAGCCCCTGGCAGTAGTAGGAGTGGAAGATGCGCTCGTGGGCACAGACCCGCATGGCCCTGTGCGTGTGCAGCAGCAGCCGGGGGAAGCGGGATGTGAAGTACTGCACGAAGCCCTCGGGGACAGAGCCCAGGGCCAGCTGGACATCAGCGGGCAGCTCGTGGTAGTGGTGCTTCTGCAGGAGAGAGAGTGAGGTGAGAGAGGATGGGGACAGCGGAGGTGGCAGGGCCACGGGGCAGCTGGGTGGCTGTACCTTGTTCCTCATGGCCCGCAGCAGGTCACGCACCGACCCCCCCTTGTAGGTGCGGAACTTCCTCAGGTCTGGGGACAGCAGGAGAGACACTGAGTGAGGTGGGACACAGCCGGGGTGAGGGGCTGCCACAGCCCCTGCAGCGCAAGCCCCAGCTCTGCTGCACTGGCCTCTGAAGGAAGGGCTGCCACCTTTACTTGCCCTGCTTTTCAGCTCCTGGGCATAAGCAGGTGCCTGCTGGCCACTAAAAGCACCAGCCCTTGGAGCCCCAGTCCCTACCTACTTCACTGGACCCAACAATGAGCCTGACCCCTCCATGCTCACCCATCTGCAGCGGGAGGGAGATGTGCATCCTCCAGTTGGTCCTCACCACCGCCCGTCCCCCTGATTCCAGGGCTGAGACGATGGGCCCCTCGGCCGGCTCCTTCTCCACACGGTCACTGACGTCCTGTGTGCCCAAGAGCGGGGAGGGGGTGGGTATGGCTCTGCCCTTGCTCTGCACGAGGTGGGACAGAGACCCAGGGACCCCTCATCCCTCCTAAGAGTAGCTCACAATGAGCATGTTGACCTAAACACAGCAGTGTCCAGCACATTTTTCAGTGCACACCTGCGTTCACTGGTGGTGGGACAGCACAGGCTCACCTGGAAGAACTGCAGCTGCTTCTCCTGACTCCAGAAAAAGGGATGCACAAGGACCACAGGGGCCGAGGGCCGGCACTGGGGCTCGGGGCTGATCATCGCCACAATCAGCTCCCTCGCAACAAGTTTGTCTGGGGGGTGAAACAAAACAGCAGAGAACTCGCCCCTGCGCCAGGACCGGGAGCTGCTCCTCAGCCTGGGCCTTCCCCGTGGTGTTGTGCCACTGGGGAAGGGTCTCACCGTGAGCCTCCTCCTGCAGGCAGCTCAGCTGGTAGGAGCCCGCCAGGATGTTGGCCTGGCGCCGCAGGCTGTCCCCAAAGGGGTGCTGTCCCCCCGACACCACGTAGTAGAAGATGCACCCGGCTGAGAAGATGTCCACGGCACTGGTCTGCAAAACATGGGGGCACATGGGAGCCTCAGGCAAAGGGCAGTGAAAGATTTACCTTCCACTTTTCTATGCTTTTATGTGGACAGCTGGTTTTTGGCTGCAGAGCTGCTGGAAAATGCAATGCGTGGGGTTCCTGCTCTGCTCCCTGTGGTCAGGAAGCCCCATCACCCCAGGTTTCCAGAGGCACAGCCAGAATTCAGGACTCCACAGCCCAATGGACACGCAGGGGCTGCTGGTGTCCCACCAGCAGGCAAATGGACACCAGCATGAGCCTCAGCACGTGCCCTGCCAGGGATCAGTACAGCAGCTGCTTCCAGTGGGAACGAGATTCCCAGTTCTGAAGAGAGGAGAAGCAACCCACAGCCCCTCCAACCTCCCCACCCCGAATTTCTGAGGACTGGAGCCTGATGAGACACCTATGCTGAACACAGTTGGGCACTGTCCCCCACGGGCAGGGGCATAGGGGCAGTCCTGGCAAGGAGCACAGTGCCTGTGTCTGGGCTGGCTCAGGCTCATGGAGCTCTCATCTTAATTGTGAACCCAGCACTGAGGCCACTGCCAGCATGGGGAACACTGCCACAAGGAGCACCCGGGGCAGGGGTGGCCGCAGCTCACTGACAGGGTTCTCCTTCGGGGCCTCCTGCAGCACCTCGGGCGCGATCCAGCCCTCAGTGCCAGGGATCCCGGAGCGGAGGCTGAAGCTCTGTCGTCCCCCCTGAAGCTTCTTGCAGAGGCCAAAGTCAGAGATGATGGCGCGGATCTGCCCGTGGCGATTCGGGACAGAGATGAGGATGTTACAGGGCTTCAGGTCACGGTGGACTGGAAGAGAGAGTGTGTGGTGTCCCCTGGTAGGGCTGGAGCAAACAGGGCTCTGCCACAGCCCCATGTGCTGCTGAGCCCCACAGCTACTGCCCAAACCCCAACAGACGCTGCCCAAACCCCGCAGCATCCGCTCAGGAGAGGGTGGAGAGGGGGCTGCTGGCCCTTACCGATGCTGAGGGAGTGGAGGTGGGCCAGCCCGGACATGGTCTGACGCAGCACGGACACCGGGTCCAGCCCACGGCGGTCGAAGCTGGGGCTCTCCACATACTGGAACCATACAAAGGAGAGAGAGAGGAACTAAGCCTGATTTACTGGGCAAACGCAAGCTGGCTGGAGAGACACCCCACCCCAGGGTGATGGCGGGTAATGGAGAACAGCCCCTGCAGAGGCTGTTTGTGCCCGAAGCTTGTGTTTCCAGGGCTCCCAGTCAGCCGCAGCAGCAGCGCTGTGCCCGGGGCTCACCTCCTGCAGCGTGGCGGAGCAGAGCTCGATGGCGATGTAGTGGAACTGCCGGTCCTTCTCAGTGCAGAAGTAGCGGACGACGTGGGGGTGCTCATCTGATTCCCGGAGCAGCTGGACCTCACGGTCAAGCAGGTGGACACACTCAGGCAGGAGACGCTTCACGGCCACATTGCGGCCCTCGAACTGCCCCCTGTGCAGAGAGTCCCTGGTGTGTCCATGTGTGGCCAGTGCTGGAGCTCACCCACAGGGCCCTCAGCACGGGTCACTCTGCTGTGACTCCCAAAGCCTTGTCACATCACCGACAGGAAGAGATCTTCCCTGGTGTAAGCTGCAAACTGGAGGGTCTCAATTTTGTAGGAAAATGACATCCCTCACTTTTTACTGTGTTCAGTGCTGGAAAAGGGGTTCAGCCAGAGCCTGGGAACTGTGCGAGGGGCCAGACCAGGTGCAGGCAGGCAGGGAGGGGGTGCAAGGGGGACCTGCCCTGTGTACCCAGTGCCTGGTTAATGAGGGCCACAAGCCAAGCTCCAGGATGGGTGTGATGAGAACCAGAAGAAGGTGAAGGTGGTGAGTTGTTTTCAAAAGTCCCTGAAGCAGTGGCCACCACCCTGGGCAGGAGCTGCCCTGTCGCTATCCCTGTGGCTCCCAGGGAGAACGGGAGCAGAGTGGGGGCAGGCACTCGGTGTCACCCACCTGAAGACAAAGGTTCCTCCAGCTCCATGGCCCAGCACTTCTTTGGGGTTAAAAGAAACCTTTCCAACTACAACCAGGTCTGGTTCTGCATCTGCAAGGGAGAGAAGACAGCCATCTTCCAGCCTCCAAGCATTAGTTCTGTATGGAGGACACCTGTTTCTTTATTCATCTGGCCATTTCTTGGGCCCTACTCTTATACGGTCCATGCTTATCCAGCAGCAGATCTGGTACCTCCGCCCATCCCAGCTGGGCTGCAGCCCTCTCATCTGCGGGCATCCCTGGCATGGGGTACACCTGCTCTGGGTGCCAGCATCTCTGGGCAGAAGCCCCCACAGCCTGCCCATTTCCCCTGCACCCACCTTCAGCAGCCACTGGGACAGCTGGCTCTGGGCTGACTGTCCCATTAGCCGGCTCCTTCAGGTGGGCTGAGGGGCTGGAGCTCTGCGAGAGCTCTGACACACTTCCCTGGCTCAGCTCCGGCTCCCTGGGCTCCTCAGGGATGCCCTCCCTGGAGACTCGGCCCGGGCGCAGCATCTGCTGCTGCTGCTGCAGGAGCTGTATCTGCTCCTGCAGCTGCTGCTGCTGCGCCACATGCTGCCGCTGCAGTTTCTGGAACACAAACCACGGGAATACTCAGCTCTGTGCCTGGAGCCACGCTGGGGCATTGGCTCTCTTGTCCCTCACCCTCCACCACCACCACTCACTGTGAGCAGCACCAGGATTCCTCCGCCCAGCAGAGCTGTGCCGACACCAGCCAGCACCAGGTCCCAGGTGCCAGACTCAGGATACACTTCCACCTGCTCCCCCGGCGTGGGGTCTGGCTGGAGCTGCCCCTCGCTGCGGACAGCTGGCTCCTCCGGGCTGCTCGGGGCCAGGAACTGCAATACACACCCAGGGCTGGGTGACACAAGAGGGACAGACTGCAGGGCACTTGGCTTTGGGACTTCCTTCCTGTCCTATCCCACGCTGGGGACCCATTGCCCACCCCAAGCTGCTCAGACCCTCCAGTGACCCAGCACCCTTCACCACTCACATCATCGAACACGGTCCTGGTGGGAGGAGCCCTGGGGATGATGGTTTCTGTGGTCTTCCTCAGGTTCTCTGGGAAGGCTCTCAACATGGTGGTGTGGACCACAGGCGGCAGCTCATGGTGCCCTGTGGCAGGGGCAGAACAGAGACAACCCTCAGTTCACCTCTTGGTTTCAGCATCCATCCCTTGCCAGCAGCTCTGTCTCTCCTGGAGAAGGGCTGCTGGTAACTGTGAGCCCTGCTTCAAAGGGTCCCTGCCCATCCCTGCACAGGGTGCCCAGCAGTCACTCCTGGGGAGGGGACAAGGATGGGCTGAAACAAGTCCCAAGCTGGAGTCACCACAGCCTGAGGTGACTCACAGCCTTAATCCCATTCATCCCACTGGGCAGAGCAGGTCAGGCTGTGCCCCTGAAGCACAGCAGGAGCTTGGGTTGTTCCCCACTGGGCACCGTCTGGGAGCCAGGACATGGGGAAGTCTGTGCCTACCACGGGTCCGCACCTATGAGGAGCCACTGGTTGTGAAGCGAGGTGATGCTGCCCTTTGGGTACTTGACGTTGGTGCTGGGCATGATCTCACACTCCCCGGACTCCCTCATGGTCACGTCGTCCGTGGTGGGGCCTTCGATCCTGGCCAGCGTGATGCCCTGGGGCTGGGGATGTGGCAGCTCGTGGGGCACCGCGCGGCCGGACGCGCCCGCGGCGGCTCAGCCCCAGCGGGGCAGCGGGGACACTCACCACCAGCGCCACGCTGCCGTGCACCAGGGAGGTCATGGCGTAGAAACTGGTGGCGTGCTTTCCCACATAGAGCGCTGGCCTGCAGGGCAAGGACAAGCATCACCTTCCATCCATCCCAGATTAGGGCGGCCAAACACGGGGAACATGAATGCCACCGGCTGCCACCGCTCAGGAACCACATACAGCAGCTGGGTCTTGGTGGCGGCGGCGAAGTCCTTGACGGACTGGTAGCTCCACTTGAGGACATGGATGTCCTGTGACTGGAAGGTCAGATAGCGCAGGGTCTCCATGGCCAGGTTGAGGTGGGGGAGGCGGCGCAGGCTGTCCTGGTGCCACAGGTAGATGCCAACCACAGGTGAGCCGTAGTTCTGCGCCCAAAGGACCTCCCCGCTCTCCTTGTCCAGGGTCACCACCAGCCCGTCCCCGCTTGAGGCCAAGTGTGCCATTTCTGGAGAGAGCAAGAGGGATGAGGGATGCAGCAGTTGGGCTGTGTCCCCTCAGTTCTGCCACCGGCCATGGGCTGCTGCCTGTTCTCCCCAGCAATGGGCACAGCTGAGACCTGCTGGCCCTGGCACTGTCACCCCAAGTCCCTGTACAGCGAGAGTCCCTGCTGAGAGTGGGCACTGGGGAGCTGGGTGCCATGATTCCCATGGCCCCTGTGGCTGCTGCAGTTCCCACTCACTGTAGTGGTAGGACTCCTCGCAGAGCGGGGCCGAGTACTCGGAGAAGGTGGCGTTCCAGCGCAGCTCCCGCGACTTGGTGTCATACATGGTGATGACGTACTCTGGGGACAGGAACAGGGCACAAGGTCACCTCCAGTGCCCCATTCCTGGGACCAGGTGGTCGATGGGGGCACGGGACTGGCTTACGGGTCCGTCCAATGTAGAGCAAGGGGCTGGATGGGCACAGACCATCCCAGGCCTCTGTTGAGAGTGTGGTCTGCTTCTGCCCTGACTTGGGGTCCACAATGAACCAGGTGTCCTGCTTCTTCCCTGAGAAGGAAAATGCCTTCTTTGTAAGTCCCTGCAGCCCTGCCTGTCTCCGGGAGCTCCTGCTGGGCTCCTGCCTGTTGCCCTCCATGGCTCGTGGGAGCCCCTGGTCAGCATGGCCCCCCCGCACGCCCCAGCACCTCCGTACCGGTGTAGAGCACTCCATCCGAGCTGCGGCACGGCGAGGACTGCACCAGCTCTGGGATGGTGAATGGCAGCTTCTGCAACACAGGCGGTAGAGCAAGTGCAGGGCCAGAGTCACCTCCCCAGCCCAGGGGGTCACAGGACACCCACAGCGCCACAGACCTACTGACCATCAAGCCTTCTTTGTTCTTTCCTCCCAGGATATACAGGCTGCCATCATTGGGGTCTGGAAGGAATGCTGGCCTGGGAAGCAGGAAAGAAGGATAAAATGTGAGCTACCCCCTGCCCTGGGCACCTCCAAGGATGCAGAGTGGCCACACTGCAGAATCCCCTTTAGCAGTTTGCTCCAGGGTGAGTCACTGCAGGACTTGACCTTTCCTGGACACCTGCAGCACTGGATTTTGCAGGAGATAACTCCCACTCTGGTCAGTCCTGGGACTCCCCACAGCCACCCAGTGCCCATCCGCCAGGCAGGTGCATGCCCTGCCTGTCTCAAGGAGCTCTTGCTGTCCTGCCTGCCCCTGAGCTTTCAGGTAGATTTCCCTCAATTTCTCTCCATGCTGGTGTGTGTAGTCGAGTTGAGAGCTCCTCAGCTCTGCAGCAGGGGCCAGCTCCTCCTCATCACCATGCGCCAAGTGCCAGCACCGGGGTCAGGGTAAGGTGATGCCATGGCATGGGCTGGGCATTTCATTTCTCTGTGGTTCCCCTTTCCTGTTGTTGCTCCACCAGTTATCAGGGAGCCTCCTGCACTGCCCAGCTGCCTGTGAGGATGACACTCACTCTGCCACATACACCGGCACCTGCAGAATGGGATCTGAAACAGAGAGTGAGAGGCTATGTCAGCAGCACTCCTGTGGGTGGGACAGCACAACACCACTGTTTACCCAGTGTGGCACTGTCACCCAGCCCAGCCAAGCAGCCTGTTTGCCTTTCAGAGCCAGAAGAGACACCAATGGCAGATGCTCATCTGCACTCGGCTGTGCCTGGGTCCGGGGCTGGGGCTGAGGCTGCGGCTGGCAGCACACCCCAGGGCTGGAGACACTGGCATCCAGCAAGAGCCAGGCCAGGGGATTATTCCCAAACCCCAAACATGCTCCAGGAGCCAGGCTGTAAGCAAATGCCTCCCAGTCACTACTCACCGTCCTTCAGGGTCCACTTGATGTCCCCTGTGCTCTTGCTGACGGCGTGGAGGTTCCCATCCAGCGTGGAGATGAAGAGCAGTGTTTCTGGGACAGTCACAGCACCGCCTTTGAGGCTCTAGGACAGACACACCATCCTAGAGAGCTCAGCCAGACTTGGGAACAAGCCCCCAGCCCGGGTCCTCTGCACAGCTCAGCTCCTGGGGCAGCTGCACCCACGGTGACCGGCACCACCCACACCTATGGTCCCTGGCTCCTGCAGCACCGCTCACATCCCACCAGAGCCATCCTGGGGCTGGAGCAGCCTTCCTTCCCCCTCCTCTCTCTGGAACGAGTTTTCCCACAGGTGGGATGAACTGCAGTGTGGCTGTTCCCAGTCACAACCCTGGGTGCCTTTCTAAAGGTGACAAGAGCAGCCTGACCGGCGGCTCCTTCCAGAAACAAACGAGTCAGGTGACTTTTCATGCCAGAGAAGTGATGATTGCTTGCCGAGGCCTTCAGAGCTGTAGGTTTCAGCTACCTGACGTTGAGGAAGTAATTGCAAATTCAGCTGGGAAGAGGAGCCGCTGCTTCCACGTATGGCGTCCACATAGCAAGCGCCAGCTCAGCCAGTGCCACACATGCCAGCCTCGCCCTGTCGGCAAACAGGGATGGGCAAACAGCAGCGGGACCCACATGGCTCTGGCAGTCCCTGATGCCAGGGATTTGGCAGCAGTGCCTGAGCCCCTGGCTGGCCGCAGGTTAGCACGAGAGCCCAAGGACACCCCTTGAACTCAGGCCCTCAGTAGTCCCCTCACTGCTCTGGGAGCCTGAGCTGGCAGAGCCTGTCCTGGGGGCCTGTCCAGGCTGTGGAGCAGGGTCCAGCCAGCAGCCTGTGCCCAGCCAGTGCCAACATGCAAGTCTGAGACCATTTGCAGAGCAGAACCTCTGAGAGACAGTACAAGACCGGCTGCGGCACGGCTGGGCCAGGAGATTCCTTCAGCTGTAACAAAGCACAGGAGCACACACAGCCTCCCTTACAATGCACCTCACACCAGCCTCTATGTCTCCAGCCCGGTTTTTATTTGCACTTCTTTTTGCTTAATTTTAAGGTGAGGTCAGAGCGAGTTTCCCTGCTCTGGCTTTGCCCAGAGGACATGGTGGGGCAGGCAAGGAAGGGGACTGCTCCCCACCGTGGCTCCTCCAGCCCCTGTGGCCATGCAGGTGGGATTGCTGCCGGCTGGAGACATGCCAGGCTGGCAGACATGGGGCTCTCACTGTGTGGCCACCTGCGTGGGGGAAACTGAGACTGCCGACCGCCCCTCCCCAGCTGTCAGGGCTCTGCACTTCCTTCCCTGCTGATGCTCTGTGGTTTTTTCCATCTATTCTGCAAGTGTTTTGGTGCCAGGGCACTCAGGCAAAGGCCAGGCTGCCTGGCCCGCTCCCCACAAATCACCATGGGCAGATCTGGGAGCACTGGATGCCTGGGAGCTGCCACCCTCCTTCTGCTCCCAGCCCCAGTTGCCCCAGCAGCCGCTCTGGCCAGCCCCAGGCCAGAAGTGTGGCTGTTGCTCCCACGGGATGTTCCCAGGAGCCGTGCTTTCCGAAGTTCCCACCACTGCACTCTGGACTCTGCAGCGATGCCGCAGGGGCCAGAGCTCAGCCGTGGGCTCAGGGCATGCTCGTTCCCCCAAGGATGGATAGAGGGGGACAGCCAAGCACAGACAGAAACTCGGCACCAGCATCTGCTGCTTCCTTCACTGAAGCAGCTCTATCAGTGTAATCCAAAGCCACCCTGGCATGCTGCCTATCCACTTGAACTGCCACCAGTTGCAGGAGCTGGATCCGGCTCCGAAGGCACCACCCTGACAGGCAGCAGCTCCGCGGGCAGGACCAGGCAGGAGGGGGCCGAGGGCACCCGGGGAAGGGGACTCCGGTTCCGGCCACAGCCAGGCCCAGGGGGGAGGATGGAGAACAACCTCCGCTCTGGGTGCCGCAAGGGCCCCTCACCCGGGTGACAGCCCGGCGCTCCACCGCACAGCGGCCAACGCCACCCACGTACGGCCATGGGACCCCGCCGGCAGCATCCCGGCCCCGCGGGCACCACGGCCCCTTCACCCACACCCCGTGCAGCCTTCTGGGTGCCGGTCGCCGCTCAGGCACCCCCCCAC
>VZRQ01000298.1:922259-933879 GCA_013397975.1 Machaerirhynchus nigripectus | reverse complement strand
AGACTACCCCGCATCCCCCCGCCGTGGGCTCCGGCCCCATCCCGGCCGCGGGCACCGAGCTGAGAAAATTCCTCTCGCCGGGAACGCGGGTCGAAGCCCTCCTGGCGGCAGCGGCAGAGGACCCGGCTCCTGCCGCCCCCCCGCTGTAGCCCCCCCCCCAGCCCCGTGTGCCGGGACCGCGGCCGGGCTGGGAGCTCTGCCCGGGGAACAACGGGGAACAGGGGCTGCGGTGGGACCCCCGCGTGAACTGAATGCTGGACCCGACAGCCAGGGCACACCTGGACACTAAACCGAACAGGAACCTGCCCGCTGCCACACGATGGGAGAATGGCAGCGCAAATTCGGGGCTGTTGAACTGTCTCAGAGATGGGGTTTTTTGGGTGGGGGGACAGGAGGTGTCTAAAGGCAGAGGCGAAGCCGAGCAGCGCCTGTTCAGCGTGACAAACCTGAGGCTGCTGAAAGCCCAGCACTGGGGCTGCTCCAGAACTTTGGGAGCTGTTCAATGGGAGTGGGACACCGCAGCCAGGGCTGGGCCAGCCCAGCAGGACCGGGCCAATCTCCGTGTAAAAGCAAATTAAAGCCCAGCTTTGGGCAGGGAGGTAGAGAGCATGCTGTAACTCAGAGCCCATGTGTGTACAGTGGCACAGGGCAGCAGCACCCAAATCCCCAGGTCTGGGAGATGGGCACCCACAGCTTCGACATGTCACCAGGTGTGGGGTCCCCTCAATTTCTGCCTGTGTCCATCTTCCTGCAAAGAAACTTACTACAAACCCTTTGCTCAGCTGTTCATGCAGGAGGAAGCAGCTCAGTACATACAAAATACGGAAACACTCAAACACAGAAATACTTAATTATCAAACTTTAATTCATAAGACTAATCTTACAGAATAAAACACCAGGATAACCAGTCAAGGTTACACTTAAAAAATCCAGCAGTGCAAATCTAAGACTAAATATTTTTCATCTCCCTCCCCCCAAAATAGGCAATAGATTATTTAAGAATACCATAATACATGGTACTCACATATTCAATTTAAAATAAATCTGCAGTGGACACAAATATCTAAGTTGGGTTTTTTTTAATATAAAACCAAAGAATTAATTGCTTTGAGTATGGATAAGACAGAGTGAACTTCCATGAGCTACCAAGACGAATCCTTGGCTAGAAGGTAAAATGGCCATGTTTCATACAAGACTTGTTACAGCTCTCCTGGTCCCCTGCTCCCCTCCAGTGACGAGGACATTCACTAACAAAACCAACGGCTGCATCATAACAGGTGGGGAGAGGCTGGAGGGCAGAACTGAGGGTGAAAACAGCTCCGCTGGAAAAACCAAGTTACAAAGGAAGAAAAGTAAACAAAGAGAAGTCGGAAACAAGCCCTGCAAGGATGGGAGCAGGGAGTGCTGTGCCCGAGACAGCAGCACTGGCAGGGTCAGGACCGTGGCTGTGGGGCAGGGGGTGCAGAGCAGACCCCACCGTGGCACCTGGGCAGCGCAGCAGCAGGGAATTGTTTCTCTTTGGCCCTTAGAGCATGGAGGAGCAGTGGGCACCAGCCAGCAGGTGCAAGCTGGGCAGGGTGTGTGTGGCACCAGCAGCGTGTGGTGGTGGTGACAGTTTCTTATCTCCTTTAAATCCAGATCACTCTCTTCCATCACCAGAACATCCTGACTGTAGTCCCCATTCCTCATCAATGTCATTAATGGAAATTAATTATTTACTTTAAACTTGGTATGAAACCGTGTGAGTAACACGAGCTCTTATGCAAGACAGTCTCTGCTCAAACCCCAACCAGACTGAGCAACACCACTTTGCATTCCCAGCAAAGTAGTGATCCTGGGACTGCTTACACTTGGGATGCACAAAATAAGGAAAGAATACTGAACTTGGGACAAGGAAAGGAGGAGAAACCTGCAGTGCTGGGCAGGGATGGAGAGGGGAAGGGATGGCACACAGGTGAGCTGTGGTACTCAGTGTCAAGGAACAAGGTGGGGAGCTGGGGGACTGACAGGAGGGATCCCAAGACAGCAGCAAGGAGGGGACACTGCCTGGGCTCTGGGAGCAGCCAAGAGCAAACACCGGCTGTGTCCTGCAGGAACCTGCATTTGCCTCACGAATACTTCAATCTGCAATCAGCAAACCCAGAGAGCACTCAGTGCAACCTCGCAGAGTGCCACCCCAGGATGCTCCCAGGGAATCACACCTACACTCAGCGCCGCTGAAAACACCCTGTTAAATTGTAATTTAATACAATACAGCTGAAATACACTTCTGTGCAGCAGTTACTGTTAACTTCCCACAGAACATTATATGTCAGATCTCAGAATCATCTTTATCACCAACTCCAAATACCGAGTGTTCTTGCACGTTACTCACACACTGTGTCTCACTGAGGACTAACAACGAAACTCCTCCCCAGGACCACTGGTTATGCAGAGTCTGCCTTGGGACAGTCACAGTGACCAGAGAACAAAATCCAAAGCCAAGAGAGAGGCAGGCAATGGCTGCGAGGCAACTGTGGCACTATCCAGCTAAAGAGAGGGTGTTTCTTAATGTCAGTAACTGCCTTGGAAAAACTGGCGTAAGCCAGAACATACAGAACTCCACACCATTCCCAAAAAAAAAAGGATCTTAAAAGCAGTGCTGCTAATTTCAGTTACAATATTCATTTCAAAGAGGTCCCAAGAAGCTTGGGATACTGAGCCAACAAACACCAACTAAAGCATTTGTAAGTCACTTTCCTGTATTTTAATTCAAATTTTGCACATAGAACAAAAAAAAAAAATGAAACCATTTCATTTTTCCAATCAAAACCAAACTGCAAGGAAGCACCTAAACAGGATCACATTTTTTTAGTGTATTGTATTTTCTTCATGTTTAAAACTGCTTTGTACGTAACCAAGGGGTTTGTACTCAGTCTCTTTTGAGCTGCTGGGCTGTACCTGGCCCAGGATGCAGAGCAGCTGTGCCCCTCTGGCAAGAAGCAGCAGGAGTGTGACACTGCCTGCCCCCAGGGGCCTCAGCAGCGGGTGGGTGCCTGTCCCCACTCGCCCCAGAGTTACTCACCCGGTCGCTGTGTCCTGCACAGAAGCCAGAGGAGCTGGGGAGGAGCTGGGACTCGGGCACGTGCCCTCCCCAGGAGCAAGGGGACGAAGGAACAGGAAAGGAAACAGAACATGAACAGATGCACAGACAGGTCTGAGCACGTTGAGGAACAAATGGGAGCTGATCATCGCAGAACCAGCCAGGTGGCAAGTGCCAATGTGGCCCCAGGTGACAGAAGGAGCCAGTGTCACCCCTTTGCTTCATCCTGTAGTGCCCACACCTTCCACCACGTAACAAATTGTTAATTTAAGCCTTAACACCACGACTGGCAACTAGAAAATCACAAGTGTGATGGCTGCGTTTCATCCATGACACTGTCACCAGTAAACTCAGGCCAGCTCCCCTCTGCCCCCACTGCTCCAGGGACTGCCAAGGGAGCTGACACGGCTCTTCTGGCCCCAGCCACTCATGTCAGGACACACTGCTGCTGGCTTGTACACAGAAAGGAAATACCTCAAGCTACAAGAGTAACAAGCACATCACTAGTTTCTATGTAGGATATGAAACACTTTAAAAACTCATATTGCGTGGCTGTTCTAACAGAAAATACAAAGTAAAAGCTGCTGTCTAGAGGCTACAGGGAAATATGTGACCTCCACACCTACCAGAAAGCCAATGTGTTTTCCAGTCTCTCAAGTAAAATAAAAATAAAATAAATACTCATTTGGGAATTTGCACCTGCTGAGCTTCAACTGGGCTCTTCCCTCAAGGAGCATATTCAGATTAGCTATTCCTAAAAGGCTGTTTCTGCATGGGTTTGAGCTACTGGCACGGAGCAGCACCGAGCCCCAGCACAAATGCAGAGGAGGGATGTGTGAGCTGCTCCAGTCTGGTTGCACAATGCCACCTGCTATGGGCTTTGCACCTGTCCAGGGCTGAGGGCTCTCTTCAGAACACCCGAGAGAAATGGCACGTGGATGGCTGGGATGACACACAGAGCATCACAGCCCAAGGCGCAGCACATTCCTTCTGACAGAATGAGGTGTGAGGGCTTCTTGTGAACTGGAACAGGAGAAAAGCTGGAAGGTGGTTTACGTTTCAAAACATCACTTGCCGGATAGTTAATCTAAAGTACGTTTCACTGAATTCAAGATCACTACAAATTTTCAAATCCAGCTCACAAAAGACTGCTTCAGTTATTAAGAATCCAAAACAGCATCTGAGCTTCTCTCTTCCCTATTGCCCCCACCCCAAACAGGGCAGGAAGGTCTCTGTGGTTTCCTCCGTTTGGGAGATCTGTGTCACCCCGCTCCTGCCAGGCAGCATTACAGTGTTTCCATCCATGTTCATGTCACTGTGTCCCCCTGCTAACACCAGGCAGCACAATGGTGTTTCCAGTCCAACAGCTCAGTGTCAACGCAGCAGCTGCAAAATTATCCTGGACTGCAACATGCACAAGCAAGAAAATGCTCCCAAAATGTAGCAGCCCAGGGCAGGAGGTGAAGCACTGACCTGCCACGAGATGGAACAGCTGGCAGCACCGGGTCACCTCCCATGGCAAAATATCCCTGCAGAATTCACCTGCTCCAAACATGCTACACAGACCAACCCGGAGCTGCCACAGTTGGGAAAACGTGAGGAAAAATCCCAAACAAGCAGGGCATCTTTGGGTTAAAACAATTAGTTCTGCTACCAAAGAGTGGAAGCTGCCCTGGAGGGCCAGCAGGATATGGCTTCACCGAACAGCAATGCTGCACACTGCTACAGTTTATTCTTAAAAATCTGCTCCTCAAAGTCCCAGCCACAACCAAGTAACTAAATTAAGTCTAATGCTGATAACTGAAAGATTATGAAAATACTTGTTCTTGTTCAAACCATGTAAAAAATCCTTAATGATACATTGTAATATTTTCTTTTTAAAACTAAACTGGAAGATCAACTCTCAGCAGATTTAAGTGTATTACACACGATATTTTGTGAATTAAGATTTATTGATTTCCATTGTATTTGCTTTAAATATGGTTGAAGCTGACTGCAGAAAAGGGATGGTGAAATCTTTAAGTTAAAAGTAAACTAATGGTGAAAGAACATCACCTCTGGCTTCCATCCATGCCTCGTTTAGCATGTTTTAATAAGTTCCAGGACTGTCACATCCAGGGATGTTGGAGGCCTCTCCCAGCAGTGTCCTTAGATTTGTGTCATTTTCCTGTGCCAGAGGTGAGCGTGCTTTCAAAAATACTGCCACTTCCCCAGCACCGTGTCTTTGATTGCATCGACATACTGAGTTGGGACCCAATAGACCCAGTAGTAAGATGCTTCTGTTGGGCCCAGCTGAAATGCCTGCAATTAAAAATGACAA
The DNA here is from genome assembly GCA_013397975.1 of Machaerirhynchus nigripectus. Lineage (NCBI taxonomy): Eukaryota > Metazoa > Chordata > Aves > Passeriformes > Dicruridae > Machaerirhynchus > Machaerirhynchus nigripectus. Next base: position 928,477 of record VZRQ01000298.1, on the reverse strand, counting down.
CATTTACACAGGGGAACAAGGAGCTGGTCCCAGTGGACAGGCACAGCTCATCCACTGCCAAACCAGACCAGCCTGTCCCACCTGCTGCTCCCTCCAGCACTCGGGGCATCCTACAGCTCTTTGGTGGGCAATTAAAGGAGCATTCCAGAGAGCAAGAGCTGCAGAGCACCGAGAAAACCATGAGCTCTTCCCCTTTACAACATCACAACAGTAACCAAAACTCCTGGCCAGTTTCAAGAACGTGACGAAATTACTCTGGTAGACAACCTGAAGCATAACTCAGAGTCTCTAAAGAAATGACAGAGCTGAGAAGCCAAACAGGAACTAAACAAGACAATGACCATGTTTTTATAGTCATAGGATTTTATATTTAGACATAATGTCCTCTTCTCAACTTCTCTCCTATGCCCAGGGGAGGGGCACCATGGCACGTCAGAGTCTCTGTCCTTGCTGTGGGATAAGTTTATTGCAACATGTGCTGAAGAGGACATCTTACATGGTGATCAAAAATCAAGTATTTGGACAGAGACTAGAGCAGCACCCTCCTGCAGGCCACGATTTTAAGGAAAAGCATTTCCCTTTCCTCCCCCTAAAGAAGGAAACAGACTTCTTATAGAAAAGAAACTTACTTCAACATTAAAAGTTACTGTACTTTGAAAAGCAGATCTTAAAAAACCCCATGGATTAAAATAAACAGCCAAAAATTCAGAACATTAGTACAGTTCTCTTCTGAAATATAACTTTGCTAGATCCCATGCCAGTTGTTCAGAAAATTACATGTGTGAAAAGATATTACAGCATCAAATCTTTTTTTTTCTTAACCTCTGTCAAGAGCTGTTTATATAAATACCACAGAAACTAGGTATTAAATCAGGTATCAAAAAATATCACTACCATTAAGAAATCATGAGCTATGTTGTGAGTATGTTTACTGGTTTAACACTGTCACAGTCAGAAGATACAAAATAATGCTTAAGCACTTCATGTTTGTGTGAAACCAGTCCAGATGTCCACAGGGCAGCAGATATTCACTATGGACCCAAAATACTGACAGTGTGAGAGGAGCCCATGTCCCCATCTCCACAAGGCTGGAGCCACCATCCACCTCCAGTCTGCTCTGACCTACAGCCTCAGTAGTGTGCACTGCGTGAAGGAATTAGATGGTTATGATTAAAGTAGAGCTGTTACTCACCATCATGTGATAATCCTCATGGCCTTCAATAGGTTCACTCACCACATTTTTAATGGACCCCATGGGTAACTTTTCTGTTCTCTCTACATTAAAATTGATCAAAGTATTATTTCTGACACGTGGGGAAGCAGTATTTCATATTAATTTCATACACCAACTCCATTAAAGCCAAAATCTCCTCAGGTCAACAGTCTACCCTTCCGGTGAGTTTTGGATACCTGCTGCCCAGGACGTGGTGGCTGCAGCACCACACCCCCCACAGCTGGCACCCCAGTAGTGTGAAGGAATCCAAAAGTTGATCACACAGTCCCCCTGCATCACATGAAGTATTTCAGTGTTCGTGATTTGGGCCTAGACTGAGTGATGGGAAATCCCAGGCTTTACCTAATGTTTTCCCATAAGGAATTCCCCTCGGAGCAGCAGGGATGCTCATCCTTGTGGAATCTAGTCCAGGCAGGAGAATAATCAGGACTGACTACCAAGGATTACACTGAACTCTCAACAGCAAGGCTGAAAGCTGGCAAAGATAGGCTGACCTAACTCTGAAAGCTTAGGCCTGGCTTTACCCTGTTGCAGTGTGCAGAGAAGCACAGGGCAGGGAATAAAAGAGTAAATAGGGAAAGAACAAGTAAGAAAAACTGAAGCCCCAAAAAGACTACAATTACATGGCAGAGCAATGTCAGCCAGCCAGAGGCAATGACAAGAGCAACAAAGTACTTGGTCCAGGGCAGTTTTCCTGTCAGCTCTGTCCTCACTCCTTTCTGAACATTTAATTCCAAGATCCTGCCTTCTTAGATACAAGACAGAGAATATCCAAAACACTTTACAAAGGAGAAACTAAACTCCAAGTTCTTGAGATAGATCTATTTAATTAGTGATCCAAAAATCCTCAAACCTACCTGCAGAAGGCACACAGGGAGATAAACTCAGTGATGTAAGGAAAAATATTCTCTGCCTCAGCACCATAACTGAGCTCACTCTGAACTACCTGTTCAGACCTGTGACTTCATTCATGAGGTAAAACCCCACTTTGCCCTCGTTTAGCATCCCCCAAATCAATTTCTGCTCAGAGTATCCCAGCAACAGACAAATCCCATCATCAATGCCTCTGTGCAGCTGACACAGAGCAACTGGGGAACATCTGCCTGTACCAAACTTCAGACTACAAACACCTGCACAAACCCCCTGTGAGGCCCAGGGAGGCTGCAGGGGTGGGGGGAAGAACCAGCTCCAACTCTCCAGGGCCAGCAAGTGACAAGCTGTGTGAACACCCAGATGTGTTTACTCCAGCCCTAACCTGTAGCCTCTGCCATGGGTTTCTCAGAGTAGGAAGGAGTTTTTCCCAATAACAGCCAGCAATTACAATCATTCCCTAGAGGCAGCAAGCTGCTGGTAATTTGGGGAAGTAGGGGAACAGGTTACAGGAAACACATGACTACAAGAAGAATCAAATTCACAGCTTAAGGAACACTATGTAGAACGCTTCAAAAACACTATACTTGAAACCCATCTGGAAGGTGATGGAAGAGACTAATCACCTAAATACTGCACATGAATTTAGAATCTGGGATCAGTAACAGAAAAACCTGCCTGCCCAACCTATAGAGGAAAAAACACCCCCCAATGCCTTGCTCCATCACTTCGCACAGGAGAGAAATCACTGCAACTGGCACCAAGAGAGGTTTTAAAGCCAGAAAAAATCTTCACAGTCAAGTCTGTCTTACAAAGAAAGGGTCAAAAACTTGAAATTTCTGCTTACTTTGGAACTCCTGTAGCAGCTGGAGGCAGTATAACCATCCATTTAGGCTACTTTACTGGGACAGCGAGCAAGCACTTTCATCCCTCTTGCTCATCACTATATACTGCCCATCCTAGTCAAACTGAAGGAGCACAGCTTCCTTGGCAGGTGGGGGGATCCCAGTGTCCCATTTAGTGCCAGCCAGCAATTAAGCACCACACACCCCTTGCCCCGCTGGGATGGGGAGGAGAACTGGCAAAAAAAGTAAAAAACTCATGGGTTGAGGTAAGAACAGTTTAATAATTGAAACAAAGTAAAATATACTACTACTACTAATGATAATAATAACAATAATAAAGTAAAAGAATAAAAAAGAAAACTCCAGAGAAACCAGTGATGCCCAATACAGCTGCTCCCCACCCACTGACAAATGTCCAGCCTGTCCCCATCAGTGACCAGCCCCTCCCAGCCAACTGCCCCCAGTTTATACTGGACATGACACTCTGTGGTGGGGAATATTCCTGGCCAGCTCCGGTCAGCTGTCCTGGCCCTACTCCCTCCCAGCTCCTTGAATGCCTCCTCACAGGCAGAGTCTTAGACCCCAAACAGTCCTTGACTGAGGGAAGCACTGTGCAGCAACAACCAAAACATCCACTGTTTATCAGCATTACTCCCATCCTGAATCCAAAACAGCTACTGGGAAGAAAACTAACTCTATCCCAGCCAAAACCAGGACACAGACATCCTCAGCAAGGCACATTATCCCCACATCATCCCCAGCTCCTCCTGGCACCACTCATGACTGCAAACCAACCCCTCCGCACAGCACCACAGTTGTGCATTACTGAGACAAGACACCCATATAATTCTGGCTGGAAGGACAGCGAGTGCCAGAGATGCCAACACTCCTAGTTTCTATCCCAGGTCTGAGTTTTCCTTCCAAGTCTTGGCTAAGCCACTGAGCCCCTGTGTACTGCTGGCATCAAATCCATGCTTATGGAGTGCTTTTGAGATACACCAGAAATGCCAAATACTATCACTGACATTTGGAGCCAGGAACAGCACACTGGCCATTAGTCTGCTGGCACCACTCAACTCCAGTTTTTCAGGAACCGATGTGGAATACATGAAGTCCTAATCAATGACCTGGGAGAAGGGCACGCGAGAAAAAACAAAGTTTTTTGAAGCACTGCAATACCAACATCATTCCCTAAACACAGTTTAGTCAGAGGAGCAGCTTTTCTAGGTCACACAGTTCAGTCACAACCCAATCACCAACTGTTCATCCCTGAGGCTGAGAGGTGCTCACCTTTTGTACCAATCCACAGCTGGTCTTGCTCGAGTTTGAAGGTCAATCTGACTTTCCCCCCTGACTTGTTGTACATGCCGGACAGCGGCACCGTCGGCAGCCGCTCCTGCAACGAGACACAGTCAGTCACTGCCAGGGGCTGCCACAGAAAAGCTGCATTCTCTCCACTTTTTAAGTATAAGGACAATCCATTTCTCCAGCTTTCTGCTCAGACTGCAAAGAACAACTGAACCAGCGGAGAAAGGTCTCAAATCACAAAGAAATCTCTTTTCTGACTCTGAGTGTCTCAAGACCTTATTCACGCACCTGCACACCTTTGACAGAAGGCATCACATCGTCAGGTTTTCCTTTATCCAACACTTTTCTGTGTTGCTACAATATAAAAACAGAAATTAAATTCACAGAACCATTACAAAGCTTTGCAATGTTAGTTCCAGCTGCTCCCTCGACTGCATCCCAGCGGCACTGAGAGACAGTTGAAGGCTGTTCACAGGCATCTATCACGTGGGCATCAGTTAATTCCACACTTAATTGCGCGCTTTCTAACACACTCTCAAGAAATTATTAAAATGAATAGAACTCCAACATAATGCCAAGGGTAACAGCCTTCTCAAATATACACACACATAAATACGTGTCTATAAACACCGAATTGCTACATCCAGTGAATGGCAGAAACCCTCCATGTCTGGCAGTGCAACCCAGCACCAAACCAGAACGGATTAGAGCAGTGGTAACTTTTAAACCCACACTCACAGCTTGTACCTGGCTGAGCACCTCTAAGAAATGATGGAACTGAGTGTAAACTGCACTAAATCACAGAAAACCAACACCATGCTTCATAGAGTCACTACTTAATTTTAACCAAATTTATTTTGAGGAACATACAGGGCTGGTAATACCTTGAGCTGGCAATCCTTCACCAGCCCCCCACACTGCAGCACCAGCAAACCAGCCTCACTGCACTGTGCTCCAAAATGTGAGAGGAGAATCCAACACCCACTGAGAATTCATTCCCCTCACAGCTGCGACAGCTGAGGGAACTGCTCTCTTGGTGTTCATTTTAAGCAGTTTTTGGAGATCAAATTATTTTGTGCCAATAAAAATTAGTTATGTTTTAGAGCTAATCTGGACTGTGTTTGCATCAATATCCATCAAACGTTTCCATTTCTTAACCAAAATGCTTGGCTGTGCCTGGCACCATGAGCAGTGTCCTGCAAAGCCCCAGTCCCTGCTGGACTGAACAGTTCTCTGCAGGAGAACCACGTAAATCCTACCACTCCCCCACACCAGCAATTATTGAGACATTAATAACCTTTTGTCTGCAAAGTGGCTCCTTTTTGTTTTCCTCAGCTTTGACCTCCTGTTGAGCAGCTTCTTTGGGTGTATTTACTGCTAACACATCGTTGATGGTAGAACCCACAACCATTATTTTCGCTCCATTTGTTACTTTGATTTCCCGCAACGTTTTCTCCTCTGGCAGAAGTCCCTTGAACATAACTTTCTGCATGGCCGGCGGGAGGCCTAGAGACAAGCAAAGCGATTAGGAGCCCGCGGCAGCGGCGAGGGAGGCGCGAGGGAGGCGCGGGGGAGGCAGCGGCGGTCCCGACAGACCTGTGAGCGAGTGGATCTTCTGCTTCAGCTCGGCTCCCGTGCTGTCCAGGCAGAACTTCACGTCGTACTTGTTCTTGTTCCAGATCACCTTCAGCTCCACCAGCTCCCTCCCGCTGTCCTCGTCGCCGCCGTTGCTGACAGACGCCTGCAGGGGCTCCCGGCGCTCCTCGCCCTCCGGAGATCTCCCCGCCGCCGGCGAGCCGCCCCCTCCGCCGCAGCCCAGCGGCAGTTCCTGCGCCTCCGCTTCCATGCCCGGCTCCTCGGCACCTGTGGGGAGCGGACAGGAAGATCCCGGCCAACGGGACGCTGCGCCGGCCCGGCCCCGCTCCAGCCCCGGAGCTCCGCCCGCAGTGTGTCCGGGGCCG